>JANFOE010000899.1:0-423243 GCA_025667525.1 Glebionis coronaria
ACTCCCATTTTCCTAAGTGGTATATCTTATATTTTCCTCTTGTCTTGAATGTTCACGAGGATACATTTTTAACTTATGCGATGATAGAGATTTAGGTCTAAAAATAGAGTCATACCGGTGTAACCAAGACCATCGAATTAATAACCCCACTAATAGACAACGATGTCAAAAAATTAAGTCAACAAGAAGGATCGATAAACACGGTTTTATAACGGTTTTTGAACATGAGACTTATTACCAATACTTTTATACGCCCCCTAACGGATGGGCCTAATTATCATAGGTTTACCTCCATCTTTTATTCAACTTCGCCATGAAGCTTTTATTATGACTTCGGTCTTGCCTTGCCTTTTATTTAACCTCGCCATGAGGTGTTTATTATGGCCAAAGACGTATATCCAAACGCTAAAAGCGAATTTTGGATCTTTAAAGCTTCAAAGATTAAGGCATAATTCACTTTCAATTTCGCATATATTTTTCGGCCCTTGTAAGCTTCAAATTGTTTGCTTATTTAGGTGAGCACTTGAAATCTTATTATTAGGTGAAGCTTTCGATTATTCGGGTTGCCAATACTTCAAAAACCGTGACGCTGGCGATACCTTAATGTTTTTCCCAATTTAATTACATGGAAGCTACTAGAAAAGACTAGAAACCAACAATCAAGACTAAAACCGCTAAGCCAATACTTATTAAGCAAAAATATATACAAGCGAAAGGGGAGAATAAGCAAACAACGAGAACACATGAGTTTTTGAAAGAATATGAATACTCTACGTTTAGCATAGTACTTATAATTAACTCTATCATTTCTCGTCCTCATTTAAGAGACTTAGCCTAATATAAGTTAAGGAATCGAAGCTAAGTGGCTCAACACGCACAGTCGAGTAAAAAATTACTCTTATTCTCGCCATCGGAAAATCTACATTCGTGTCTTCAAACACTTATATAACATGAGAAATTTTTTAAAATTTGGCCATTTTTAGCCTTATTTTGCAACAAAACGATAAACAAAAAGATAAACTTTGGAAAGCGTGAAGGTTTGGTAAGGCAAGTATCTATTCACCCCCATACTAAAGTTAAACATTTTCCTCAATGTTTCGAGTCTAAGGGTAGGATACCCCCATACTAGAGACGTAGTCGAATGCTTAATCTAGCATGAAAAGGGTGTAACCGTTAAATTTAAAGCCGTTTATGAAGTGTGCTATAAACCTAAGGTTAGAACATATAAGGATATATCAGGTGGATATCGAGAGATCTTCAAAGCAAAGGATCGAGTGCTCCCATAAAACGAACACGAGAGGCTCCAGTCGTGAATATCATGATCATCTAAAAACCACAATTCACAAACAACCACGGAACAAAGGTTGGAAGGGCACAAATCCCCTCACGTTAACTACATTAGAAAGCGATAATATGTACATGTTGAATACGAATGGAACCCCCTAGATGTCATACTTGTAATATTTTTAGTCATGCCTTTGATTCTTGTCCAAAAAATGTCAACCCTAAAACGGTTGAAAATGTGACAACTCATGTTGATAATGATGGATTTCAACAAGTGCAAAGCAAGAGGAAGAAGTCCAAAGGTAATTTAGAGAATCAAGTTCCGAGAGGTGTTCCATTGAGTAAGGGTTTGCAAACAGGTAAGACGGTTGCATTTCGTCCAAAAACTCACTTGGATACTACAAGTACGAGTGGTAATAATAGTAGGAAGTTGAATACTAAATCTGGTCAGTTGCAACAGTCTAGCAATCCTAATGGTCCGAACAAGGGTAAAGCTCAAATGAGCAGTGTTTCTACATCTAATAAATTTTCAACTTTGTCCATGCCTGGTATTGACGAAGGTGTTCAAGTAAGTGAGGAAGATAATGAGGAGGAGGAGGGAGTCGAGGTCTTCTTTGATGAATCGGTGAATCTTCTCAACACTAATATTAGGGCAAGCACTCCAACTGGCTGATCCCATGTTGATATTTTTATTATTTTCCTCGTAACTTCATGTTATCATCTAGGTTTTTGTCTAGTTTATATATTTCCAGTATTCTAGACTAGTTAATGTTTATGGCCTGTCATAAACATTTTGTTTAACAAGCTGCCTATAGCTTGTGGTTAATGTGGTATTTCAGCCACATTCCTTGTACTTCAACGCTTTTTTTGGTTCTATTTACCGGGGTCATTGTTACCCTTTTACCAAAAAAAAATATACATGGATAAGCATGGGACTCCCCCACGAGGCACCTCGTTTTTGATTACCAAGTCATGAGCTCGACTCGATCCCCTCAATACTAATTATCATTGGGGAAGGTGACTTGGTCGAGGTAGTTCAAAGAGGTAACTTCTCCACCAAAGTAGTGCTTCAATCTATGTCCATTCACCTTAAAATTGGGTCCATCATTTCGAGCTAGCTCGATGTTCCCATATGGAAAAACTTGGGTAACGGTGAATGGACCCGACCAACGGGATTTCAACTTGCCGGAAAAGATTTTCAAACGTGAGTTAAAAAGCAACACTTGATCTCCAATGTTAAAAACCCGGTTTTTAATTTTAGAATCATGTAACTTTTTAGTTTTTTTCTTTGTAAATTAATGAATTTTCATAAGCAACATCTCTCAATTCATCCAATTCATTTAATTGCATTTTCCGGTGTTTTCCCGCGCTCTCAATATCATCATTACAATGCTTTAGGCCCAATAAGCTTTGTGTTCGAGTTTAATTGGCAAGTGACAATTCTTCCCGTATACGAGCTTGTAAGGAGTGCACCCGATGGGCGTCTTATGAGCGGTACGAAAGGCCCATAAAGCATCGTCTAACTTATCCGACCATGATTGTCGGTTCTCTCCAATCGATCTCTCCAAGATCCTCTTCAATGCTCGGTTTGAAACCTCGACTTGCCCACTCGTTTGTGGGTGATAAGCCGCAGAAAGCCGATGTGTAACCCCATATTTCCTTAGGACCCTTTCGAATTGGTCATTACAAAAATGGGTTCCACGATCGCTTATGATCGCACGAGGGGTTACAAACCGAGAAAACAAGCTCTTCATAAACTTGACTACCACACGAGCATCGTTCGTGGGCAAATCCTTAGCTTCCACCCACTTGGATAGGTAGTCAACGGCGACAAGGATGTACTTATTACCACGAGATGATGGGAACGGCCCCATAAAATCAATTCCCCAAACGTCAAAGATCTCACACACTTGGATGATTTTTTGTGGCATTTCATCATTTTGTGAGGATTTTCCTTGTCGTTGGCATGAGTCACACGACTTCACAAGTGCGTGTGCATCTCGGTAAATAGTAGGCCAAAAGAAACCGGCATCAAAGACCTTCTTCGCCGTGAGATTAGCACCATGGTGACCACCCGTGGGTCCCTCGTGACAAGCTCTAAGGATATTAGAAGCTTCGGTGCAAAAACACAACGTCGAATAATTTGAGCCGCACAAGTCCGAAATAGGTAAGGGTCGTTCCAAAAGTAGAACTTGATGTCACCAAAGAATTTTCGTTTTTTTAGTCGTCGTACCCTTAATGATGAAGTTCCCCGCATGGTAATTTGCGATGTCCGCAAACCATGGGGTGGATGAGTCAAGCTTAGAATTCACTACACCAAGTGTCTCGAGAGGAAATGTTTCGGTGATTTCTTTGTTCTCGTACATACTTTGGTGAGGATCTTCCAAGCGAGAAAGATGATCGGTCGCTAGATTCTCGGCTCCTTTTTTGTCAAGGATTTTGACATCAAATTCTTGTAAGAGGAGAATCCAACGAAGCAATCTCGGCTTTGCATCTTGTTTAGCCATGAGATACTTGATTGCCGAGTGGTGCGTATACACTATGCATTGGGTCAAGACGAGGTAAGGTCGGAATTTCTCAAATGCATACACCACGGCAAGGAATTCCTTTTCTGTTGTAGTGTATTTAAGTTGAGCCTCGATCATTGTCTTGCTAGCATAGTGAATAGGCAAGAAGTTCTTATCATGACGTTGCCCCAATACGGTCCCTATAGCGTAATCACTTGCGTCACACATGAGCTCAAAAGGGAGGTTCCAATTGGGAGCAACAAGAATGGGAGCTTCGGTAAGTTTCCTCTTAAGGATTTCAAAGGCTAGCACAATATCTTCGTTAAAGACAAAAGGAGCATCTTTTTCGAGGAGATGTGTAATGGGTTGAGAAATCTTTGAAAAATCCTTGATGAATCGACGATAAAAGCCCGTGTGGCCTAGGAAACTCCTAACTCCCTTACCGGTTTTGGGATGAGGTAATTGGCGATGACGTCTACCTTAGCTTTGCCTACCTCAATCCCCGCTTTCGAGACCTTGTGCCCTAAGACGATTCCTTCCTTAACCATAAAATGTCATTTTTCCCATTTGAGCACAAGGTTGGTTTCCTCACGACGTTGCAACATTCTCTCAAGATTCGACAAACACGAAGTGAATGAACAACCAAACACGGAAAAATCATCCATAAAGACTTCCGTCGTCTTTTCGATCATGTCATGAAAAATAGCCATCATACACCGCTGAAAAGTTCCCGGTGCATTGCAAAGTCCGAATGGCATTCTACGATAAATGCTCCCCATATGGACACGTAAACGTCGTGTTTTCTTGATCACGAGGATCGATGGGGATTTGGCAGTAACCGGAAAAACCCTCTAAAAAGCAATAGAAATCGTTTCCCGCAAGACGCTCCAACATTTGATCCATGAAGGGCAAGGGAAAATGATCTTTACGAGTGGCGTCATTGAACTTACGATAGTCGATACACACCCTCCAACTGGTCACGAGTCGAGTTGGAATTAACTCGTTGGCATCGTTTGGCACAACGGTCATTCCTCCCTTTTTAGGGACACAATGAATAGACTCACCTAAGGGATATCGGAAATAGGGTAAATCATTTCCGCGTCAAGGAGTTTAAGGACTTCCTTTTTGATGATGTCGTGAATTTTGGGGTTCACCCTCCTTTGGCATTGGATTGCGGGTTTGTAGTCCTCCTCCATTAAGATTTTTTGGGTACAAAATTTAGGATCAATCCCCTTAATGTCGGATAATTTCCACGCAATTGCCCCTTTGTGGTCCTTTAGAACATCGATAAGTGCGGTTTTTTCATCATTCGAAAGATCCTTCGCAATAATAACCGGCAACTTATCGTCTCCTTCCAAGAATACGTATTCAAGATGAGGAGGTAAATCTTTAAACTCGAGGATTGGTGGTTCCTCAATTGAAGATTTGGGCTCGATACTCATAACCTTCTCGGGTGGAGGAAATGGGAAATCGTTAAGAAAATCCTTGATAATTGAGAAGTCCTCATTGTTGTCGGGGTCTTCGTTACAAGTACGAGGAACATCAAATTCTTCCAACGTAAAACCACCACCTTCAAATGGAGTGAAGGATGGTGTCGAATTATCAAGAATGGGATCAAGCATAGTGGGATTGCCACTATTTTCATCGTCACAAAAACCTAAAACTTCTTGTGAAAATTCCTCATAAACGACGTCGATCATATCAACGAGGTTTATGGTCGCGACGGAATAAACATGAGAAATTGGAGTGTTTTGTGTTGCGTTTATAACAAGTTCCTCATCGTTGAAACGTAAGGTGATTTTTCTAGCATGCACATCAATCAACGCCATTGACGTATCCAAAAATGAACGACCTAAAATATGAGGAACTTGAGGATCCGTGGGAATATCGACAACGATAAAGTCTACCTGATAATAGAACTTTCCCACTTTCACAAAAACGTCTTCGGCCAATCCACATGCGGGAATAGTCGAATGATCGGCCAACTCGATAGACACTAGTGAAGGAGTAAGATTAGGAAGATTGAGCGACTTGAAGATTGCAAGAGGCATCAAGTTAATACTAGCACCAAGATCGGCCAAGGCATAGCATTCTTCCATATCTTGAATTGCACATGGAATCAAGAATTTATCGGGATCACCGACTTTTTGAGGTATGCGGTTAAGATAAACCGATGAACAACTAGACAATTGTTGCAATTTCTCGTTGTTGTTTAACATACTCTTAAAGTTAGCGGAAAATCGAGGCATCATGACCAAAGCGTCGGCAAAACTTACATTGAAATGCACATCACGAAACATTTTCATAAAAAGCTCAAATTGGTAGTTATCACGTTCTTGTCGTTTCTCCTTACGAAGTCTCGATGGGTAGGGCAAAGGTGGTGTGGGTTGAGGCATAGGCATAGCCTTTGGAATCTCGGGTTCCAATTGTGGTAATGGGTCAACCGTAGGTGTGGTATGAGCGATACTTCGTGGGATTGGTATATGCTCCTTTTCGACCACCACCTCAGATTCTTACTCAATTTCCTCCATCGTTGGAGTATTGGTTGAGGAGTCGGTTCCTTAAGTGTCTTACCACTTCGTGTGGTAATCACTTTCATTTCTCCCTTAGGGTTCGATATGGTGTTACTAGGAAGACTACTCGAAGACGGTTTACACATTATAGCCTCAAACATGGATGAAATTTTATCCTCAAACATAGATTGCCTCTTATCGGCCTTAAGCATCTCTTGTTTTATTTCATGTTGCCCTTGTTCCATCTTTTGTTGGTTTTGTTGTAACTTAGTCACATTACCCTCCATTTTGTTGGTATGAATCTTAAGCTCATTTGCTAACTAATTTTTCAACTCCTTTTTCAAGTCATTCTTAAAATCGGATCTTAAGCTAATGATCTCCCTTTGTATATTATCAAACCTAGCATCATTTCCATTTGCGTATTCAACAAATTCATTTGGAAGATCTTTCAAGTTTTGCAAACTCTTGTTGTTGTTTTGAAAATCATTGTTTTTATTTTTGTTTGAAACTTGGTTATTAGCCCCTTGATTCCCATAGTTGTTACCCTTGTAATTGTTTTTGTAACCAAATTGATTGTTTCGATAGTTGTTAGTATTTTGATTTGGAGCAAAACCCGGTGGAGTCATTTGATTAGAGCGGGTAACTTGACAGTTTTGGTTATAAGTTCCGGTGGCCGCGTAGGCAATCGAAGTGGTACCACCGTTGGTAATGCACACGGAGAAATCATGACCTCCACCACAATACATGCAAGAAACCTCAACCGCTTTAGCCGTAGCGGGAGTACTTTGTTCACCAACTTTAAACTCAATCAAAAGACCCTTAAGCTTATCAAAGATTTTGTTTTCCAAATTTTCCTTAATTTGGCAAGCATCGATGGTATGAGACAATGAAGGTGAAGCCGAAGATGAAGCCTTACGAACACTCGACGTGTTACGAGGACTATAGACCTTAGACCTATTCTCAATAATCAACAACGCTTCCTCGACCGTTTTACACAAAAAAATACCACCCGCGGCGGCATCAAGATAATCTCTCTCATGATTATTCAATCCATTGTAAAACGTGTCAATTTGATACAAGTCGGAAAAACCATAATGAGGACACTCGTGTAACATTTCCTTAAACCGATTCCAAGCCGTAGAAAAACTCTCATTAAGTTCTTGTGAAAATTTTGGAATATCGTTTTTCAAATGCGTAGTCTTAGAAGGCGGGAAAAATTGGTTCACAAACTTTGAAACGAGATCCTTCCATGTCAATATAGAATTGGGTGGCTCTTTCTCTAACCAAATTTTAGCGGTCCCCGCTAAGGAATTCGGAAAAAGCATCATCTTAATCGAGTCATTAGCAACGTCCTTAAACTTGCAAGTGGCGGTAAGACGATTGATTGACGGATATGGTTGTGCGGGTTGTCCTTTTCATCTCCATGGAATTTGTTGTTTTGGATCATCGACAACAAACCCGTCTTAACTTAAAAATTCTCCGCAAAGATGGCGGGATCACAATAGCCTCTCCATAACCCTCGGTGGGTGCTTGAAGTAACTCCATCATAGTTCTATTATCCATGGTTGCTTCTTGTTCTACGATAGGTTCGTCAATAGGAGACTCCTCACTTGAAAGGTTAGGTGTGGTTTGCTTTCGGTTTCTTCGTTTACGTGCACGTCTAGCTTGGTTGCGAGTTTGCATAAACGTCACGTACAACGTGGGGATGAGCAAAGAAGATTCTTTTTGGTGTTTTCAACTTTTCCAATATTTTTTTTGTTTTTGATTGTTTTTACTTTTTTTGGATTTTGGTGATGTATTACGTAGACAAAAATCTACAAATCTCTACTCAAATCAAATCTCTCGATTAAAGGAGCCTCGAGGAATGAAAACGATCACGTGAAGTGAAGGCCTTCGATGACTTTAGAACGTTGGTGGAACACCAAAACATTCAAGAGGGTTTAATCAATTGAAACCAAGAAAATATATATGATATGTAGATAATACTTTGGTTGGCAAACCTTCGATTAGCCCTTTTTATCTAACACGCACAAGCAAGCGGAGAAACGAGGCGGCGCGAAGCACTTAAGAGCCTTTTTCTTTAGGGTATATTTTATAATACCCGCCTTATACACACTTTATAGTTTGTGTTTTTCAAAATTAAGCTTCACGAAAGTAATTATCTATTTTGCCTTTTTTCTTTGTTTGAGATTCGAATACAATGATCGAGTGATGAAATCCCGAATCAAGGTTGTGTTTTCACACTTTTGGAGTACTTGTGAATTTATTGTTTTACGGATACAATATAGTAATAATATTCACACAAAAAACTAAAAACCGATAATACGTATTAGTAGAGTTCTACTAATACAATTATACTTATGGATAATATAAAAACAACAATTTTCAAATCAAAACACAACACGCCTCCCTGGCAGCGGCGCCAAAATGATAGTTGAGTTTTTACGTGTTTTAGGAAAAAGAGCGTAATTGGGGCAAGTATTAAACAAACGGTTTAGAAAAACCAGCAATGCAGGATGAGCTTCACCAATATGTTATTCAAGATGTATGGGAGTTAGTAGACTGTCCCAGATATGTAAGACCTATAGGGACAAGATGGGTTCTTAGAAATAAGAAAGATGATAGAGGGACTGTGGTCAAAAACAAGGCACGTTTAGTTGCTCAAGGCTATACACAAGAGGAAGGGATAGACTATGAAGAGATTTTTGCACCTGTTGCAAGGATTGAAGCAATAAGAATTTTCCTAGCCTATGCTTCTTGCATGGGCTTCACAGTTTATCAAATGGATGTGAAGAGTGATTTTCTTTATGTCACAATTGCAGAGGAGGTTTATGTAATGCAGCCTCCTGGTTTTGAAGATTCAGAACATCCAGACAAGGTGTATAGAGTGAAGAAAGCAATGTATGGACTTCATCAAGCCCCAAGGGCATGGTATGGCACATTGTCCACCTATCTGGTGGAAAACGGATTCAAGAGGGGCACCATAGATCAGGCTTTATTTACCAAGAACATTGGTAAGGACTTTTTACTTCTTCAGGTCTATGTGGATGATATCATCTTTAGCTCATCCTGTCCAAAGATGAGTGAAGACTTTTCCAAGCTCATGACAGACAAATTCAAGATGAGTGCCATGGGAGAGATGAACTTCTTTCTAGGTTTACAATTTTAATAGAAATAAGATGGTATCTTCATATCTCAAGACAAATATGTAGTAGAAATCTTGAAGAAGTTTGGCTTTTCTCCACATGAAAAACGGGCTAGCACACCCATGGATAGGGAACACCCTTGGGGAAAGATTGGAGATGGAAAAGAGGTGGATGCCAGGCATTATAGGTCAATGATTGGTTCATTGATGTATCTTACAGCTTCTAGACCTGACATTCTGTTTGATGTGTGTGCATGTGCACGCCATCAAGTGACTCCCAAAGAGTTTCATCTTCATGCTGTCATGAGGATCTTTAGATACCTTAGGTGCTATCTCACCTTGGGATTATGGTATCCAAAGGATTCTCCATTGGAGCTTATTGTTTATTCAGACAGTGATTATAGAGGTAACAAGTTTGATAGAAAATCCACAACTGGTGGATGCCAATTTCTTGGGAGCCGGTTAATATCTTGGCAATGCAAGAAACAAACAGTGGTGGCCAACTCTGCAACTGAAGTAGAATATGTAGCTACAGCTGCTTGTTGTGGACAAGTCTTCTGGATTCAAAACCAACTGTTGGATTATGGGTATAATTTTATACATACCAAGATTTTTGTAGAGAATAACAGTACTTTATGCATTATTAAGAATCTTGTACATCATTCTAAAACAAAACACATAGAAATTAGACATCATTTTATAAGAGATTGTTTTGAAAAAGGTTTAATACAACCAGATAGGGTTGACACAGAAGAAAATGTGGCAGATTTATTAACTAAACCTTTTGATGCTGGGAGGTTTCAATACTTGGTAACAAGTATTGGAATGATCAATCTTACCTAATATGTGTTTTTGGAACTTAGTGTAAAAGTATGTACAGGATATGCATTGTTATTGGTCTTTGTACAAAATTAGGTTTTTCCATTTTATTTTTCTAATGTTGACAAAGGTTATTTTAACGCTGATAAGTGTTAAAATGGACGTTGACAGCAACATGTTAGTTTTGTGGTTTTTGATCTAATTATGCAGGCATTATGAGCATTGTACAAATGGATACAGAGTTGCTTATAGATCTTTGGAGCTTACTTGGAGTATGTTCAAATTTATGGATGATGGTTGGAATGTTTACATTCCTATCTTGACATAAATTTTTATTGCATATTTTATGTTTAGCAACTTGTATATCGCATTTTAAGGGGAGGTTTAGGAAACCTTTAAGACTTTTTGGGTTTTCATATAATACTCTTATCACAATTCTAGATTGTGTCCACTGGTGAGTACGAGTTAGTTTACTAAATCATGAGGCACTGTAGCATGCAAAGTTGATATACTTTGTATGTTGCCAAGACTTCTTGACCTAGAATTGGATGTGGTCGGTTGGGAGAGTTGGGTATGATTTTTATTGGGTTACTTGGGAAGTTACAAAGGATTTTATAAGATAACTTCATTGTTAAGAACTTTGGTTAGCAAGGGACACTTGAGAGAAATTATGTCTATCTTGCTTAGGCAAATGTGCTGATTGGACAGTGTTTGCCACCCTAAAGTGATTTTCAGTTTATAAGTTATCTTCACTAGGATAAATTACTTTGTTAAGGTCCTTTTTCTTTTAAATTATTTTTATTTTTGGACGCTGACAGTTTTCTTTCCAAACGCTGTTAAGACCAATTTTGACGTTGACATGGCAAATTCCAACGTTGACAAAAATATAGCCGTTGGGCGCTGATAAGTTATTTTTGGCCGTTGATAAACATTGGGTCCTACCCAGTTGTTATTTTTGATGAAAATATGGGCCGTAATTTTAAGAGTTGGTAACTTTTTATTAATGCTTGAGATAAGTTATATATCTTCAAGATTTTCATCATTATATTTTGAATATAATTGCCTCATGTTTTGACCAATCACATATTTTTACCCCTCGTATATATTTGGCTCATTTCTTTGATACATGGTAACTGCTTATTCTTGTCTAACTAAATTTTTTCAAACCTTCATCTTCCATAACTTTTATCACAACTTTCTACATCAATGGCGCCTAAGTTTAAACCTAGAGATTTGGAATTGGGATTCAGAAGTCAACATAACATGGTAGCTTATTTAAAAGCTGATAATGCTCTTTTTCCCCAATATACTCAGATGGTTGAGTATTTGAATGCATCCCCTTTAAGGTATGCACTTTCTCAGGCTCCTCTTATCCCTGTCACACACATTAAACAGTTTAGGAATACTGTAACTTCCTCAACAGTTAATGAAGTGACTACATGGACTGCTATTATCCATGGGGTTCCATGGGTGGTTACTGAAGCTCTGGTTCGCCAAGCTTTGCATCTTAATGATGCAGATGGTATAACCACCCTACCCATTGCAGAGCTAGAACAAGGACTCCAAGATTTGGGTTATCCTTTGCCTGAAGAAGGCCATTTAAATAAATATACAAAACAAGAATTTCCCCTAGCTTGGAAGTACCTAATACATTTCATTCTTCAATGTTTGAGTCCCAAATGTACTACACACAATGAAATCAACCGATCTATTGAAAGTGCCATTGTGTGTACTGCAACTGGGCAAAAATATAACTTTTCGAAAATGATTTTTGACGACATGTGTCATAGCAAGGGTAACAAGATGACTCTTTGTTAGCCCTATATTTTATATAGTCGAACAAGAATGTAATAGGTCATCTTAGTCGTTAATGGTCTTGTACTGTAATAGGTTAGTCGGGTTAACCGGGTTTGGACTTTAAGCTAATATTGTCTAAGTTAGGGGCGTAAGCCCAAGTGTAAGCCAAGCCCGACCCAAGTCATAAAGCCCACGGCCCAACAAGCCAAGGGTATATAAACCCTCTTCCATGTGTGGAAGAGGGTGTTGGTTCATTTAATTTCACCTAGTAAAAGTGTAACCTTCCACCACTCTCTCTACTTTCTCTTTCTAGTTTCTCTCTCTAACTTTCTTCTCTATCTCTTCTAAATCTTGTGTTATGGATTGATATGGGAATAACATTTGGTATCAAGAGCCTATAGTGGATAGGTGATTGAAGATTCGTGTGTTGTGTTCTTAATTTTTCGTGCCTATTTTGATCTAAAATTCACGTACCATTTTCTTTTGTGTTTTTATGGTTTATTCTTGATATAAATCATCTACATACTATTCGTAGTGACTTGGTATTGTTACTTTGGTTAAAAACACAAAAATTTTGGGTGCTTGATTCATTTTTAGGCTAAAAATCTCGAATTTGTTGTGTTCTAGTACTATCCGAGAAAAGTGGTACTTTTGATTCCATATTACGATCCGAATATAGCGATCGCATAAACCAGGGGATTCTACTTGCGATCGAATATTCCAATCACATGTTGCGTTCCAAGGTTGCGATCCGAGGTTGCGATCCAAGGTTGCGATCCAAGGTTGCGATCCAAGGTTGTGATCCGGAGTTGCGATCAAGAGTTACTGTGACAACCGTGGTTTTGAGGTTCGTCACTTGGTCTTATTTTTAGGTTATTTTATGTGTGATTACTTGATTTGTGTGTTTACGTGTTTATTTTGTGTGAACGAGGTTGGTGTGGTTATCGTTTATGAGTATAGAGTACTCATAAGTAAATCGAGGAACGGTTATTTCATGTTCATGAGCTCACATTTAGTGAATATGAAATGAAATGGTGATATTTTGGTGTTTACGTATACGTATAAGTATTATAGTAATAGTATTTTTTTTTTAGGATTTACGGTTTAGCTTTTGGAGGTCTCGGATGAGGTAATTAGTCATATGAATATTTTTCGGGATGGTTTTAAGTCATTTAGGAATTAGTTATAAAGTTTATTTCAAATTTTGAGATTTTTTTAAAAGTGTATATTTTACGTCTTTTACGGTAAAACGCGTAAATTTGACTAGTTTTACGGTTTTGAGGTTTTGGAGGCTTTAGGAGCTGAAATAAATTAAGGAAAATTAAGGTAATATTATTAATACAAATATTAATAATAAAAAGGAAAAAAAAACGAAATTAAATGGGTATAGGTCAGTTATGTGAAAAAAAGAAAAGAAAAGGGGAAAAAGGGAAAAGGGAACCGGGCTTTTGTATTTGGGCTAGGACTGGTTAGGATCAATTATATAAGGTTTTTATTTATCAAAACACTTCATAAAATCCTTGGAGATCAATAAGGAGTCGAAATATACAAGGGAGGAATTAGGGTTTTCATAAAAATCTTGGTTTTTCATAAATCAAAGGTAAATCTTTATAACCCTTTTTAATTAAATTGTTTTCATGTTTCTTTAATCATCTTATGATGGATTTAGGTTAGGGTTTATTATAAAAACAGTAAATTAACGTTATATTAATCATAACATGATGATTACATAAATTAGGGCTTGTAATTAGAGGGATTAGGGTTAATTAATGAGTTTGATTTTGTTAAACCCGTTTTTAAAAACTGGGCAGAATTTTGGGTCATTGTTTGATCATATAGGAAGTTCTATAAACTCTTATTTTACGATCCAAGTACCCCTGGAAAGGTATTTGAAGTGGCTTTCCAATGAAAGAAACTAGAACTAAATTGGAGGTAGGGAAGTGGGTCAAAAACAGGTTACAACAGTCGGAGGTCAAAACAGTTTTGAATTCAGCTTGTTTTCTTTTTAAGTTTTGGGTTGTTTGGGGTACTTAGTGTTGCATTGGGATCTTCTCACGAACATGAGAGATGGTTTATATATTGTAGTAAGTATCTGCACTTGGGATAAGGTTGTGGTTTAGGGTAAGACCCCTTAATGGTAACAAACTTTTAGTACGTTTAAAATCAGGAAATCTAGAATGACAAAAGTAGATATATGTATATCGGGGCCTTAACAGTAGCTTTAAGGTTAGGTCAAGTGGGAGGTGTTAGCCAACATACGTAAGGGTATGAATATTCCTTTTACAGAAACCATGGGTATGTTTAAGTGGACGTTTGACTTAAAGTTCTGAGACCTAAAAACTGGGACTGTTTTGGGTAAAATATGAACGGGATAGTTATTAAACTTAACCAAGTTAAGGACTTGTTAAGTAAGGGTAATGGGGTGATTAGAGCTTAACAATGAGGTAATTATACGGGAATAGACTAGATGTCCATCATAGGTTGATGAGCCATATCAGTGATTGGTTCGTGTATTGATTTCGTGTTTTTGGTTGTTAGCTTGTTGCTAGTGCGAGGACTTGTGAAGAAGCTATCAGGTGAGTTTCATAGTCCCATGTTTAATATTGATTTTGACTTCCAGATGGGATGGAAGAGACACTGTGTTGAGTTATTTTCTAAATTGATGCTGTGAATGTGTTTGTGATTTGAGATGGACTTGTGTGTACATTATGTGATTAACTGCTATGTGATTTTTGATTGTGTATGATTTGGATCGGGGGACACGAGCCGTCTCAGTTATTGTGGTTTGACAAGGTAGTGGCCTTGTGGTTTGACAAGGTAGTGGCCTTGTGGTTTGACAAGGTAGTGGCCTTGTGGTTTGACAAGGTAGTGGCCTTGTGGTTTGCCAAGGTAGTGGCCTTGGGATAGGTACATAGTGTGATCATCTATGGTACCATGATGTTGTTTGGCAAGGTAGGAGCCTTGGATTGGTTTGGTATGATTAATCTTGATTGATAGTTGTTAATGCATATTTGTAGCACATTGTCCATATGTTATTGTGTTGATGGTTGTTATTCACAGCTTAGTGTCTAAACCTATGACTCTCACAAACTTTATGTTGACGTGTTTTAGTGTCTCTTTTAGGTGAGAATGTGGTTAAGCTTGAGGATAGAAGTGGCTATACTTGGATGCCTTAGGATTGCATATAGAAGGAGATCCATGTTCCTTCTTAGCTTTGTTTGTTCATTTATCTAGTGATACTGTTGGCACCTATATGTTTGTTTGTTTGTGTTATTTGTTGTCTTGTGTAAGAGGTAGGACTGTTACCTACTTACCTAGACTCCTGCATTGTTGAGATATTGTCATGACATTTGTGTCACCATTTTATGACATTTCTTATATCATTTAGTTATCTCTATAGACACGCTATTGTTGTGATGATATCCATACGTCGTGCCCCATATTCCGCCATGGTGGGGTGTGACAGAATGGTATCAGAGCCAAGTTATAGAGAATTAGGTTGCCTAGTCGCGTAGCCTAGTCTATAGCTTAAGGGTCCCTGCATATAGGCGTCATAGGAGTATGTGTGCATTTTATATTAATTGATGTGTTTGGATGTTATTTATTGTGATGTTTTGACTAGTATGAATTGAACCGTAGTATGTTCATACTTAGTCACATGTTATTTTCTTTTCGGGTTTGTGACTAGTGCGGGTTGAACCATAATCGTCCACGCTAGTCACTGTAGTATTTTGCTTAAATTGTACATTATAGTACATAATTTAGTACAAGGTAGATTCTATCTTTTATCGAGTTATTTTACATACCTGAGGTATGTTATTTTCTTTTGATGTTTAAGTCATGTTCCCTAAGAATCGTGTGGTGGTTCGAGTTACTAGGAGTAGGTGGATAGGAAGGATTTTAAGCTGTTTCCACTCTTACGGGCGACATGACTTATAACTGATTATGTTTTCGTTTGGACTTAGTCTATGCTGTTTTAGCTAGACTATGGATTTACGTATTTCAAGAGTATTACTATGTTATTTTAATAGATGGAGTTTTGGACTTTATTGTTTATGTGGTGATGAGCTTATGTGAGTAGATGGATTTATGTGTTATATGTTGTATTGATTCTTATAAGTGTCATCATAGGAGGGAGTGCATTGAGGAAAGGGTAATTGTATAAGTATGGTGGCCAACATAGTTATACAAGTACCACAACTTCAATGGGTTCTCAAGTATGATTGCATGAAAGAGGGTTAGTACATGCTTGTATATGATGAGATGTGGATTTTGGGTATATTTATAATATATAGGTATATGTAACGGCTGCCTATGATATGGCTTTTTTTAGTGTGTTATATGTTTTGAGTTATAGTCGTGTTGTGTGATTATGAGGTCACACGATATGGGTTGGTTTTGGTAATGCGTTTTGTGCATTGTTGTGGCATGGTGAGATGGTGAGATGGGGATTACTCGTATGGAAAAACGAGTGTATGACGCGATTGGTTGATCTGATATGTATAGTAACGAGTATGTTTTGGGTGATTTAATAGGTATATATATGCGGATGTATATATACTACTATGTGTTAAGTTATGGTATATGGTCGTTCACTAGTTATTATAACTTGAACGTACCTTGTGTTTGCTCGTGTTTTATAGTGCTGGAGTTTAATAGAGTTCCAACGACGTTTTGAATCTTTTGAAGTGTGTCTGGTAGCGTATTCTTTGAGTTTCGTATTTCACGTGTACGTTTTAAAATGGTGTTCTTGGTTTTAAGTCTATTGAAATAACTTGGGATTCCTTTTGAGATAATGAAATCTTTTGTGTTGGGTCTTGCATTTCTTTTGGTCGGTATATGTTGAGAAAAAGGGGGACTTGGAAATCTATTATAGGGTTAGATAGTTGGTTGTATTCGGTAAAATAAGGGTAAGGTGTTGAAGTCATGTTTTAAACAAGATGTAACATAAGATTTCATTTTAATCAATACTTATATATTTCAAATTCTAAAAGACTTACTTTGAAATAAAGCAAAATAAAAATTTCTTTCTACCTACATAGTTTATATAATTGAGTTCGACCGATTTATGTCATTTATAATTATTTATACAAGGTTAAATTGAGTTTATGAAGATTTCACGTACAATTATATCTGTCATTTAAAAGGATTACATTAATCACTAAGTTTATTCTTTAGTTTTTTTTAAAACAACTAGTATAAAACTGTTTTGGTCATAACTTGTTAGTTTTTAGAGTTTTTTGAGTGATTCAAAAGCCAAAAATTATGTACTCGAAACGTACTTTTCAAATATTCAGAAAGTATAGTCATGGGAGGTCAATGGACTGGTCGGAATTGTTGTACAAGTGTCGGGTTCAAGTTTGAGTTTTGAATAGTAGTTTATTTTTATTTGGGGTGCACGGGATACCTAGTCTTTGGGTTGAGTTTTGAGATCGCCTAAAAGGTTGTTGGTATATTGTTTGAGTCACATGGATGTGGGAGGTAATAATAAAAAAAAGATATATATTCTTTTGGAAAAGTCGATCTTTTGCACGGTTTAATTAATATGTCGCAGGGCGTAATCTGTTTGGTTGCCATTGGGTGTTTCTTGGATTATTTTTCGTTGTCATGGGTCATTTTGAATTGATACACGTTTTGGGTTTGAGTTTACTTTCGAGTCTCACGGTTTTGACTTGTTTTAACTGGTGCACGTGAAATGTCGTTAGTTATCCGTTGGTTTGATTTGTTGATCGTATCTGATGGATTCAGGATGTAGTTTTGGTTTCGTATTGTTCGGGAGCGTTGAGGTAGTCATATGAAAGACTTGGTCGCGCCTACACGCTTAAGTAGGTGACCATGAGAGAATGGTCAGAATGCCCTTAGTGGGGAGGAAAGGAGTTCGTAGACGAACTAAGGTGGTCATGAGGTCTCTTAGGAGTACCAAGGAGATAAATAGAGATTTGTGGGATACTAGCACAAGTAACGCGCCATAGAGGGTGTTGGAAGGGGATACAATACCTCAAAGGTATTTATGATTGTTCGTAGGGTATGTAAGTTTTCCGAAAATTTCCTGAAATTTAGTAGGTTTGCCTATTACGGTGAGGTAGAACCATAAATAGAGCAAGTAGGGGAGGTGAGAGGAGTTGTAGTTAGTGCCTTTCCAAGGCAAATTGTTGATGGAGTGATTTAAAAACAAGAGCTGTTAGAAATTGCAGGGAATGCCGGATAAAAGTTGAGTTGCTTAGTAGTAGATTGGATGTGGAAAGTGGTCTGATGAGAGGAAGCATTGGTCTTTTAAAATGCGTGTAGAATTTTGCAAGTAGAACGAGGTAGGAATTTATTCGTATTGCCGCTAAGAGAGGGTGCAAGGAGGACATAGTTGAAACTGCTAAGGATGTTGTATGAACGCTTTGGGTTTACGGTTATGCATTTGGCTTCGCCAAGCACTAGCGGATTTCATGGAGACAATGAAGCGAGTGTGCATGAACGTATATAAATGAGTTGTCATCGGGAGTATCGACGACATCTTGATCTACTCAAAGTCTAAGAAGGAGAGTGAGGCGAAGTATGTGTTGGTTTTGGAGTGGAAGTATACGTGAGATTTTCAAAGTGTGAGTTTTAGTATTAAGTCTACCATGATGAGTAGTTAGAGATGATGGCATATCATGGAACCAGCAAGGGGCGAAGTGAAGAAGGATGAGGAAGCATTTTGGAGGATGAAGAGGTGGATTGGATAATGAGCGGATTTTGGCATTATCGGAAGGACTGGAGGAATTCGCGAGCATGACGATACGTGGAGCAAGGATTTGGATGCGTACGAGGACGACAAAGAAAGGCGATTGCTTATACGTTGCAGGAACTGAAGATTTGGAAGAACTGGATAGACTTAGTTAGTGGAGCTAGATTGTTATATCTGCCTAGAATGCTAGAGGCATTTGGGGTACGAGACGTAGAGAATGATCTATACGGATCATGAACGTCTCCAACACATATTCAATCACCTTGATTGAACATTTGGCAAAGGTGGTGGGTGGAGTTAAGTGACGAAAGAAAATTGCATGGCCAAGTACCATCTGGGAAAGGCAAGCATGGTCGATGAGACATGGAATGAGAAGGATGAGGCGAAACTAAGACGAACTTGAACTATAGGGATGACGTATTAGGGCGGTTTGGATAAAGGATATAGGTTGCACGAGTTGAGTTGTCTAAAGCAGAGAAAGCGTCAACATGTATGTTGCGTGGCTTGGACAATCATATGAAGAAAAGGGACGTAGACTATACTTCCTACATAGTTAGGAGTAGCTTAGAAAGGGCGATGTAAGGACGAAGTTGGTGGAAGGGATACATAATGCGGTGGAGGAATAAGTACGACGAGAGTTGGGTGATAGTCGATAGACAAACTAATTCATCTCACATTTCAAGAGGAATGAGAAGTCACGTAGTTGAGAAGTTGGAAGGATTGCGTACGGATGTGATGGAATAGAGGGTTTTACGTAAAAGTTAGCCAGATATGTATGGAATGCCTTATGAGGGATTATGGAAAGGGAAGAAACGATGGGAAGCATCACATCGTGATGTATGGCTTGAGTTAAGGAGGAAGAAGGAAGTGTGTATAGAAGCGAAGCATAAATGAAATAGGTCGAGATAGGAATCGAAGGTAGAACTTTGGTAGAGCCTAATGAGTAGAATAAAGCACAAAGCATGCTACTAATGTGGTAATGGTGTTTGTGGACGGGATGAGAGCAGCAAGGGATGCTATGTAGAGATGGAGGAAACCACTAGAGTTAGTGACAAAGTTGTGTATGAAGTTTCACCCATAGTAACGGCTGGTATGTTTTGGTAAAATGGAAGAGTTGATGTAGAGTTTTGTAGGTCCATTTATGATCTTTGGAAAGATCGGACCATTAGCTTATGAGTATAGAATTACCTGGGGAGAGTGAGTTGTATACATGATACATTTCATGTATTGAGATTGGTAAAGGTTGTTTGAGAATGGTGTACGGTTATTCGGGACTTGTGTTAATAAGAGTCTTTGTTTTATCAAAGAGTCATTTGTGAGATTTATTGACTGTGAGGTCAAGAGTTTGGCAATAAATTTAAATATTGTTGGTTAGTATATGTGGTAATTTGAGACTTGAACTAAAGTTCACATGGAAATGAGAGGAGTTCGTTTAGAACAAGTATCCTCGTGTGATTTGTTGTTTGTGTGTTTGATCCTAAGGAGTAAATCTCGGGACGAGATTTCTATTAGGAGGGAGTGATGTGACAACTTGGTCTTATTTTTAGGTTATTTTATGTGTGATTACTTGATTTGTGTGTTTACGTGTTTATTTTGTGTGAACGAGGTTGGTGTGGTTATCGTTTATGAGTATAGAGTACTCGTAAGTAAATCGAGGAACGGTTATTTCATGTTCATGAGCTCACATTTAGTGACTATGAAATGAAATGGTGATATTTTGGTGTTTACGTATACGTATAAGTATTATAGTAATAGTATATTTTTTTTAGGATTTACGGTTTAGCTTTTGGAGGTCTCGGATGAGGTAATTAGTCATATGAATATATTTCGGGATGGTTTTAAGTCATTTAGGACTTAGTTAAAAAGTTTATTTCAAAATTTGAGATTTTTTTAAAAGTGTATATTTTACGTCTTTTACGGTAAAACGCGTAAATTTGACTAGTTTTACGGTTTTGAGGTTTTGGAGGCTTTAGGAGCTGAAATAAATTAAGGAAAATTAAGGTAATATTATTAATACAAATATTAATAATAAAAAGGAAAAAAATGAAATTAAATGGGTATAGGTCAGTTATGTGAAAAAAAAAGAAAAGAAAAGGGGAAAAAAGGGAAAAAGGGAACCGGGCTTTTGTATTTGGGCTAGGACTGGTTAGGATCAATTATATAAGGTTTTTATTTATCAAAACACTTCATAAAATCCCTGGAGATCAATAAGGAGTCGAAATATACAAGGGAGGAATTAGGGTTTTCATAAAATTCTTGGTTTTTCATAAATCAAAGGTAAATCTTTATAACCCTTTTTAATTAAATTGTTTTCATGTTTCTTTAATCATCTTATGATGGATTTAGGTTAGGGTTTATTATAAAAACAGTAAATTAATGTTATATTAATCATAACATGATGATTACATAAATTAGGGTTTGTAATTAGAGGGATTAGGGTTAATTAATGAGGTTGATTTTGTTAAACCCGTTTTTAAAAACTGGGCAGAATTTTGGGTCATTGTTTTGATCATATAGGAAGTTCTATAAACTATTATTTTACGATCCAAGTAACCCTGGAAAGGTATTTGAAGTGGCTTTCCAATGCAAGAAACTAGAACTAAATTGGAGGTAGGGAAGTGGGTCAAAAACAGGTTACAACAGTCGGAGGTCAAAACAGTTTTGAATTCAGCTTGTTTTCTTTTTAAGTTTTGGGTTGTTTGGGGTACTTAGGGTTGCATTGGGATCTTCTCACGAACATGAGAGATGGTTTATATATTGTAGTAAGTATCTGCACTTGAGCTAAGGTTGTGGTTTAGGGTAAGACCCCTTAATGGTAACAAACTTTTAGTACGTTTAAAATCAGGAAATCTGGAATGACAAAAGTAGATATATGTATATCGGGGCCTTAACAGTAGCTTTAAGGTTAGGTCAAGTGGGAGGTGTTAGCCAACATACGTAAGGGTATGAATATTCCTTTTACAGAAACCATGGGTATGTTTAAGTGGACGTTTGACTTAAAGTTCTGAGACCTAAAAACTGGGACTGTTTTGGGTAAAGTATGAACGGGATAGTTATTAAACTTAACCAAGTTAAGGACTTGTTAAGGAAGGGTAATGGGGTGATTAGAGCTTAACAATGAGGTAATTATACGGGAATAGACTAGATGTCCATCATAGGTTGATGAGCCATCTCAGTGATTGGTTCGTGTATTGATTTCGTGTTTTTGGTTGTTAGCTTGTTGCTAGTGCGAGGACTTGTGAAGAAGCTATCAGGTGAGTTTCATAGTCCCATGTTTAATATTGATTTTGACTTCCAGATGGGATGGAAGAGACACTGTGTTGAGTTATTTTCTAAATTGATGCTGTGAATGTGTTTGTGATTTGAGATGGACTTGTGTGTACATTATGTGATTAACTGCTATGTGATTTTTGATTGTGTATGATTTGGATCGGGGGACACGAGCCGTCTCAGTTATTGTGGTTTGACAAGGTAGTGGCCTTGTGGTTTGACAAGGTAGTGGCCTTGTGGTTTGACAAGGTAGTGGCCTTGTGGTTTGACAAGGTAGTGGCCTTGTGGTTTGCCAAGGTAGTGGCCTTGGGATAGGTACATAGTGTGATCATCTATGGTACCATGATGTTGTTTGGCAAGGTAGGAGCCTTGGATTGGTTTGGTATGATTAATCTTGATTGATAGTTGTTAATGCATATTTGTAGCACATTGTCCATATGTTATTGTGTTGATGGTTGTTATTCACAGCTTATAACTGATTTAGCGTTAGAGTCTAAACCTATGACTCTCACAAACTTTATGTTGACGTGTTTTAGTGTCTCTTTTAGGTGAGAATGTGGTTAAGCTTGAGGATAGAAGTGGCTAGACTTGGATGCCTTAGGATTGCATATAGAAGGAGATCCATGTTCCTTCTTAGCTTTGTTTGTTCATTTATCTAGTGATACTGTTGGCACCTATATGTTTGTTTGTTTGTGTTATTTGTTTGTCTTGTGTAAGAGGTAGGACTGTTACCTACTTACCTAGACTCCTGCATTGTTGAGATATTGTCATGACATTTGTGTCACCATTTTATGACATTTCTTATATCATTTAGTTATCTCTATAGACACGCTATTGTTGTGATGATATCCATACGTCGTGCCCCATATTCCGCCATGGTGGGGTGTGACAGTTACGATCAAGAGTTGCGATCACCCACTGCGATCAAGAGTTGCGATCACCCACTGCAATCAAGAGTTGCACCCACTGCGATCAAGAGTTGCGATCACACATTGTGAAGGGTAGTCCAATGGGTATTGCGATGGACATCTAAATTTTGTTTGAGTACTTATTAGACTTAGCCACAATCTAGACTAGTCCCGGGTCATAGTTTGGCGGGAAAACCATAGTAAAATTTATTTTTTCCTAGACCATTTTTAGTCCATTTAAGCTTCGACTTCAAATTTTGGCGATGCGAAAAAATTTTCGACAAAAAATTCAAATTTTCGAACCAAAATTCAAATTTTTTTCTAAATTTCAAATTTTTTAGGTTTTATTTTTCATTAAAATTTTCATTTTTCAAAATTTTTCCCTACTAGTTTTTAGCTATTTCTAACTCGATTTCAAAATTTAGTGATTCAAAATTTTTTCGGCTTACCGTTTTGTCGGACTGAGGAATTTATAGTCGGACTGAGAAAAATAGGATTTTTTTAGAATTTCAACCACAATCAAATCACAACACATCCACTAAGATCCGTAATCCATACACATCATATCCTCTTCGAGACATCCGTTCAATGGACAGCTTCGTGGATTCAACACCAACAACGTCCATGACTGAGATGAATAAAGAGAAGATGCAGAATCCAGAGGTTCAGACAAATACTAAGACTCCAATCTGTAAACCTTCTAATAAGGATTCTACCACCAAACCGTTCATGCAATCAAATACAAGATGTCGAAAGCAAAAGAAAGATGCATGGAACACATAAAGTTGCTTCAGTCACACCTTCAGGTTCTTTCAAGAGAAGACCTAAAAGGCACTCGTCTTGAAATTAGATTCAAACGGGTATTCTTTCTACTATTTGGTCAAGATGTTGAGACATTCAACAGAACGATGCTACTTAATGTGGACCATCTTCAACAAGAACTTGACAGAGATAATTTTCACGAGATTACATCCATGAAGGTCCTTTTAGCTCTCAATAATCAGTTCCAGCAATTCATTGAATCAAGTGGCTTATCCAAAAACGATTGAGAGTTCACAAGCACATACTTTACCAAATATAGTCTCGTAGATCTTCAAGCGTTCAAAGAGACACTTCTTCAACATATGAGTAATATAAAGAAGTCAATTGCTAAAAGAACACGCCATCAAAGGCAATTTCAAAGAAGGGTGAATCAAAGACTGATGCAGACGAAAGAGAGCACTATCGATAAAGATCAAGCATTGGATTATTCTTCGGTTGATACAGAGAGAAGCGGGACAGAATTAGAAATGCAGCATATCAGTACCAGCTCAAGGAATGATCAAACAACCAATGATGCGGATATCAGACCCATTTATGATGATCAGCCAATGGCTATGGTATATTTGGAGGAAACCTTGGTTTCCTCGAATCTTTTAGCTACTAGGCATAGCCATTGTTCATATGATCATACAATCAAAGCGGAAAAGAACAATAACTATGTAACAAGGTGTTTGGGCACAAAGAACATGAATTAAAACAAAAGGATTGCTAATTATATTAATAATCAACAATCACTAGACATATATGCATTGAATCCCACGTCTAGTCGACACACGCTTTAGGTTTACATTGTATATGAAAGTTATGAATAAACCTAATACCCTTGGTTCCTTTTATAGTGTAAGGATTAGGGTTTACAAGAGATAAGAATGAATAAACATGTAAATATTCTATTCAAATAAACTTATACAGAATATATCCTGCATGTTTATCTAAATAGAAGCTTCCAAAGGCTTCTTGTCTACGTTTCTGTCAATGCTTAGTTTGTACATGACAATGCTTGAATTGTACATGACAATGCTTGAGCCATCAACCTCCGATTTGCTCTTGTCAACGCTTGATTTGCTCTTGACAACGCTTAGACAAATGTCTTCATGTTTTCTTCGTTTTTGAGTTTCTGCCACATCAACTTTTTGACCCAACAATCTTCCCCTAGTTGATGTCGGCAAAACTCTTTGTGTATCTCTTGTAAGTTGTACATCATCTTCAAATTGCTTCCCCTCAATTGTAGCATGTATGTCTTCCCCTTTTTGTCGAATCAACAGGGAAGTAAACAATGTATGCAATCTTGAAGATTCTCCAAAAGTAGACTCTATGTAATGATCTTGAAGAAAAATAAATATAATATTCTTGATGTAGAAGTAGAATAACCCAAACCTATGTTCCATGTCTTGTACTATCCACGTGATAAAGAACTTATAGAGAAGATATAAGTAGACCTCGATCCCATTGTCAAAATCCTCATCCATTGTGAGACACTAAGCACGATAATGTAACTCCTTCAAGTGATAGCAACCTTACCTTGCTAGATATGACAAGTCTTCATCACCAAACATTTAAAGCACAAACAAGTTACCTTTAAAGTCCATGACAGGAAGTGCACGACTTTAAGATATGATAGAACACAAACTTGCGAAAATCTTCTTCAATCATCAAACTTACCATAAGAATTCTTCCCCTTAAGCCAACACCTCTTCATGACGAATTTAATGAAATAACATCTTCATACCATATGTAAAAGTCAAGAATATGGATAACTCTTTCACAAGGCTATCCCGATTACATAGTTTAAAATATCCATCAAATTCTCATGAATAGTTGCTAACTCGCATTAAAATCATTAATCCCTTTTAAAAATATCTAAGCCATAAATATCAACTTGATATTCTAAATAAAAACGGAGATTCCATGTACCTTCGTGTGTAAATTCCTCCTTCTTGTGTGCTAAAAACGTACCAATTTTCTCAACAGCAGCCATTCTTTTGTTGTCCAACATATTCCTTTGTCCAAGATATAACTCTGTGTGTTGTCCAATATCGGACAACACTTGACAGCGTTTGAGAAACTATATGTCGGACAACTCATGTCAACGCTTCTTGTCAGCGTTTAAACTTATTTCCGTCAGCGTCAAAACAAAGCCTGTCAGCGTCAAACTACCAACAGCAACGTCAAGGGCTTACTTCATTTTAAAATGCAAAGTAACTTCACGTCTTCTTTTCATATCTTAATTAGATATGGACCACAATAACATCACTGTGATCTCCAAGATTCACACGTCATCCCATGTTTGGAAAAAGGAAACTGAATACAAGTCCTTACGTCTTTTAGCTGCTTGCTTGGCCCATGAAAATTCGCATATATCCCCTGTTTTTAAGTATATATCCACGATTTGTTCCAAGAAATCAGGGATACCAAGATATTCTTATAGAAAATAATCCATAAAAATAGCAAATATCTTCATACCGTTTATAGAACTGCTGAATATCCTTTGTGAAGACCAAATCCCCACACGTCTGATTCACTTGTTGTGTATGGATAATCAGTAGGCAATTGTTCAATTTTTTTCAGCGTTATAAAACATGAATATCAACGTCACTTTTTGTCTTTATACCATAGTCACCATCAGACCTTTTCTTGTCTCACGTGAATGATACAATCAGCAACATACGAAACATGATCTGCTACATGGGACCACTCTGATTGGATATGAAAACGAATCTAGGGTTTCACCTTAAACAGATCTAGGGTTCAGAAAGTTAAGCATCAAAACCCTAATTAGGTTTAACTAAAACTTATACCAAGATCTGAATATTATGAACCATCTTCACATCAGAACAGCCAAGAACCTCAAACTTTCTGCTTTTCATGTCGATCTAGGGTTTGAGTAACCCTAGTTCATGATTTCATGTGAATAAAGCAAAAACGTTAATACCTTAACCAGCAACCTTCGACCTTGAATAACTTCTTCATTAGGGCTCAGATCGAAAATCCCTTCCGCGAGATTCTAGACACAAGTGCCAAGAATCTACAGTTCAAAAATTACGAAGATCCAACGGTTAACGAAGGAGAAAACATGTTTTGAACATGGTTGTTTACAGAAAACTGCATATATCCACTGCTGACTTTGACGCCTAATAACTATTTCCTGGGGATAAAACTTAACAATCCCTCCGGTGGATATCTAGATATATATGTATAGAATATACACAAGAAATTTTGTGACGATCAAACGGTCCAATAAAAAGTTATGACCTTCTGAATACTACTGCGCACACAAAAACGTCCAGAAAAACCCTAGATGGATTTTTCTTTTCTTCACCATACACGAACACCTTGTTGGTCCTAGCATCACGAGCCACGAGGCTCTGATACCAACTGAGGAAACCTTGGTTTCCTCGAATCTTTTAGCTACTAGGCATAGCCATTGTTCATATGATCATACAATCAAAGCAGAAAAGAACAATAACTATGTAACAAGGTGTTTGGGCACAAAGAACATGAATTAAAACAAAAGGATTGCTAATTATATTAATAATCAACAATCACTAGACGTGTATGCATTGAATCCCACGTCTAGTCGACACACGCTTTAGGTTTACATTGTATATGAAAGTTATGAATAAACCTAATACCCTTGGTTCCTTTTATAGTGTAAGGATTAGGGTTTACAAGAGATAAGAACGAATAAACATGTAAATCTTCTATTCAAATAAACTTATACAGAATATATCCTGCATGTTTATCTAAATAGAAGCTTCCAAAGGCTTCTTGTCTACGTTTCTGTCAATGCTTAGTTTGTACATGACAATGCTTGAATTGTACATGACAATGCTTGAGCCATCAACCTCCGATTTCCTCTTGTCAACGCTTGATTTGCTCTTGACAACGCTTAGACAAATGTCTTCATGTTTTCTTCGTTTTTGAGTTTCTGCCACATCAACTTTTTGACCCAACATATTTAAATGTTGAATACAATGTTCCTCAACACACTGAGCAATCTGAACCCATTCTTGACACGTATCTAGTGGAAAAGGTTGATAGCAATACCACACCTGATTCATTAGATACGAGTACAAATGGAGGAGAGACTTCTCAGGGTGTTGATTCTAAGATTCACGAGCTTGAAATTCTGTTAGCTCAGAAGACTAAAGATTTTGAGGATGCCAAACTCGATTTTTCAAAGAAAAATAACAAATTTGAGGCTTTCTTTGAAAAACTTGAAAAAGCAAATGTTGTTCTTGAACAAAAATTGGATCGTAAGATTCAAGATTTTAACGCGGAAAAAGAACATTTTGTGAAACAGATAAATTTGTTAGAATCAAAGTTGGCTTCTCAAAATCCAAGTCCTCCGCCTGCTTCATTAACTGAATTATCTGTGCAACCTATCGACACTGTAGACAGTAATGACGCGAATGCTGATAACGACATATTTGATAATATGAACATTAAGTTAGAACAACTTGTAGCTCAATTACTTCTACAAAATGAGCAATTAAAAGCTCAGATTCAGGAAAAGGTTTTTGCACTGACTGCAGTGAAAATGAATTAAGGAAGTTAAAAGGAAATATTGTGGATACTAAGTTAGCAAAACAGTCAGTCTTGGGGAAACCTCCTTCTCAACCATTCAGAAACCGCTCAGTTGCTAGACAACCGAATGCGTTTAAATCTGCACGACCCAAAATGTCGAATCCGCGGTTTGCATCCCAAGTTGACGTGCGTAAAAATTTGCCTAAACCAGTCACTCCACAATCTAGACAATCCTTAAGAAAATCCACTTCTGCAACACCCGATCACATGAATGCTTCAAGCAACTTTAGCAATAGCTCCAAGGACATGCCTAGGCATAGTTCAAATGACACGGGTCATAAAATCTATCTAGAGGATGCTAAGAAAAATACACAAGCAAGAGATAGGACCAAACCACAACCTAGGAGCGAGAATCACACATCTAGGAATTCTAGACCCTTCTATGATGTGCACACATCCGCCAACCTTAGGAACTCTAGAGCCTTCTCAGATGCTAAGCACTTTGTTTGCAAGAAATGTAACAAATGTGTCTTTAATGCCATTCATGATGATTGTATCACTAAATTCCTGAACAAGGTGAACCAAACAGCTAGAGCACCTCTAAGACGGAACCCTAAAGGAAATAGGTTTTCTCAAATTAAGTCTTCCGATGTACATGAGAAACCTATGTCTTCTGGACCTTGTCTTAGGTGGATACCAACGGGTAGAACCTTCAAATCAATAGCTCTTAGGTGGGTTCCTACTGGAAAGATATTTCCCTCTAGCTCGACAAAGGTTCAAGGTGAACCCCCACATGGTTCTCATCAAGATATCGCTAACCCACATGCAAGCATACAAACTACTGATGAAAGTGTAGGTAATAAAGTAAAGGTTCAACAAGAACACAAAGGTTTTCCATATTCATACCGCTCAACAAAAGACACTCTCAGAGTTTGGTTGCTAAAAAAGCAGATATGAGAGAAACAAACGTCTCAGGGGTTTCACAATTAAGCTTCTACAATGACTTACAGTCAAATTATAGACTGTAACTCGTTCTTCAGATATAGGAAAGTTCATCCTGATGATGACTTATCCTCAAAACAAGAAATTAACATTTCTCGGTCACGAGCCTCTATTAAAACTATTCAAAAGTTTTATGCTCGTGTACATGGCTTATAGTCAAATTACAGACTGTAACCCGGACTCACAAGACATGAAAGTTTATCCCGATGATGACTTATCCTCAGAAATAGAAATTAAGTTTTCTCGGACATGAGCTATCTATAAAAACATTCAACGTTTTTAAGCTCATGTACAAAGACATACAGTCACATGTCAGACTGTAACTCGTACCTCAAAAATAGGAAAGTTCATCCTGAGTATGACTTATCCTCAAAACGAGAAATTCGATTTTCTCGGACATGAGCTTACAATAAAACTATTCGAAAGTTTTAAGCTCGTGTATATGACTTCTAAGCGCATCACAGCTTAGAACTCGGACCTCAACTAAGAAAAATTTATCTCGGCCGATAACTTATCCTTCTCAACGAGAAATTAATATTTCTCGGTCATGAGCTTCCTACAAAAACATTCAAAGTTTTAAGTTCATGAAAAACGACTTCTTAGTAAATGTCAGCTTAGAACTCGAACTTTAACTTAAGGAAAGTTTATCACGGATGATAACTTATCCTTCACAACGGGAAATTTATTTTTCTCGAACATGAGCTAGTCACAAAACAATCAAAGTTTTGAGCTCATGAAAATTAGACCCGAAAGGGAAGTGTACGTTTCAGTGCGCTTTCCCTAAGCAATAAAAGAGAAGTCTTCTATCCTGATTATTTTAAGTGTACTGTCATATGTAATATACCATATCGGATAAGGCATCTCTACTCCGTACCTCAACATATTTGTGGAGTCGTTTTTCCAAAATTTTGTCAAACTTTTGTTTCAAGACACACATATATAGTTGAGGGGGAGCTTGCCGACTGAAAAAGTTCCATGATTCATGCGTGCAGACATGTTTCTCCGCCAATCGGTTTTCAGAAATTGTCATATTTTAATCAATTGGTATCTCTAAGTTGATGTTTTTATATTAGAGATACGGGGAGAAAATGTGATTAAAATGTAATATATTGCAACATGTGATCTTAAAGACTCAAGTGCAAGTCTTTCCCTCACATGCTAAACTATACCGAATATCGATGCATGTGTGTAGGAGGAGTATTCCGGAAATGTAAAACTTTCAAAGTGTTAAAAAGTTTTGATTTTTATCAAGCACTTTGAAGGGTTTTCAATGGTTTATGGTTACGATCAATACCCAAAACAACCTACTATCCACGACGGAACGTTGGAGTGAAAAGGTGGTTTAGGATAGGAAACTAAGTCCTATGATCCAACCAGAACCGGAGGGATCTACCCAAGGACATTCCATAGCTAGAAAATAGTTGTCCTTAGGAAAGATGGAGTTGAATGAAGCTGAATGCGGATTAATTACTTAAGTTAGCACTGGAATAATCACAACAAGGTGCTACTGATGACGTGTTGGTAAGCATTGAAGGAGTTGAATATTCTATGCAACTTAGGCAGAAACCAGGTTAATACATCTATCAAAGAAAAGTGTCATGGACCCAGTGATGCGATGCATAACCCTTACTCAGCCATTCGAGTTTCTCTCAAAAGAAACTTGTCTCATTGTCACGGAGATCAACACGTATCTATTGACTTTCTCACTCCGAGTTAGTTAATATTGAAAAGGTGGCAGTCTGCTCCAGCCTCCGATTACCAAAATGCACTTATTGAGTCTAGAGTCAAACGAGATCTATCTATCATCTCATCAGGACACAATCGAGTCCTATGCATTATCCTTGTGATATTGCCAGAACATCTGAGTGATACGATTCACAATGAGGATTGAAATCCTGCTTGAGCCAGCATCAAACAAGCTCATGGTAGGTAACTTGTGCGATTCTACACGAATCAAACTTGTGAGAACTGGAAAGCAACTAAGTTTGGATTCTTAACTGATTCAAACTTGATTCAAGGTTTCTTCGCAAAATCCATGTGATCTTGCTAGAACATTCAGAGTGACACTCATTAGTGTTCACAGTGACGAATGGAAATCCTTCCAACGTCAACATCAAACAGCACTTCGGTAGGTAACTCGCAAGATTCTCTATGAATCAAGCTTGTGTCAAACTGGAAAGCAACAATGGTGCGATTCTTATTAAATCAAACTTGTTCCAGGAATTCTGAATTGACGATTCTAATCAGACGGATAATTTATCCTTATGATTCACTCTTTACGTTCGCAGTCTGCTTTGTGAGGGTCGAGTAAAGAGAACTGGCTACTACCACCGAGAAACCCTGTCAAGGAGATTCTTAATCGAATCTACCCGATCACAGGTACGGTATCTAATACCGTCTAAACGGTCTTCACCGACCAGAGGTAAAACGCTACCGAGTTAGGATGAAATGTTCAAAGCCATTTTATCCGTGTCTATATATGTTGATGCATATCAAGAAGGTGGCGTAGCTGTTTAACCGATGTCGATTCAGAAGTCACAAGAGCACAAGATGGCAATAATCAAGATACTTAAGAATGTAAGAATGTAATAGGTCATCTTGTCACAAAAGCTCAAGATGAACACTATCAAGAATAGATTGAAGATCTCAAGCACTCAAAGTCAAATAACAAAGGCTCAAGATAAAGATCACAAAGGCATGAAGGAAGAAAATCGTTACAAACAAGATTAAGACCAAGATACAAGACCTAAGAAGGAAGATCACCTCCACAAGAATGTATTCACTCTATCATCTTATGCATTTTAAAGATGACCGATACATTGGGGGAGATTGTTAGCCCTATATTTTATATAGTCGAACAAGAATGTAATAGGTCATCTTAGTCGTTAATGGTCTTGTATTGTAATAGGTTAGTCGGGTTAACCGGGCTTGGACTTTAAGCTAATATTGTCTAAGTTAGGGGCGTAAGCCCAAGTGTAAGCCAAGCCCGGCCCAAGTCACAAAGCCCATGGCCCAACAAGCCAAGGGTATATAAACCCTCTTCCATGTGTGTAAGAGGGTGTTGGTTCATTTCATTTCACCTAGTAAAAGTGTAACCTTCCACCACTCTCTCTACTTTCTCTTTCTAGTTTCTCTCTCTAACTTTCTTCTCTATCTCTTCTAAATCTTGTGATATGGATTGATATGGAAATAACACTCTTGCTTACCTAAGGTTTTTACAAATGGTGTTTGATTTACAACAATACTGCAATGGGGATCATAATGATTTTTATACGATTCCTGTTCAAAAGAAAGCAATTTTTGGGAAGATGAACTCTGAACCTTATAGAAACTTACCCCTTACCCAAGCCATGCTTGCTGTTATTGCAGCAGCACAACCACCACCAGACCCACAACCACAACCAGACCCATTGCCTACACAACCACCATCACCCCAGCAAATGGAAGTTGACCAAGAATCATTCAACGCTGACACTTTCAATGTTGGCGTTGACAATCCAAATCCAAACGCTGACACCCTTTTTCAACAAACCCAAACACCCCTTAACCTTCAAACAGACTCCCAATCCACACCATCTTCTACACCCCCAGAATTTAGGTTGGTAAAATGCCAAAGCACTACTGGAGTGTTCTCCTCTACTGGTCCTAGCCATGTTGTAGAGAGAACCACCACCACAAGTGTGGTTGGTGACATGGGTGGGGCTGGGACTATTGGTTCTAGCTTAGATGCAGGCCAAGCCATTCCTAACATCATTAGGACCCCATCCATGCCCCATGAATCTACTTTGGGAGGTTAAATTCCCATTCTAGAGGAGGCAGATTGGAACGTTACACTCGTTTGGAATTGACGGCTGTCTGCATTAGCTTGCAAAAGCAAAATGCAGACCTTGTACATACTGTCAACACACAAGGCCTTTAACTCAAGCAATTGAGTGAAAGGATTGATATTTTGGAAGTGTTAACCCTAGGCGTAGAGAGGAGGATTCTTCCAAAGGGGAGGATGAACAGGTACATGTGAGTGACAAAGGCTCACATGAAGGTGAATCTTTGGGTATAGCTGAGGCTCTAACAGATTTGAAGAGGCAACCAAGTTTTGATGCTTTATTGGTTACCCCTACAAATTTAAATTTATCTTTTACTGAAATGTTGGAGCAGTTCACAAAGCCAAGCGCTGACAAGAGTAAAGTAAGCGTTGACATTCAGGTTTTGAACGCTGATAAACCTGTAGATATGGTTGATGTATCCTAGTCATCAGCTATCATCAAGGAGATGTCTACACATGTACCAACAACTTCTTTACCCACTATTGATGTATTGGATAAAGGTAAAGGAATTATGGTAGAAGTAGAGGTTCCCAAGGATCAGCCCAAGTGTAGTTTCTATTTTGGCTGCACAACTTGAGGAAAAAGAAAGGATGAAGGAGACTTCTATTGAGAGTAAGGAGGGCAGTGCTGATGAGAGTACTGATTCAAGTGTGATGATTATTGAAGATCCAGAAAGGCTTAAATATGGTGATGAGTTGGCTAAGGAAAGGCTTGAGGAATTGAAAATGCAAGTTGATTATGAGATGCCTGAAGTAGCCAAGATGTACTTTGCATGGAAGAATACAGTTATGGAGAATCCAAGCATGACCATTTCAGATCAAATTTGGGGTTTGGAGATTCTGCTAAGAGTTCAAAGAGATTTCAAGGTAATTTTGAAGTATAGGGCTAGCCAGGTTCTTTCATAAACAAAGAAGGAAAGAAGGGAGCTTTACCATATGCTTCTTATATGTCATCAAGGGGGTTAACTTTCAAGAAGTTGCAAGATTTGTCCTTTGATGAGTTGGAATTTCGTGCTTATCCTATATGGGCAAGTATTCAGGAGGAGAATACTATCAGACTCCTTTCAGATGAAAGAAAGGAAGAACTTGTAGAAGAGAAGCAGATTCAAAAGGCTTCAATTGTATCAAGGCCTGTGAAGAAGGGACTCCCAGTTGAGTTCCCAAAGGATTTGGATAGAGTGAATCCTAGTGAAGCGGTTAATAGAAAGAGTATTAAGCTCTCACCTTTGGAAGGTTCACATATTGCAGAAGTATTACCTTATGATTCCAGAAACCCTATAGTTCACTATGAAGAAGATGCAAGTGGGTTTTGGATGATTGGCATATATGGAAAGAAGGTACATACTTTCACCACTCTTATCTCTTTGTTTGCAAGTCTAGATAGAGAAGACTTGGTAGATCTTTGGGGATTGATGAAGACCAAGTATGAGGCTGAAGCACCTACTTCAGTAAATGGAATAAAGATTCGGTCCACATTCAAGAGGATGTGTGAGCCAAATGATGAATATCCAATATGGTTGGATCTCGATGATATCAGTGGACTTCAATGGCGTCTACATTCAGCAGCTGGTGTGTATCATTTGATTACTGTAAAATTTTCAGAATATCTTCTTGTGGATGCTGAATATCCTATGTCCAAGGAAGTTTTGAAGAAAATGGTGTCAACACAGCTGGAGATGGATTATACGAGTGATGTTTGCAAAGACTTAATTAGGTTTATTTATTTCCTAATTAAAAAGTGATTTGTATTTGTAAGAATCCTCCTTGTTCTTAGTTTTATTCAGAAAACTTGATTACTAGAGTAGATATCAAGTTTAGAGGAAGATTGTTGGGAATAAAATGAGCCAAGACACTTAGACGATGACAGGAGTTATATGGACGTTGATAGGAAGAAATCAAGCGTTGACAGATCATGCGCTGATAAGAAGAAATCAAGCGCTGATGAAGAGAAGTTCAAGCAGTGGTAGAATACTTAGTCTACACGTTTTGTATTTCTAGTAAAGATATGTTCGACATTGTATTTTCTATGTTTATCTTTACCAAGAATATCTGATAGTTAGACTCTTGTGCAAGGTTCCTTATTCTATAAAAGGAGGCCTTTAGGTTTTAGTTTAATATAAGTTTTATACTTTTATTGAACATAAGTTCAATTATCAATCAAAGTGAAAGTTTGGTTTATTTATTTTGTTTGTTCTTCATTCAAGTATTAATTCCGCATAGTACTTGAATTGTTTACACAACAAAGTTTCTCTAAGTGTTTAACTTGATTTAATCTCATTTTCACAAAAGCTAAATCGATCTAAGTTTGGGATCAACAATCAGCATCATTATACACTGTTCCCATAAAGGAAAATTTGCTTGTGATGTCAAGAAGTCTGCTTCTCACCCCACTTAGCTTTTCATTGGGAAGAGCTTTGAACACAGCATACTCATGCAAGAGTTGCTTCTTCTTCTCTGAGGCAGTATCATCATTACCACCATAGTTGACTTGAAGGGCTGCCCAAAGCTCTTTTGTAGACTAAAAACCTCTATACTTGTGCTGATTGGGTGGTCCTAAAGAAAGTTTGAGAATGCTTAGAGCTTTCATGTCATTCCTTCTCTTTGCAATGTCCTCAGTTGAGACAGCTCTCCCATCTGAAGGTTTTTCTTTTCGATCCTCTTCATTTGAACCCTCAACTGATCTTGAAGTAATAGCAGCTTGAATCTTGGCAGCCTTATCGAATGTGTTTCCATATTCAATAATCTCCCAAAGAGTGTGATCATGGATTTGAAGGTACTGCTCAAAATTGAACTTCCATAGCTCAAAATTGTCAGGGTCTAGCATGGGTATTTTTAGATTGTGGCTAGAGGAGGAAGTCATATCTAGAGTAGACATCTTGTCTGGTTTTTAGGGTTTCTTGAAAAAGTAGGGTTTTTGGCGATTTAGGTTTTTAGGGTTTTGTGTTCTTTAGATCAAAGTTCCTCAACAAGCTCTAATACCAACTGTTGAATCCATTATTCACGGATCGATTAAGCTTACTAGGAATGCATCTCGTTCATATGTGATTAGCATAGCGGAATTGAACAAGACAAATGAACAAGGTGTTTACTTCCAATGATTACTTGTATTAAACATTAATGATTAAAATAAATAACCTAGGCGTCTTAACATGAACCAGACGCCTAGAACACACACTACACCTTTAGGTTACATTGTGAAAACTGATATCTATAAAAACCTAAAACACGTCTGGTTCCTTTTATAAGATAAGAAAAACCAAGACTTACAAAGGAAGTTAAGAATAAACTAAATCTTTTCCTGTGGTATATTTCTACAAGTTTATCCACCAGCTTGTAGTTTTCATTATTGGCAGATTTAGTCCATGTGTTTGTGTTTTGACTCATCAACTCATATTCTCGACCCAACAGTATTGACAAATATTGAGCTTGCAACCTTCTCCTAATTTTTGAGTTATTCTTCTACTATTATATGAGACTTTGACTTCGGTAAGTTTGACACAAAAACGTATCTCAAATCTTCAAAAATTACCGATTGAATAATTTCTTAATTATTTATATACATTTTGCTTAAAACTTTTTATTTACGAGGGAAAACAAGAACAAAAATTTTAAAATAGCCCAAAAATATAGCAATTAAGCATCTATTTCTCGATTTTCCTACAACCCCCTCACACTTAAGTTTAGCATTGTCCTCAATGTGATGAAACTGAACAAAAGTTAGGGAATAAGAGAAAAACCATAATCACGGGCATATAATGCGTCATAAAGAATACACATAAGTCTTGTCTTCGCCTTCAACTTGCGGTACCTACAAAAAGGATAAAACACACAAAAATACAAAAACACTCTATTTTTTGTTTTTTATAGGTTTTTATAAAAGCGACACATGCTACACCCCTACACTTAAGCAAAACATTGGTTTAAAATTGTGGGGTGTAAGCATGAATTTATTTTAAAAAGGAAAATCACACTTAAAAATGAAAATTTAAAATACACGGGTTGCCTCCCGAGAAGCGCTTATTTTATTATTGAGTCATCAGCCTGACTCATACCTCTTTTTAATTTTCGTTATTTTTATCGAGTGGAAAATGTTCACTCCACGGTGTCCGTTAGCAATGAAGCTTCCTCGATTCTTGTCATATAATTCAACATAGCCGGACGGGTATCCATGTATAACTATAAAATGACCGTACGACTTTTGTTTAAGCTTTGGGGCTTTGAACTTGTTGGAAATACGTTTTTAACGTATATTAAAGTATCGGTCACTCTAACAATATTATTAAACGTTGTAAGCTCGTAGTCAGAAATTTGTTAACATTATATTATCAACCTAGCCCATGGGCTTGTTCATGGGTTGGAAGGCCCAAGTCCACTAAGGACTTGGGGATAAAAGCCCTCTCCTTTGATGGAGAGGGTGTTGGTTGTTTATTTTATTATTCAATACACATAGTTTTTCTCTCATCTTTCTCTCTCTAGTTTCTCTCTCTAGAAACAACAACCCTCTTGATAGGATCATAGATTATCATATTTCTACAATTGGTATCAATATCCATAGGGTGATTTAAGGTATTGATTCGTGTTGTTTAGTTTGTGAATTGGGTTAGTGGGTTTTTAGGATAATCCATCTCAAATCTTGAAATTTTTTGTGATTTTATGGTTTAAATTTGTAAACAAATCATTCGGTTTACTTATTTTGGTATAAATCACAAATATGTTATTGGTGTTTTTGGGTAATTTTTGGGTTACGAACTTCATATAAATCGAAATTAATTTCAGAACAGGGTTTATTATTCCGAAAACATGGTTTACTATTCCGAAAAGTCACAAACAATTTTATCCGAAAAACTTATATTCTCAAATTTAATAGAAAATCACCAGTTAATCCGAAAGTCACAAGTTATCAGAAAATCACAAGTTAATCAGAAAAGTTATTTTATCCGAAAATTAGTATTCCACTTGATCCGAATCTCTAGTTATTCCGAAAACTACTCTTATTCCGAATATCCCATTATTCCGAATATAGAGTTTTATCCGAAAACACTGGTTTATTCCGAATATAGTGATTTACCCGAAAAAAGTGTTTTATTCCGAATACATGGTTTATTCCGAATATAGTAGTTTATCCGAAAACAGTGGTTTATTCCGAAGATAGTGCTTTATTCCGAAAGTGAAGACAGTTTTTTGATTTGTTTAACTTAGAAGATTTTTCAAGGATTTTTTAGAGGATTTTAACATTGTAACATCAACACACGAACTAAATCAACAACAACAATTTTCACAACCTTACTTCATTGCTCGATCAAAAGATAATCTTTTTCCTTCAAGGGATCAAAAATTAATCCTCATTCATTTATGCCGACAATGACATCGCTTACTGATCTCTCTATCATCTCGGGTACCGATACCCGTCCACCGTTGCTTATCAAAGAGGTTTTTGAAGCATGGCAAGGTCGCATGATGTCGTATATTATGGGTAGACACAGTGGGAGACTCATGGTTCAATCCATTGAGCAAGGTCCACTCGATTGGGGCGAAGTTACTGTAGACAATGTGTCTCAACCAAGGCTATTTCATGAATTAACGGCTGCCAACCTAATCATTGTTGATGCATATGAGAAGGCCATTCAGACCATACTTCAAGTTATTCCACCTGATATTTATCGTATGTTAAGCAAACACAAGGTAGCAAAGGAGCTTTGGGATCGCTTAACGGTTTTGTTACAAGGGACTTCCCTTTTCAAGCAGGAACAAGAGTGTCAACTCTATGACTTATTTGATAGGTTCTCATACATTCCAGGAGAAACACATCATGATTACTACTCGCTCTCCACTACTTTGATGAATGATTTGAATGTGTATAATCTTACGATTCTCAGTTTCAACTCAACACCAAGTTCTTGAACACGTTGCCCCCAGAGTGGAGCCAATACGTCACTGATGTCAAATTGATTCGGGATTTGCACAAATCTAATTTAGATCAACTGTATGCTTTCTTGCAGCAACACGAGAAGCATGTGCTCCAGAAACATATGTCTCAAGGATCTTACTCCGAACTATTGGCGTTAATGGCAAATCATCTAACTTTGTCATATAACAACACTTCGTATGCTATAGGACAACAATCTTCATATCAGCCCTTGTACCAAACTCCAAACTTTCCTCAGTATTCGATACTACCACAACCACCTACATCATATCAGCAACAATATCAGCAACCAGCATTATCGTCACAACGTGCTCAACAACCATACTCTCCTTATCAACCACCAACAAATCCTTCTATCACCTACCAGCAACATGACGTTCCTCAACCCCACTACTTACAACATGTCAGTACTCCTTCTAGTGTGTATGTGGCTCCACCAGTACCGGTCTTCTACTGTGATGATGAGGTTCCAATTCCCGAGTTCAGACAAGGGGATAATCCTACTGATGTACTAGCACAAATGTCTGCCTACATAACTCAAACGTTGAACAAAAGAGGTTATAGAGGACCATCTCCAACAAACAATCAGTTGAGAACTTCTTCTAATTCTCGTCAACAAGCAACAATCCAAGATGGTAGCGTTACTGTGCAACCACTTCAGGGAGACCAAGTTCATCCAATACTATTTCACGACCATTCAACACTGCTCCAAGAGGAAACAATACTGGTAAAGTGAAGATGATCATCTGCTATAACTGCAAAGGGGAAGGACACATGGCTCGGGAGTGTAAGCAGCAAAAGAGGAAGAGGGATGGTTCCTGGTTTCAAGAAAATATTTACTTGGTTAATGCTCAAGCACAAGGTCGAGAACTCGATGAAGAGGAGTTAGAATTTCTAGTAGATATAGGAGTTGTGGATACTGAAGGACTCACAACAGCTTCTACCAACAATGCAGCATATCAATGCGATGATCTTGATGCATACGATTCAGACTATGATGACCTCAATACCACTAAGGCAGGTCTCATGGCAAATCTTTCACTTTATGGGGCTGATACAATCTCTGAGGTACCAAATACTACCAATGATACTAGTATTGTACCTTATCAACTTGAGCAAGTGCCTGAGTATCCGGAACAGCCTCTGATGGTTAGTAATTCAAACGAGGAGACAAACAATGATAGCAATATCAATGCAAGTCCCTAGACTTTGAGTGTAACACAACCGGGAGCTATTACGTCTACAAATTCGTCTGCTCAACAAAATTTGGTTATGGTGTCGGCATATATGCTTGGCCAAATGAATAATGCGGTCCTTGAAACCCTCGGTGTTAATCAGACATTATCTGACGAGCTTGCGTTGTATAAGGAAAAGGTTAAAACCTTGGAATTAACTCCGTTGACCAATACCTTAACCAATCCAGAATTTGATAGGTTTAGGAAAGTCCAAATGGATAACTTGTTAGAAATTGAAAGTTTAAGAGCAAATCTTTTAAAAGAACTTAAAGAAAAAGAGTCAGTCGTTAATAATTTTCAAAAACTACAAACGGATTTCAAAATTCTCGAGTCTAAAAGGGTTGAAACGGAAATTAAGGCGTTTGAGAAAATTAAAAAGACTAAAGTTTTTCTTTTAAAACAATACTCTGCTTCACATCTAGTACACTTGTTTCATTCATCTTTTAAGGAATTTACTCTATCACGTCTAACAGACCTGCCACCTACCCGGGTTATGCAAAGCAAGCTATTAACCACAACCCACGACTTTATGATGCAACAAAGCTATGTTTGGTCTTAGACCCAATTGGTAATTCGAATGAATCCGAGAATATGTCACTGCATGAAGAGAATCGGTCAAAAGTGATTTTTACATATCCTAAGTATGATTATGAACAGCTTAATGAAGAGAATGCAAAAACGGATTTTAGAACTCGCTTTAATATACAAATGGAATTTATCCATACACCAGATTACATGTCTACTAGAGAAAATCTTAGTATATTTCCTACACTTGTTAATCCGAATGAACCTAAGGAAATTCCAAAGGGTCTTCCACCAGTAAGTACAGTATTGCTAAGCTTGAAAGAGATTAGGCGATGCCTTACAGGATTTGACAAGGTCATCAAGGAATGTACGACTTCAACGGCTCAAACCGCTGGAGAATGGGCTTTTGAACACATGAAAATGATGTTTGAGAAAGAGATCGTTCCGTTTGTAAACAATATTAAAGAGCGTTTTTCTAGATCTCGGGGACATTCTTAATTTCGAAATGGCTGAAGTTCAAAACGTTTTCCATGAAATGGATGATGCTTATGAGCAACATTTAATTGAGAAAGAAAATATTTTGTCCGAATATGACCGATTCTTGGAACAAGTAGTGTCTCCCGATGTGATGCAAGTTGTGACTATTAAATGTGCTATTGAGATTACATCTGTTGAGAATAAATGTGATGATGTGCATGATCTCTCTGAAAATATTGTTGAGCCTGTGAATAATGTAGATAATCATTCTTGTCACGAATCTAACTCTGAATTTTTAAAGCTTCAAGATTCTTATAACTCACTTTCAAAACGTTTTGATGAGCTTCAACAACATTGTATATCTCTTGAAATTGAAAACCAATCTAAAAATGAAACTCTTTCAAAAGCAAATGATTGTGAAAACACTGTTGAGACTAGTGACAAGATGATTCAGATGGTTCAGGTATTAGAGGAAGAAATCATGAGACTTAAGAGAGAATCATTAGCAGAGAAATTGGAACTAGAGGCTGTTGAGATAAAAAATTATGCCCTAGAAGATAGAATTACTTCTATGCTAGGGGAGTTTGAAAAAGTAAGGCAGGATGTCTCACAAGTTTCTGGTTCAATAGAAGAACGCTTCGCTTTTAATGCGGCAGAGCAAAAGTGACTTGTTGACCAACTGGACAAGAAATGTGAGGAGATCTCTGACCTAAATATTCAACTCATAGATACAAACATGGTTATAGCTGAATTAAAGGAGACACTTCAACTCAAAGGACAAGAAGTTGTAGGTAATCCAGCTACAATCTCTTCCCTAACCTCTAGTTCTCCAAAAACAAAAGAAGTGGTGCTTTTTAGGAACCCGACCCTTAAGAATTCAACGGTTTACATGGGTTATATGAAAAAGGCAATTAGGCATGTGCTTCTTACTAGGGACATTTTAGATGATTTATATGAATCTGATCCCACAAACAACGAGTACAATGCTGCTCATTAATATCCATAATTTTATTAAATTGAAAATCGTCTCGACTCGATTCGAATTGACCACAGTTAAATGTGCGACTTAGTTGTTCTTGGTGTAAAAAGCAAGAAAATGTCGTTGAGTAACTAAAGAAAAATGAAAGCTTGAAAAGATTAAACTAAAATTAAAGACTTTGAAAATTAAATGATAAAAGATTAAAACTTAATAAAATGTAAACTTTAAAAATTAAAACTTTATAAAAAATAAACTTGACATTAAACTAAGACAAAACAAGTTAAAATAAAGCTAAGTAGAAATGGCGGGAAAAATGAAGTTTGAAAATAAAACAGGAAAACAAAATAAACATAAGTCGGAATAATATAAAACACAACCTAAGTTGGAATGATATAAAATCTAAACCTTATCCTGAATACACAATTCCTACTAAATCTGGAATACAGAATATTCAAACAATCCGGAATACACAATCATGGGCAAATCCAGAATGCAAACCCTAGACCTAATCCGGAATGTTATCCTATGTACTAATCTGGAATCCGTGTTCAGGGAGTAATCCGGAATCTGTGATCTTTGATACAATCCGGAAGGCCTCAAACACACACAATTCGGAATACTGAACTTGTTACAATCCGGAATACTAGTCACACACCTTATTCGGAATAACACCTTACACACAATCCGGATTCCTAGAAATCATACCTAATTCGGGATACTAGGGTTTCTAAACCCGGATAACATAAAATAAGCTAAAATTCAATAAGCACTTAACCAAAAACTTAACCAAAATAATTTTAAGAAAAAGCTAAAGCCACAATTCAAAACTTTAAAAACACTAAATAATCTAAATATTAAAAATCAACTTTTTATAAAAATATTAATCTACCAAATCAACTTATTTAAAATAAGAAAAACATAAAAATAAGCAAAAAGCACAATAATCAAAAACATCAAACACATGAAAATCAATAAGCACAATCAAACAAACACATCAATCAAACAAAGAACATGATTAAACAAACTACATGATTATCTAAATTAAACAAGAGATTAAAAAAAGAAAGGTAGAATGAGAATGATTATGAAAAGCTTGAAATTAAGATGAAGATTTAAAGATTCAAATACAAGATTAATAAGACAAGCTTGAAAACATTAAAGTAAATCTAGAGAGAGAAAGTAATTTAATCTACTCCTAAAACTAACTAAAAATCTAAAACCGCCTAATGAAGGATTAGGAGGGTATTTATAGGAGGAGGGGAGGAGTTGGTTGCTTCTCTCTTTCTCTTTGTCTTTTCGTCTTTTAATTTCTTCGTCTTCTCGACTATGTCTCGGGATTTGTCGAATGATAAAATAAACTTGTCTTATAATTTTCTTCTTTTATTAGACTTGTTTATTCGGCTTCGTTAAACTTCCGTCTTTAGTCTTTTTCTTCGATAAATCTTTAGAATAAGCCTTTAACTTTCGTTCATTTTGCACTCTTGATCTTTTGACTTCGTCTTTTGTCTTTTTCTTTGATAAAAGCCCGTGAAAGCCCGTGTTTTCTTCCTTTTTCATATTTTGGTCCTAAAACACAACAAAAACACAAACCACTCATAATTCCACCTTTTACCACATTAAATACACGTTTAGGTCTTGTTTTTTATTATAATTAAGTGGTAAAAGGATAAGTGTTTTCACACTTATTCCCTACACTTAACCATTGCAATGCCCTTATGGAATGCATTAATTACAAAGCAAGACTAACATTCTCCATCATAAGTAACCCACATTGGCCTTTATTAAACACTAGACACAAAGGAAACTAAAAATATAGAAAAAATTACAAAAATGCTTAAAGGACAAAACAAGTTAAGAAATCTAAGACTTATATTAGGGCTTTTGGTGTCATGAATGTTTATCACCCTCAAGTTTCACGTTCCCCATACTAAGCTTAAAAACGAGATCATTGTTATTATAAGTTAGTAAAGCTAACACTCACTCATGTGGCTCAATTATTCACTTAGACTCTCTTATTCCTAGGTGTATCTCTTATATTTTATTGTTGTATAGAATGATCACGAGATACATTGTTGACTTATTTCGGTAGTTAATTTAGGCCGAAAATAAAGTAGGACGATTTAATCATTAGGTAGCTAAAGGACAAAATCTTTTAAAACTGCTTCTCGAAACCTCATAAAGTTCATATCTTGGCATAACTCGTTTCACAATTTGAGACCTTTCTCGGATCGATATTTGGCATTGACTTCATACTTCAAATCTTGAGAGATGATCTTGAAATAATGGTCTTCTCTTCATAATAGTAATTTCTTCACTTGAAGTTTTTGAAAGATTCTTCATACTTGGACCACGACTTCTTCATTTTTCTCCAATCTTTATTTGGGATTTTGATATACAACGATCCGCCTCCTTTTAGGAGTTGGATCTATTTATCCTCATACCTTGTTATGGCCTTATTGGATAGACTTCACCATGATCTTTAGGGGAGTATTTTCTTTTCGTCATGTGTCTCGATCCTTCATATTGATTTTTGATAAATGATTCTTCACATTACTTTGGATCTTTAGCAACAAAATGCAGTCCTCATGCCTTGTTATGGCCTTTTCGGACTCGCCAATCTTCGCATCCCACTTCAATAAGTTATGCCTTGGCTATGAACTCTAATTAATACCGAACAACTTTTAAACGATCTTATGCTAGAAGCTAAGCAACTTTTCAAATCGCACGACCTTATTTATTGCAATTATATTTATTAACAAGCGATGGGAGAAAAAGCTCATAATTAACTCACATAAATTCATGAAAGAATACAAAACTTATAATTGACTCTATCATCTCTTTTTCTCCACAATTTAAAATCTCAAGGAATGAGACTCGTGAATGCTTAGCCTATCAAATCAAAGTTTCCGGTTTTCAAGTCATCTATAGGATCTTGCATCTTCCTAGACTTTTTCAAGTTTAGAATTTGCATTTTAAAGTTCCCTTGATAAACGACTTTCTAGGATCAATTATAGGAACTTGCGAAAAGTTCCTGTTCTTAAACCCGTATGAGTTAAGACTTTCGCATTTAAAAGTTCCCTATTTAAAAGTCTAGCAAAACATGATTTAAACATGTTAAGGATACTAGCTAGAGTAAACTTAAATAAGTAAACTCGGGTTGAGTCAAAAGATCATGACGGGCCTAATATATCAAAGACATCAAAACTCATTAAAACCATTTTATTAAAATTCATTCTAGCAATGAAAGAAAATAATGATACAAAGGAAAACACTACTAGGCCAAAATAGATTAAAAATTTTGAAAAATGTCGAAAAATCAATTTTCCGATTAAAATGAGGACAAATTTATGGAAAAGCCCACTTAACTTCGATAGAAGCCCCCTACACTTGATATAAACATTGTCATCAATGTTTAAGCATGTGGGAGTAAACTCCCCTACACTTATGACATTGTGCACTTTGTTTAAATCTTGCTAAGAAAAAGACAACTAAAGTGATTCCTTTTTTAATATTGAAAAATATTAAATAATGAATTAAAAGAGTTTAGGATAAAAACGAGAAGACGGGTAGACGTAATCACGTGTCGTCAAAAGTCATCAAAAGTGTGTCTTTGAAAGCGCCAATCCTTACACATCATATGAAAGAAAACAACAAACACATACTAGGGTCTCCACCTACACTTATTATGAAAACGGATAAAAAAGGATAGATCATCGGGTTGCCTCCCAGAAGCGCTTGTTTTTGTTCACCGAGCCGTGAGCGTGACTCGACCTTGATTATAATGGTAAGAACCTTGAAGAACATCCACCGGGATCAAATACATGGTTTTCATCCATCAAATAGCACAAACTTAAGGTGAAGAGCACAAGCCAAAGAAGAGTAGGCAAGGTTCCCTTAAGCAAAGATGGAGCAGGTGGTAGAAGGTATGGAGAGGTGAAAGCATAGCTCCATATTGTCCAAAAGTCTTCCTTTTATTTCATCAGATGGATACTGAGATGGCTTAAAAATTGTGATACCCGGATCAAACACCTTTTCCTTTAGGGGAAAATAAGTCTTAGACACAGTAGACCTTGAAGATTCGCCCATAAACCGCACAGTCTCATCCGAAGAAGGTGAAAAGAGAGGTATTAAGACATAGGTACTACGGATATTGGTGTCTTCCGGGTTCTTCTCCTTTGAAATGGGCTTCTTGACATCCGAAGGAGGGTAGAGACGATAATCAAAATCCAAATGAGGAGAATCATGCTCATTAGGAAAGTCTGTATTGAGAAAGGTGGCGAAATCTTCCTCAAATGAGTAATCCTCTAAAGTATCATGAGTGTTTGGTGGAGGACCCTCATCAAAAATTGGAGCAAGATCATCATTAGGAGACATATCATTTGAAGAATCACTCGAAAGAGTGTCAACATCATAAAAGTCATCATAAGTTGGCATGTCTTTATACTCTGAAGAAAAATCATCATAATCATCATAATCGTCATAACTTGGTGGATCACTCAAATCGGCAATAGAATCATCATCATATTCATCATAGATTGGTGGAGTGTCCAAATCGGGGAAAGAATCATTAGGATCGTCCACATGGTCTTGAAAAAGTAGATTATCATAGAAAGTCTCGAAAAGAGGATTGTCATGTAGCACAAAAGAATCAAGCTTTGTACTTTACAGAGGAGTTGTAAGAAGCTCGTTTGGAAGCACATTAATCATTTTCGCCGATTCTTTTCGATTGGATTTGCTTGTAATCTTCCCCATCTTAAAAACTTGTTGATCATTCCTGACCCTTAGATTTAGTTCACCTTCGGCAACATCGACTAAAGCTTTTCCGGTTTTCAAGAATGGCCGTCCAAGTATTAACAGAATACGAGGGTCCATTTCATAATCAACAACAACAAAATCGACCGGAAAAGTGAAGGTACCAACTTTAACAAAGACATCTTCGGCAATACCAACGGGGTAAGCGAGAGTTCGATTTCCTAGCTCAAGAGTCATCCTTGTTGGTGTAAGGTTGGGTAATGATAACTTTTTCCAAACACTTGATGGCATTAAATTGATACTTGCCCCGAGATCGGCTAAGGCAGTAAATTCTTCGACTTTGTTAAATGTACAAGGTAGCACAAAATGACCGGGATCTCCAAGTTTTTCCAGAAGTTCTTTAAGAAGGACTGCAGAACAATTTTCATTTAAGCGTGTGTTGACAAACTCGGCCATCTTCTCATTCTTACTAAGCAATTCCTTGAATGCTTTGACAAATTTCGGCATTTGGACAAGTGCTTCAACAAGGCTAATGTTGAAATTCATTTGGGAGATCATCTTCAAATAGGAAGTAATTTGAGAATCCTCCTTACTGAGCACTTTGAACTTGTCTAATCTTGAAGGATAAGGGATATTGGGTTTAGGAGGTGTAGGTGTAGAAGGTGAAGGTTGAGAGGGTGAAGGGTTTTTGTTTGGTACTTCTTCCGTAAGAGGTGGAGATGGTAATGGAGAACTAGTACTAGGCGTGGTAGTAGGAGCGATAAATGGGGTGGAGGAGGTGTAGATGGAGTAACTTGGGGAGGGATAGATGGTCCTACTAGAGTTGCTCCATTGCGTGAGGTATTGGGTTTTTGCCAAGTAAGAAAATTTGTTCGTCTCGTCTCGATTCGAATTGAAAAAGGTTAAAAGTGCGACTCAGTTGTTTTTGGTTAATAAAAGAAGATTTGGTTATCTATTTCTAAGTAAAAAGTAAATGCAAGCCTAACGTAATAAAATAAAAGAACTAATAAAAAGACTTGTATAAAAAGAATTAATAAAACAAATAATAAAACGTAAATTAAAGCGAAACAATTAATTAAAATAAAACTAAAAGACGAAATTAACTATCAACTCGAAAATAAAGTTTTCTTAATAAAAAAGGAGAGAATAAAACTAAGATTGTACTTTAAAGGTAAACGAGGCAAAACCTAAAGCGGGTACTAAAAAAAAGATAAAACTTGAACTTTACGAAAAAATATTAATTTTAAAATTAGACGAAAAATTCAACTAAAAATACGTAACTTTTAAAAATAAAACCGGAACAACTTACAGATAAAACTAAACGATTACGGAACAACACTAATAAATAAGCAAGCTAGCAGGCAGCTAGCTCAAGCAGCCAAGCTGCCTGCTGAAATTGGAGCCAAAAGAGTAGTAAGCTGCTAGGCATGTAGCACATTTCCATCGGAATGTTATGTTGAAAATTCCATCGGAATGTGTAAATGAAAAAAGTATCGGAATGTTGTTATATTAACTACCGGAATGTTATTATAAAAAGAGAAACTGTCGGAATATCAAACAATCCTAATTCTATCGGAATATTATACCAAAATAACTATCGGAATATTATAAAAAATAAACTCTCACAATATGGAAGTCAAAATTTGGGCAGCATTTCGTCACAATATACCTTATACCCGATCGCAAAGTACGATGCCACGGGCGATCGCAACCTACGATCGGAATAAGTGATCGGAAAAACTATCACAATAAGCCGTCACAATGTAGAAACCCTATTGTGATGGAAAAATCACAATATTCGGATGGACGAGCATAAGCTAATAAACCAATAAGCACTTCTAAAAAGAACAATTAACAAAAACTTAACCAACTCAATAATCACAAATTTGAAAACTTTTAAAATACGAAATAAGCAAACTTTATGAATCAAACTTTGAAAATACTAAACTTTTTTTAGAAAACTAAAAGTAAATAAGCTAAACACAAAATAAGCCAATAAGCATGATAAGCTCAAAGCTTAATCCGTATAAAACATAGAGATTGATAAAAAGATAAACTTTTTAATCAATCAAACATCAAGATTAAACAAAATCAAAGATTATTTCGAATCAAACATAATTAAAAAGATCAAGAAATGTAGAATGAGAATGATTGTAAAAAGCTTGAAATAATATGAAGATTAAAGATTCAAATACAAGATGAAAGTGAAAAGCTTAAAACTTTAAAGAAAAACTAGAGAGAGAAAGTGAAAAACTAGAGAGAGAAAATAAAACTACACTACTCCTAATCTAAACTATCTAACCCCCTCCTAATGACACATTAGGAGGGTATTTATAGGAGGAGTAAAATGTTGGTGCTTTCTTCCTTCTTTCTTCTTGTCTCGACTCGATTTAAATTCTTTGTCATTCTCGACGTCGTCTCGGGATTTGTCGATATAAATTGAACTCGTCTTATAATTTTCTTCTTTAATTAGACTTGGTTCTTCGACTTCATTAAACTTATATCTTTAGACTTTTTCTTCGATAAATCTTCAGAATTGACCTTTGACTTCCGTTCTTTTTGCACTCTTGATCTTTTGACTTCGTCTTTTCTCGTTTTCTTCGATAAAAGCCCGTGAAAGCCCGTGTTTTCTTCCTTTTTCATCTTTTGGTCCTAAAACACAATAAAAACGCAAACCACGCATAATTCTGACTTTTACGACATAAAATACACGTTTTGGCTTGGTTATTATTATAATTAAGTGGTAAAAGGATGGGTGTTTTCACACCTATCAAATCCCCTAAACTTGACCATTGCAATGCCCTCATGCAATGCATAAATTACAAAGCAAGATTTACATTTTCCATTGTAATTAACCTACCTTGGCCTTTATTAAACATAATTAAAGGAAGAAAAATAAATAAATAGATTAAAGACTTACATTGAGGCTTTGGATTGTCATGAATGTTTATCATCCTCAAGTTTCACGTTCCCCAAACCAAGCTTTAAAACGAGATCATTGTTATTATAAGTTAGCAAACTAACACAAACTTATGTGGCCCAATTATTTACTTAGACTCCCTTATTCCTAGGTGTATCTCTTATATTTTAATTTTTTCTTGAATGATCACGAGGATACATTCTTTGACTTATTTCGATAGTTTATTTAGGCCGAAAATAAAGTGAGACGATTTAATCAATAGTTAGCTAAAGGACAAAATCTTTTAAAACTGCTTCTCGGGACCTCTTAAAGTTCATATATTGGCATAACTCGCTTCACGATTTGAGACCTTTCTCGGACCGATATTTGGCAACGACTTCATACTTCAAATTTTGAGAGGCGTTCATGAAATAATGGTCTTCTCTTCATAATAAGAATTTCTTCACTTGAACTTTTTGAGAGATTCTTCATATTTGGACCACGACTTCTTAATTTTTCTCCAATATTTATTTGGGATTTTGATATACAACGATCCGCCTCCTTTTAGGACTTGGATCTATTTATCCTCATAACTTGTTAGGGTCTTTTCGGATAGACTTCTCCATGATATTTTGGGGAGTATTTGCTTTTCGTCGTGTGTCTCGATCCTTCGTATTGATTTTTGATAAATGGTTCTTCACATCACTTTCGATCTTTAGCAACAAAATGTAGCCCTCATGTCTTGTTAGGACCTTTTCGGACTCGCCAATCTTCGCATCCCGCTTCAAAAGTTATGCCTTGACTATGAACTCTAATTAATACCGAACAACTTTTAAACGATCTTGGGCTAGAAGCTAAGTAACTTTTCAAATCGTACAACCTTATTTATTGCAATTAAATTTATTAGCAAGCGATGGGAGAAAAAGCTTATAATTAACTCACATAAATTCATGAAAGAATACCAAACTTATAATTGACTCTATCATCTCTCGTTCTCCACAATTTAAAATCTCAAGGAATGAGACTCGTGGATGCTTAGCCTATTAAATCAAAGTTTTGGGTTTTCAAGTCATCTATAGGATCTTGCAAATTCTTAGACTTTTTCAAGTTTAGAATTCGCATTTTCAAGTTCCCTTGATAAACGACTTTCTAGGATCAATTATAGGAACTTGCGAAAAGTTCTTGTTCTTAACCCGTAAGAGTTAAGACTTTCGCGTTTTAAAGTTCCCTATATAAAAGCCTAGCAAAAATGTTATAGCTATGAGAGCGGAATTGGATCATGTACAGAGTTTGCTGGATTTGGATCCTTTTAATGGTGAGCTTAGGGAACGTGAGGCTGCTTGTGTTTGTGCTTTCAATGAGGCTGCACTTCTGGAGGAGAAGTTTCTTAAGCAGAAGGCGAAAGTGGACTAGCTTCAGGAAGGTGATTCTAACTCTATCTTTTTTCATAAAGCTGTGCGCACTCGTATTAGCCGTAGCAGAATTGATACAGTTACTAATGGAGATGGTAATATTTATGAAAATGATAAAGTGGCCAAGGCGTTTGTTGATCACTATGAGACTTTTCTTGGCCAAAGTGAACCTACTCAGGAGTTCATTACTGATCAATTGTTCAAAACTCGACTTGAGCAGTTAGATGCTTTGTATATGGTTCGGGATGTGACTAGATCCGAGATTAAAGAAGCTTTATTCTCTATGGGAAACGACAAATCTCCAGGCCCGGATGGTTTCACAGCGGCTTTTTTCAAGAGCTCTTGGGATATTGTGTCGGATGACATTGTTGCTGCTATTCAAGAGTTTTTTTCGTAATGGCAAGCTTCTTCGAGAACTTAATCACACGATCATTGCCCTTATTCCTAAAGTTAATTCTCCTACCCGTATCAATGACTATCGGCCTATTTCTTGCTGTAATGTGCTTTTTAAGTGCATTAGTAAGATTATCGCTAATAGAATCAAGTGTTGTTTAACTTCGTTGATCAGCCCTAATCAGTCCGCGTTTGTGCCTGGTCGTAGTATCTCTGATAATATTTTACTTACGCAGGAGCTTATGCATGGCTATCACCTAAACAGGGGTCCCCCTCGATGTGCTTTTAAAGTTGATATTCAAAAAGCCTATGACACTGTTGATTTGGAATTCCTTCGTAACACGCTCATTGGGTTTGGTTTTCATGATCGTATGGTAAAGTGGATTATGGAGTGTGTTTCTACTACTTCATTTTCTATCAGTGTTAATGGTTCGCTCTATGGTCATTTTAAAGGGAAGAGAGGCCTTCGTCAAGGTGATCCGCTATCTCCCTATCTTTTTACTTTAGTTATGGAGGTTCTTACTCTCATGATTCAGCGAAGGGTTCATGATATGGGTATTTTTACGTTTCATAGATATTGCTCTAAATTAGAGTTAATTAATCTATGTTTTGCTGATGATTTGTTTCTCTTTGCTCACGGGGATGTAAGTTCTGCTCATATTATTAAGGATTCTTTAGATGAGTTTAAAGGTGCTTCTGGTCTCACTCCGAGTTTACCAAAAAGTACAGCTTTTTTCTGTAATGTCACTAACAGTACGAAACTGGCTATCCTTCATGTTCTTCCTTTTGAGGATGGTAAGTTACCGGTTAAATACCTTGGTGTTCCGCTAATCTCTTCTAGGTTGATGGTTAGTGATTGCAATCAGCTTATTAAGAAGATCCAAAGTCGTATTCAAGGTTGGAATAATAAAGCTTTATCTATCGGGGGTAGGAGCCAACTTATTAAATCTGTTCTAGGATCTTTACATGTTTTTTGGGCTTCGGTTTTTATTATTCCCTCACAGGTGTTACGGAAAATAGAACAACTTATGCGAGGTTTTCTTTGGAGCCAAGGTGTTAATAAAAAGGGTAAAGCAAAGGTCGCATGGGAAACAGTGTGTCTTCCTAAAGAAGAAGGAGGTCTAGGGATTCGTCGTCTTGAATTCTTTAATTCTGCCCTAATGGTATCTCATATATGGAAGCTGCTCACGTTGAAGGACTCTTTATGGGTGAAATGGATACATGCGTATAAGCTCAAGGGCCGTAGTTTTTGGCAAGTTCCTCTTCGGTCTTATGTTACTTGGGGATGGCGCAAGATATTACAACTTCGTCTGATTATTCGTGAGTTTTTTTGGTCTAAGCTTGGAAATGGTATGCATACTTCTGTTTGGTATGATAGGTGGTGTTTGGAAGGTCCTTTAGCTTCTCGTATTTCTGCCCGTGACATGGCTCCCACAGGTTTGGCTATTAATTCAAATGTTAAAGATGCTGTTTCTCATGGAGCGTGGTGTTGGCCTGCTGATCTTGTGGTTAAATATCCTTTCCTTGGCTCGATTCCTGTTCCTGTCCTTAATGACGGGACGAATGATATTATTCAATGGCGTGATGCTTCAGGTACGGTTCAAGGTTTTTCTGTTAATCAAGTCTGGTCTTCTATTCGTCCAAGGGATGCTCAGGTCGATTGGTTTAATGTGGTCTGGTTTGGATCGTGCATTCCGCGCCATGCTGTGCATTTATGGCTTATTATTAAGAAACGTCTTAAAACTCAGGATCGAGTGCGCGTTTCTGAAGTTAATGATTCTGTCTCGGAGGTGTGTTCGCTGTGTGAGCTTCAAAGTGACTCGCATGAACATTTGTTTTTCCAATGTGGTTTCTCATCTTCTGTTTGGAGTCATATGAAGCAGTTTGAGGATATGCCTGCTGCGTCTGATGAGGTTTATTCCATTATTGACGATTTAATTCCGATTGCTATAAGACGTTCGTCTCGAAGTATTATTGCTAAGGTGGTTGTTGCTGCTACTACATATTATTTATGGCAAGAACGGAATTGGAGGTTGTTTAAGAAGGTTAAGAGATCTCCGAAACAGATTATTGATTGTATCAAGAGTGTGGTTCGGTTAAAGCTCCTATCATGTAAAATGAAGAGATCTAATGATGGTATTAGACTTGCAAAGATGTGGGATATCCCGGATACCATTTTTAGATGAGTTTGATGTCTTGTTTTTTTTGCTTATGTAATGTTAGATGGTTCTTCCCCATAGGTGTTATAGGGTTTGTAATTTCCTTTTAATTATCATATGGTATGTCATGTGATAATGGTCGTTCAAGCGTTTGTGCTTGAGGTTAATGTGGTATCTTAGCCACATTCCATTATGATGTAACTGTTTTTTTGGTGTAATATATTTTACCGGGAAGAAGTCCCTTTACCCAAAAAAAAAAAAAAAAAGATACTAGCTAGAGTAAACTTAGATAAGTAAACTCGGGTTGAGTCAAAAGATTCACAACGTTTGAAAATTAAAACCACTTTATTGAAAATTTATTCTAGCAAAGAAAGTAAATAACGATAGCAAAGGAAAATACTACTATACAACTAGGCCAAAATAGATTAAAATTTTTGAAAAATGTCGAAAAATCAAATTTTCCGGTAAAAATGAGGACAAATTAATGGAAAAGCCTACTTACTTCGATAGAAGTCCCCCCTACACTTGAAATAAATATTGTCCTCAATGTTTAACCATGTGGGAGTAAACTCCCCTACACTTAGGACATTGTGCACTTTGTTTAAATCTTGCTAAGGAAAGGACAACTATAGTGCTTTGACTCGGGGGTGACGTTTGAAAATTAAAACCACTTTATTGAAAATTTATTCTAGCAAAGAAAGTAAATAACGATAGCAAAGGAAAATACTACTATACAACTAGGCCAAAATAGATTAAAATTTTTGAAAAATGTCGAAAAATCAAATTTTCCGGTAAAAATGAGGACAAATTAATGGAAAAGCCTACTTACTTCGATAGAAGTCCCCCCTACACTTGAAATAAATATTGTCCTCAATGTTTAACCATGTGGGAGTAAACTCCCCTACACTTAGGACATTGTGCACTTTGTTTAAATCTTGCTAAGGAAAGGACAACTATAGTGATTCCTATTTTAATATTGAAGAATATAAAATAGTGAATCAACAGAGTTTAGGATAGAACCGGGAAGATGGGTACACGGGATCACGGTTCGTCAAAAGTAATCAAGAATGGATCTTTGAAAGCTCGAATCCCTGTAACTGATAAGAAAGAAAACAACAAACACATACTAGGGTCTCCCCCTACACTTATTATGAAAACATATATAAAGGATAGATACTCGGGTTGCCTCCCAAAAAGCGCTTGTTTTTGTTAACCGAGTCACGAGCCTGACTCGTCCCCGAATTAAATGGTCCATGGGGAAGCCTAAATGTAATACCAGGATCAAAGACCTTTTCCTCGTTCCCGGATGAAAATAATAAAGGAGAGGCATTAGGATAAGTCTTGAAGGGTAGAAAAGTCCTTTCAACATACGAAAAGTATGTGAAATCATGATCCACAGGAGGTGGGGTGGGTAAAGGAATCAAAATGTCATCCCCAAAAGACATATGGTTATCACTAAGCGGCAAAGCCGTAAAGGTGTCAATCATGGAATGGTCAATGTCACCCCCGAGTCAAAGCACTCATCCTCGGTAATGGTTTCTAAAGGTTGGGATAAAAGGTACTCGGGAGGGGGACTTGGGACAATATCTTCATGCAGCAAATTATCAAAAAGAATATCCCCCTCCATGTCATCATCATCAATACCCGGAGGTATTGAGTGAATGTCGATTTCCTCCATAGCAGTATCATCAATACCCGGAGGTATTGAGTTTCAAATGCGTAGTCTTAGAGGGCGGGAAAAATTGGTTCACAAACTTAGAAACGAGATCCTTCCACGTCAATATAGAATTGGGTGGCTCTTTCTCTAACCAAATTTTATCGGGCCGCGCTAAGGAGTACGGAAAAAGCATCATCTTAATCGAGTCATTAGCAACATCCTTAAATTTGCAAGTGGCGGTAAGACGATTGAATTGGCGGATATGGTTGTGTGGGTTGTCCTTTTCATCACCACGGAATTTGTTGTTTTGGATCATCGACAACAAACCCGTTTTCACTTCAAAATTCTCCGCAAGGATAGCGGGAATCACAATAGCCTCTCCATAACCCTCGCTGGGTGCTTGAAGTAACTCCATCATAGTTCGATTCGCCATGGTTGGTTCTTCTCTTACGATAGGTTCGTCAATAGGAGATTCCTCTCTAGAAAGATTCGGAGTAGGTGTTGACTCCTTTCGGTTTCTATGTTTACGTGCACGTCTTGCTTGGTTGCGAGTTTGCATAAACGTCACGTACAACGTGGGGATGAGTAAAGAAGAATCTTTTTTGGTGTTTTGTATTTTTCAATTTTTATTGTGGTTTTTGATTGTTTTTACTTTTCTTTTGGATTTTGTGATTGTATTAAGTAGACAAAAATCTACAAATCTCCTCCTTAATCAAATCTCTTGATTAAAGAAGCCTCAAGGAATGAAAACGATTACGTGAAGTGAACGCCTTCGATGACTTTAGAACGTTGGTGGAACACCAAAACGTTCAAGAGGGTTTAATCAAATGAAACCAAGAAAGTATATATGATACTTAATAATACTTTGGGCGGCAAAACCCTCGATTAGCCTTCAATCTCAAAATACTCACAAGCAAGCGGGAAACGAGGCGGCGCGAAGCACTTAAGAGCCTTTTTCCTTAGGGTATATTTTATAATACCCTCCTTATACCCACCTTATAGTCTGTATTTTTCAAAATCGAGCTTCACGAAAGTATTTATCTATTTTTTGATTTTCTTTCTTGTTTGAGATTCGAATACAATGATTGGGTAATGACCTCCCAAGTCAAGGTTGTGTTTTCACACTTTTGGAGTACTTGTGAATTTATTGTTCTACGTATACAATATAGTATTAGTAGAGTGCTACTAATACAAATAGATATTATGGCTATATATAAAAACAACAATTGCCAAATCAAAACACAACACGCCTCTCCGGCAGCGGCGCCAAAATGATAGTTGAGTTTTTACACTTTGTTTAGGAAAACAAAGGTAATTAGGGTAAGTACACAAGTGATTTAGGAAAACCACAAGTAAATGACCCAAAGTGGGGATCGTTCTCAAGGAGGCAAGTGCGTTGTGTTAAGAATTGATTAATGGTTTGTGATTATATTGATGAGAAAAGAAAATAGAAATGAGATTAGAAGAGAATGACGGTTACGATTAGGAATTACACTAAGACGAAAAATCGTACACGTAAAACCGTAAAAAGTGACAAAATTAAAAATTTACACTAAAAATTCTTAGAAAATTGAAATTAATCCTAAAAAATGTAATTAGAGTTTACAAAAAATCAAAAATCACTCAAACCTTTTATTTAATTAAGTAATAATTTTTTAATACTAATTAAAGCCCAAAAAATCAATTTAATTAACAAAAAGCCCAAAATGAGATATTTTCAATTGTAAACCTCTAAGATGACTTAACTAAATTTAAAACCATTTTTGAAAAATTTTAAATATAATAAAAACTATTTAAAAACAATTAAAAACTATTTAAACTTAAAATAATTCTAAAAATTAATCTAATGACAATAAAAATATTCTAAAAGTTGTAAAATTCCTAACTTAATGTATTTAACCTTAGAAAAATATAAAAACTTGAAAAATCTAAATTTTACTTTTTAATAATAAAATAATAATTAAATAACAATTAAATAATATTAAAAATCCAAAATTTATTAAAAAATTCTAAAAAGTTGCAAACTAGATTATTTTAACCTAATAAACACAGAAATGAAGTTGAAGTTACAAAAATAGCCCCTAATAGGCCTAGAAATGGGCTAAAAGACAAAACAGTCCCTTAATGGGCTTAATTTGGGCCAAATAAGAAAAAGTCAACCAAATAAGCCCAAAACTTCCAGTCTGACTCAAAATTTGATTTTAAGAACAAAACTCTGAAGGCCCAAAAGCTAAAAATGTGTATAAGCTAGCTTATTTCAAAGCAACTTATTCTTAATGGGCTTTTTGGCCCATTAAGCTATAAGTTGATGCCATAAGCTCAAATTAGACACACAAGCTTCTTTTGAGTTACTTAAAAGATCTGTAAAAAGAAATTTGAAATAAGCACAAGGAATAAGCCTGAATAAGCTAAAAGCTATCTTCACAAAACGACAAAATAGTCGTTTTCGAGTTCTAGGCCACCCCAAAAGCTGATTCAAGTTTCAAAAGCTTTTAAATGACTTAACTAAGCTTAATCAACAAAAAGTTTTTCAATAATTTCACTCAATAAGCTGGAATAAGCAGATAAGCACTTAATTAAAAGTCAACTTTATGAGTTTTCTAGCAAAAAGTCAAAGCCAATGTCTGATAAGCTCCAGATCAAATAAATGGGTCAAATGATGAAGATCTATTACAAAAGTAAGTTGCTGCAAGTCTGGATAAGCCAATATGGCTTATTAATAAGTTGAGTGACAAATTACACTAGGAGGGGCTAGTTTTGGGTGTTGAGCAGTAGGAACTTTTCCCACTGCTTGACTTTCTTGACTATTTGTCTTTAGTGACTTTTTGTTGGAATCATGTTACAAACAAGGCACCCTTGTGATCAGTGAATCACAAGGAGTCAGAAACAACAAAGAAATCACAATCACCATCAGCCAATTAGCACAGTTAATTCAATCAATCACCAGACATCTCACAGACATGAACATAAGCAGTTATGAACTTAATAAGCTGTATAAGCAAAATTCAGCCAACCAAATTGCACCAAAAGCATACACAAGCTATATTTAATTCAGATGAACATAAATTAACAAGTTACATGCATTGGTTCAAAGCCTAAATCAAGATTCAAGCATAAAAAGTTACTGATGAACACTTAAACAAGCAGACTTTTCACTTTGCTGATATACTTGACCAACAAGCCAATTTCAAACACTCAAATCTTGTTATCATGTTATATGAACTATGATTTAACACCTTTTAACCCTAAACATGCATATACTCTAGGTATTTCCAAAATTTTAGGTCAAAATCAGTCAAAACAAATGAGATATAGCATAATCTTTGATTTGAGGTTATAAGACTGAAAACTTGCAGGTTTTAGCACTCAACCAAGTCAATAACAGATACAAAGCACAAACGAAACTTTCCAATAACACAATACCAATCTATGATCTTAAACAGATAATCCCAAACACCCCTCATCTTTTTCAAATCAAATTTAAGCAAGTATAAGTGTATTCCAAGGTTACCCAAGCCCAATCAAACACATTAATAAATGTAATATGCAGTATTAAGCAAGATTAAACCATAAATTTAGCAAGAACACAAGCAACACACAAATTCACCAAAAATCAAGATTTTAAGCAGATTTAAGGTAGAATGGTTCAAACCTCATGGATGTACATCCACACCCACGAATTTTGAGCTTATGTGCTAGCAAGAACAAGCACAAGCTTCCACAAACAAGCCTGCTAATATTCAACAAAGTTAGAAGCAAAAATATAAAAACTGTAAAGTGACAAATCCTTGATTAATGCAACTCTTGTACCCCACACTTGATTATCCCCAAGTTATAAGACTCACAACACCTTGATATCACAATATCAGGGTGCTATGATCAACTTATAGCCCAAAAAATACAAGGTGTACCAAGATCTTAGAAAAATAGCAAGATTTAAGGAAAATATGCAAACTTTTGCACACTCCTTTGAAAACAGGTTTTTGGATTCAAGATTAGTTAACAAACGACAATAACAAGAAGATATAAGATTGGCACTTGGACTTTTCTTCACAAAATTAAAACACACTTCATTAATATGAAAATGAGATTTACAGAAATGTGAACTAGTGTTGGGAATTATTTGTTAAGTGTCAAGTACCGTTAGTGTATTCCAATTACTGTTAGTGTTATGTAAGTACCGTTAGTGTTAACACGGTACATAGTAAGTAATGCTACTTATAAAGTAAGTACTGCTATGATGATTAGGACGAATATAACTTTGTATAAGATATGTCATAGTTATAGGTAGAGTATATCTTATGTGATATACCTAAATAGTTAGAATATTGATAATATATCGTATGTGATATAGTTATCTTTATAGAATATGCTAAGGTTTCTAGGGTTCCTTAATCTATAAAAGGAACATAGGTACAATGTCTTTCATGTACCTCATACAAGTCGGTTAATAAAAGAATCGAATAGTTAAAAGTAATTTTGTTCTTTTGTGCTTTATAAGTTAGATTTCGCATAACTTATTTAGTGTTAGTAAGAGTGCTCAAAGTGTTTTAGTTTGATTACAAACTATTATACTAATTCTTAACAGAATATAGATCCAACCAAAGGGATCAACAAGTGGTATCAGAGCTTGTTGAGAAACTCTGAAAAAGAAGAACACGACCCCATACACTCCACACATACCAAATCTCAATGTCTTAACCAGATGGTGATAATGCTCACTTGGATGATGCTCAGATCCCTGATCCTATTCCACAGGGACAACCACAAGTTGTGCATCCTGCACCAGCACAAGGTGCTCAAGTCGTGAATGTTGTAGCTACCTCTACATCAACACCTTCTCATACTCTGTCTGCTGTTAAACTCCCAGTTCTCAAAGGTGACAATTATGAGACTTGGGCTATGCAGAGGGAACATTACTTGAATCACACAGATCATACTGTGTGGCAAGTTATCAAGAATGGGAAAACACCAAAGAAGCTACACTGGTTGCCAGACGGTACATGCTATGCTCTACCTATTGTGACTGCTGAGCAAATACAAGCAGAGATCAGAGAAAGAAAAGCCAGAACTGCTTTGGCTATGGCTCTTTCTGAAGACATTCTACCAAGATTTCATCATTATAAAGATGCCAAAGCTATGTGGGATGCTATAAAACTTAGATTTGGAGGTAATGACAAATCTAAGAAAATTAAGAAGATTGTTCTTAAGCAAGAAGTTGATAACTTCTCAATTACCAGTATAGAGGGAATACATGGTAGATATGGAAGGTTCAGCAAGTTGCTTATTCAGTTAGCAGTTTATGGACAAGTAATCCCTAATGAAGAAGCTAATCTAAAATTCTTAAGAAGTGCTCCACCAGAGTGGAAAGCAATGGCTATGCACTTCATCACAAGAGATGATTTGGAAACAATTCCGTTTGATCATATCTACAACAATCTTAGAGCATATGAGATGGATGTGAAAGGCATTGAAGTAAAGACAGCAACTGCTTCAAAGTCTAATTTGGCTTTTGTGTCAGATGGGAACAGCAGTACTTACTTTCAAAATACCGCTAGTGGATCTAGCAGCGGTACATACTTCACAAATACCGCTGGAGGACTTACAAGCAGTACTTACCCACAAAGTATTGAAAGCAGTCCAATGATCTCTCAAAATCCACATGGAAGGTCTTCACCATTGTTTAGTGACAATGATGCCTTCTCATTCTTTGCTGGATAAGAGAACAGGCCAAGATTAACTCTTAATGACTTGTTCCAAATGGATGATGCTGATGTTGAAGAGATGGATCTTAAATGGCAAGCTGTTATGGTGTCAATAAGATCTAATAGGTTCTTCAAGAAGACTGGAAGAAAAATGACTGTTGATCCTAATGAGCCATTAGGATATGACAAGTCTAAATTTGAATGTTATAACTGTGGAAGGAATGGACACCTTGCAAGAGAATGCAATAGAGATAAAGCTGAGACTAGCAATCAGAAGTCCAAGAACAGCTATAGAACCAATCCAAGAATAACTGAAAGCTTTCCAAAAGGAAATAGCAGGAGTCTTAAAGGAACCAAAGCATTGGTTACTGTAGATAGAGTGGTGAATTGGGCAAAAGAAGAAGAAGAAGAAGAGCTTGGATTAATGGCTCTCTCACATGAAGATACTGAGGTACATCCATGTTCTAAAGATTGTATTCTTAAATTTAATAGTCTAAAAGTAGAACTAGAGGAACAGTATCAAAAGGTTAACACATGCACTATAGAAGTAGAGGCTTTCAAACAGGGTGTTGTTAAATTAGAAGAAAATATAGTTTTGTACAAAAAGGCTCAACAAAACTATGAAGAGAAAATGAGGATTTTGACTCTTCAAATGAGGGAAAAAGATGTGGAAATAAAAGCTTTTGAAAGACCACTTTTAAAAATAAATTCAGAAAATGAAGCTTTAAAACCAGTCTTTGTAACGAGAGGGAAGTGATTAGTCATTGGTAACAATCCTCTAAGGGATTGGGAAAATTGATTAATTCACAAATGGGGTATTATGATAAAACAGGCCTAGGATATATTGAGGATCAACCTGGGATAACCTTAACTAACAAAGACTTATCAAAAGGGATTTTTGATAGTTCTAGTGAGGTAGATGATACACTTGAAAATGATAGATATGCTGAAGGAATGAAGGCAGTTCCTCCACCAGTATCAGGAATTTTCATGCCCTCTTGTAATGATACTAGTATAGAGTTAGAAGAACCTAAGATTAATAATGTCTTTAACTCTAGTACTGTGTCTTAAGAAAATACTGATGTGAACAAGAATATTGTTTATCCACCTTTAATGAATAACTTTGTTTCTGAGGAATCTAAGACTAGTTCTGCTCCCAAGCAGGTAAAAACTCCTAGCAAGATATTGGAAAACAATGAACAACATACTAAAACCAAAAGGGGTGGGCTAGGTTTTGAAAAAGTAAAGTCAAAACAACCTTTTGGATCTTCTTTAAGAAGAAAAGGATGGTATGTTTGTGGTAGTCTAAGTCATTTTATCAAAGACTGTACATTACATGAAGATAAAATTGTGAAACAGAAGGCTACACAAAGGGTCATGAAAAACAGTAATGGGAAAAATGCACAGGGTTATATGAAACAGAAACTTAAAGATGACAAACCTAAGTTTGATCACACAAGGGTAGTTAAACAGGTTAAAAATAATCCTACCAAAAGTTTTGTTCCTAGGGCAGTACTTATGAAGCAAGGACTTGTATCCTTAAAGTCTGGTAAACCAAGTACCGGCAAGTCTAAACCTACAAGTACTGCTAGACCAAACTCAATTACTGTTGGTTTCAAGTCTGTAAAACCAATTGTCACACCCCACCATGGCGGAATATGGGGCGCGACGTATGGATATCATCATAACATGGCGTGTCTATAGAGATAACTATATGATATAAGAAATGTCATAAAAATGGTGACACGAAGGTCATGACAATATCTCAACAAATGCAAGGGGTCTAGGTAAGTAGGTAACAGTCCTACCACTTACCCAAGCCAACAAATATCATACCAAAACAAACATATGTGTGCAACAGTATCACTTATTAAAATGAACAAACAAATAAAACTAAGAAGGAAACGGGGATTCTCCTTCTATACGCATTCCTAAGCTTCTCCAATCCTAGCCACTTATGTTCTCATGCTTAACCATAGTATCACCTGAAAGAGACACTAAAACACGTCAACATAAAGTTGGTGAGAGTCATAGGTTTAGACTCCAACACAAGACAAGTCATAAGCTGTGAATACCATAAACCAATAAACATATGGACAATGCGCTACAATCATGTACTAACAACTAGCATTCAAGTTCAATCAATCATTACAATTCCAAGGCATCACGCCTTACCAACAATCACAATTTCCAAGGCATCACGCCTTACCAACAATCACAATTTCCAAGGCATCACGCCTTACCAACAATCACAATTTCCAAGGCATCACGCCTTACCAACAATCACAATTTCAAAGGCATCACGCCTTATCATTAACCATAGGTCCCATAGGCGCCCATACACCTATGTACCTTTCCAATCTAGATCACACACAAACAAGAATCACATAGCAGTTAATCACATAAATGTACACACAAGTCCATCTCAAACCTTAAAACATTCACAGCATTAATTTAGAAAATTATTCAACACAGTGTCTCTTCCATCCCATCTGGAAGTCAAAAACAATAGTAAACATGGGACTATGAAACTCACCTGATTGCTTCTTCACAAGTCCTCGCACTAGCAACAAGCTAACAAACCAAAAACACGCAATCAATACATGAACCAATCACTAAGATGGCTCATGAACCTATGATGGACATCTAGCCTATTCCCATATAAATACCTCATTGATAAGCTCTAATCACCCCATTACCCTTCCTTAACAAGTCCTTAACTTGGTTAAGTTTATTAACTATCCCGTTCATATTTTACACAAAACAGTCCCAGTTTTTAGGTCACAAAACTTTAAGTCAAACGTCCACTGAAACATACCCATGGTTTCTGTAAAAGGAATATTCATACTTTTACATATGTTAGCTAAAACCTCCCACTTGCCCTAACCTTAAAGCTACTGTTAAGACTCCGATATATGTGTATATATTGCTACCTATCCAGAATTCACTGATTTTAAACGTATGAAAAGTTTGTTACCATTAGAGGGTCTTACCCTAAACCAAAATCTTAGCCCAAGTGCAGATACTTACTACAATATATAAACCATCTCTCATGCTCGTGAGAAGATCCCAATGCAACCCTAAGTACCCCAAACAACCCAAAACTTAAAAAGAAAACAGGCTGAATTCAAAACTGTTTTGACCTACGACTGTTGTAACCTATTTTTGACCCACTTTCCTAACCTCCAATTTAGTTATCGTTTCTTGCATTGGAAAGACACTTCAATTACCTTTTCAGGGATACTTGGATCGCAAAATAAGAGTTTGTAGAACTCCCAATATGATCAAAACAATTGACTCAAAATTCTGCCCAATTTTTAAAAATGGGTTTAATCAAATTAAACTAATTAATTAACCCTAACCCCGCTAATTACAAACCCTAACTTATGTAATCATTATAACCTCATTATTATAACATTAATTTACTGTTTTTAAATTAAACCCTAACCTAATTCCATCATAAGATGATTAAACAAAACATAAAAACAATTAAATTAAAAAGGGATTTGAATATTTACCTTTGATTTATGAAAACCCCAAAATTTTATGAAGAACCCTAATATTCTCCATTAAATTCGACCTAAGCTTGATCTCCAGGGGATTATGATGTGTTTTTAGTTAATAAAAGCCTTTATATAATTACCATATTAATCCTAGCCCAATACAAGGTTTCCTTTTTCTCCTTTTTTCCTTTTTTCCTTTTTTTTCTTTTCCAACCGTCTATACCTTTTCCATATCCATTAAATTTCGTTTTTTTTTCTTTTTATTGTTTAATATGATGTTATTAACAATACCTTAATTTACCTTAATTTAGTTCAGCTCCTAAAACCTCCAAAACCTCAAAACCATAAAACTAGTCAATTTTTACGCGTTTTACCGTAAAAGTCGTAAAATATACACTTTTAAAAAAAATCTCAAATTTTGAAATAAACTTTATAACTAAGTCCTAAATGACTTAAAACCATCCCGAAAAATATTCCCGTGACTAAATACCTCTTCCGATACCTCAAAATGCTAAACCGTAAATCGTAAAAATACGATTTTCTATAATACATATACGTATACGTAAAACCACTAAATAACACCGTTTCACTTCATAGTCACTACCATGTGAGCTCATGAACATGAAATCATCACACATCGTTTCACTCACAAGGTACCCCGTACCGGAAACGATATCCAAACCACAATCTATACACACCAATAAGCACATAAACACGTAAAGACACGTAACTAGCACAAAATAAAATTAAGTGACGAACCTCAAAACCACAGTTGTCACATCACTCCCTCCTAATAGAAATCTCGTCCCGAGATTTACTCCTTAGGATCAAACACACAAACAACAAATCACATGAGGATACTTGTTCTAATTGAACTCCCCTCATTTCCACGTGAACTTTAGTTCGAGTTTCAAAATACCACATACACAAACCAAAAATAATTAAACTCATTGCCAAACTCTTGACCTCACAGTCAATAAATCTCACAGATGACTCTTTGATAAAACAAAGACTCTTATTAATACAAGTCCCGAATAACCGTACATGCAAAATGCATTCTTAAACAACCTTTACCAATCTCAATACATGAAATGTATCATGTATGCAACTCACTTTTCCCAGGTAATTCTATACTCATAAGCTAATGGTCCGATCTTTCCAAAGATCATAAATGGACCTACAAAACTTTTTTTTTTTTTGGTAAAAGGGTAGCAATGACCCCGGTAAATAGAACCAAAAAAAGCGTTGAAGTACAAGGAATGTGGCTGAAATACCACATTAACCGCAAGCTACAGGCAGCTTGTTAAACAAAATGTTTACGACAGGCCATAAACATTAACTAGTCTAGAATGCTGGAAATATATAAACTAGACAAAAACCAAGACGATAACATAAAGTTACGAGGAAAATAATAAAATATCAACATGGGATCAGCCAGTAGGAGTGCTTGCCCCAATATGAGTATTGAGAAGATTCACCGATTCATCAAAGACGACCTCGACTCCCTCCTCCTCCTCATTATCTTCCTCGCTTACTTGAGCCCCTTCGTCAATACCAGGTATGGACAAAGATGAAAATTTATTTGATGTAGAAACACTGCTCATTTGAGCTTTAGCCTTGTTCGGATCATTAAGATTGCTGGACTGCTGCAACTGACCAGATTTAGTATGCAACTTACTACTATTATCAGCACTCGTACTTGTAGTATCCAAGTGAGTTTTTGGCCGAAAAACAACCGTCTTACCTGCTTGGAAACCCTTGCTCAATGGAACACCTCTCGGAACTTGATCCCCTAAATTACCTTTGTACTTCTTCCTCTTGCTTTGCACTTGTTGGAACCCATCTTTATCAACATGAGTTGTCACTTTTTCAACCATTATAGGTTTAACATTTTTCGGACAAGAATCACCGGAATGACCAAAAATATTACAAGTATGACATCTAGGCGGTTTCCATTCGTATTCAACTCGAATTAACTCCTTAGTACAACCAGAGCCTTCAAGATCAGGGACACCAATAGTAACGTTATCTATAAACTCCGAATCAGCATTCATCTCAATAAGACAACGAGCAAAACTACAACGACCCCAAGACTCTTTGCACATATTATCAGTATAATTATCCATCATAATAAGCTTACCAAGAAACGAAGCAATTAAACTAATACCTTCCTCTTCAAATACCTGAAGCGGGACATCATGAAACTTAACCCATACCGGAATACGAGTTAGTTCCTCCTTTAGAAGATTCGTTTTCATAGTCCATTTCTTAAGAAAAATTGGTGAATTACGAACCATCCACGGACCACCTTCCAGAACCGCATTAAGACCCTCACTAGATCCAAATTGAAAAAAGAAAAAACCTTTCTCATTCATCATGATACGCTTAAGACCATGTTTTGCCCAGTTATTCTTGGCAAAATACTCAACCACAGGGAATGCAATCCTTTTACCAAGAAAGTAACCATATAAAGTGTTATGGTAGCGAGCATTTACTGTTTCAACAACCTTCCTAGGAATAGAAATATTAACCCCTTCATAGACATTTTCAGAATTAAACGAAGAAGAGACTGCATTAATACCTCCATTAGTAGACGTAACCATATCACCTTCAAATCTGCAAAGTAACATCAGAATTTCTTTAGCACGATCAGGTGAGATCAATTCCCACAACGGATGCTTCTTCATACTTAATTCATGCATAAATTCACTCGCGTCAGCAAACGTGCGAATCGTTACACCAAATAATTTCAAAACCGCCTGTAGATTACACAATTGCATACCATTAATGGTAGCAGCCTTAGCTTCAAGGTCTGTTTCCTTAGCCATTTGTGCTGATTGCACACTCGAACCACCTGAACTGAGTGAAGAAGTGCTGCTAGTTAAATTCTTATGGCGTTCACACAAAGCTTTATAATAAAGCATAGTGGTCTCCTTTGGTAAAGTAGACCATTTAGGAAATTTGTTTGCCTTCACACCATTTGCAAACACTTCAATGTCACGCACAGTATTCAAAGGAATAGAAAACAAATTAGATATCTCCTCTAGCGTTACTAAAACCTCAAGAGTAGACACCTTAACCACATCCATCCAACCTGTAAACAATGGCTTGCCACTTACTTTGCTCGAATCCATGTTCAATCAAACACAACCCTAACCACGAAAAAGAACCCCTAAACAAACAGTAACTTTTTTTTTTTTTTTTTATTATGATCGTAACCCAGAATTACACAAAACGACAAAGGTCAACCGCCAAGAACAATTAAGGAACAAGACCTAAAGGGTCAGCCGCCAAGAAAAATAATAATCAACAATTAAATGAGATTGATGACTATTAGGGTATAAGGTCAGCCGCCCAATTATGAAGGAAAAAACAAACGATCCATTAATAGCACTTCAAAGGTCAGCCGACCAAAAGCAATTTAAATAAATGTCAGCCGACACCAAAAGCAATTAATTGCACAGATTCAAAGGTAAAATTATGACTCAATTAATTGCCACGAATGTTATGTCATCCGACGAAAAATGTTGCAATAAATTCCAAAGTAACGACAAGACAAGATAGTATCTTAATCAATGCTACCAATTAATTAATCCTTAAAGTGAAAGGTCAGCCGACAAGAGTCAACCAACAAGAGAGGGTCAGCCGACCACAATGTTAGCCGCCTTTAGTTACTGGAACTTAATATTGATTGCAGCAATGATTAAACAAGAACAATTTAATGCTGACACAACCCAAGCACAGCGCAGCGAAACCCTAAAAAAACAATAAACACGAATACTATTAAACCAAAACAAAACCGAATCTACTTGTCCAGGGAGCACCCGAAAACAGACAAGGAACCACCAACGAGATAGACAAAACAATCGCACAATTCAATGACGGCCAAAAACAAAAAATAAAACTAATTAATTTACCCTAAAATCAATCAACCAAATAAAGACTTTGTTAACTCAAGAATAATCAATGATTATTCGAGAAAACAGCATCATTATAAGGTATTCGGATTAAAGGAAAAAGAAAATTAGGTTATGAGAAGAAGGGATTTTTTGGCAGCCATTGATGTTTTTTAGGGTTTTTTTACATCACTTTCGACCTACAAAACTCTACATCAACTCTTCCATTTACCAAAACATACCACCCGTTACTATGGGTGAAACTCCCTACATAACTTTGTCACTAAATCTAGTGGTTTCCTCCTTTTCTACATAGCATCCCTTGTTGCTCTCATTCTGTCCACAAACACCATTACCACATTAATAGCCTCTTTTACCAATTCTAGTCCACATCAGGGACAACTCACCCTATCCTTTCATATAGTGCCTCAAATGGCATTTATCGACTTCTAGTACGATAACTATCATTATATGAAAACTCAGCCATCGCTAACGAGTTTCCGAACTACCTCTAAATCAATCACCCATGCCCTCAGTGTGACACCTAAGGTTGTATAAATATATCACTTGCCTATCCTTTTCCAGTTAGCTGGAATACTCATATCCAATCATGTTCATCAACTCCCTTTAGTCCATATGGTTGTCCAAGCCACGCAACATACATGTTGACGCGTTCTCTGCTTTAGACAACTCAACTCGTGCAACCTACATCCTTCATCCAAACCACCCTAAGACGTCATCCATATTGTTCAAGTTCGTCTCAGCTTCACTTCATTCTTCTTATTTCATGTCTCATCAACCATGCTTGCCTTTCCCAGATGGTACTTGGCCTTGCATATTTTTCTTTCATCACTTAACTCCACCCCTCACCTTTGCCAAATGTTCAATCAAGATGATTGAATATGTGTTGGAGACGTTCATGATCCGTATAGATCATTCTCCACGTCTCGTACACCAAATGCCTCTAGCATTCTAGGCAGATATAATAGTCCAGCTCCACTAACTAAGTCTATCCAGTTCTTCCAAATCTTCAGTTCCTGCAACGTATAAGCGATCGCCTTTCTTTGTCGTCCTCGTACACGTCCAAGTCCTTGCTCCACGTATCGTCATGCTTCGCGAATTCATCCAGTCCTTCCGATAATGCCAAGATCGGCTCACTATCCAATCCACCTCTTCAGCCTCCAAAATGCTTCCTCATCCTTCTTCACTTCGCCCCTTGCTGGTTCCATGATATGCCATCATCTCTAACTACTCATCATGGTAGACTTAATACTAAAACTCACACTTGAAAATCTCACGTATAATTCCACTCCAAAACCAACACATACTTCGCCTCACTCTCCTTCTTAGACTTTGAGTAGATCAAGATGTCGTCGATGCTCTCGATGACAACTCGTTTATACACGTTCATGCACACTTGGTCCATTGACACCGTGAAAACCGCTAGTGCTTTGGCGAAGCCAAATGCATAACCGTAAACCTAAAGCGTTCATACAACATCCTTAGCAGTTTCAACTATGTCCTCCTTGCATCCTCTATTAGCGGCAATACGAATAAATTCCTACCTCGTTCTACTTGCGAAATTCTACACGCATTTTAACAGACCAACACTTCCTCTCATCAGACCACATTAGTTCGTCTACGAACTACTTTCCTCCCCACTAAGGGTATTCCGACCGTTCTCTCATAGTCACCTACTTAATCGTGTAGGCGCGACCAAGTCTTTCATATGACTACCTCAACGCTCCCGAACAATATGAAACCAAAACTACATCTAAATCCATCAGATACGATCAGCAAATCAAACCCACGGATAACTAACAACATTTCACGTGTACCAGTTAAAACAAGTCAAAAACCACGAGTCCCAAAAGAAAACTCAAACCCAAAACGTGTATCAATTCAAAATGACCCATGACAACGAAAAATAATCCAAGAAACACCCAATGGCAACCAAACATATTACGCCCCGCGACATATTTTTTTTAAACCGTGCAAAAGATCGACTTTTCCAAAAGAATATATATCTTTTTTATTATTATTATTTATTATTACCTCCCACATCTATGTGACTCAAACAATCTACAAACAACCCTCTTGACGAACTCAAAACTCAACTCAAATCTAGGTATCCCGTGCATCCCAAATCATAAAAATAAACTACTATTCAAACTCAACCTCTAACCCGACACTTGTACAATAATTTCGGCCAAGATACTGACCTCCCATGACTATAGATTCTGAATATTTGAAAAGTACGTTCCGAGTACATAATTTTTGGCTTTTGAATCACTCAAAAAGCTCTAAAAACGAACAAGTTATGACCAAATCAGTTTTATACTAGTTGTTTTAAAAAAAACTAAAGAATAAACTTAGTGATCAATGTAATCCTTTTAAATGACAGATATAATTGTATGTGAAATCTTCATAAACTCAATTTAACCTTGTATAAATAATTAAAAATGACATAAATCGGTCAAACTCAATTATATAAACTATGTAGGTAGAAAGAAATTTTTACTTCGCTTTATTTCAAAGAAAGTCTTTTAGAATTTGAAATATATATAAGTGTTGATTAAAATGAAATCTTATGTTACATCTTGTTTGAAACATGACTTCAACACCTTACCCTTATTTTACCGAATACAACCATCTATCTAACCCTATAATAGATTTCCAAGTCCCCCTTTTTCTCAACATATACCGACCAAAAGAAATGTAAGACCCAACACAAAAGATTTCATTATCTCAAAAGGAATCCCAAGTTATTTCAATAGACTTAAAACCAAGAACACCATTTTAAAACGTACACGTGAAATACGAAACTCAAAGAATACGCTACCAGACACACTTCAAAAGATTCAAAACGTCGTTGGAACTCCATTAAACTCCAACACCATAATACACGAGCAAACACAAGGTACGTTCAAGTTATAATAACTAGTGAACGACCATATACCATAACTTAACACATAGTCGTATATATACATCAGCATATATATACCTATTAAATCACCCAAAGCATACTCGTTACTATACATATCAGATCAACCAATCGCGTCATACACTCGTTTTTCCATACGAGTAATCCCCATCTCACCATCTCACCATGCCACAACAAGGCACAAAACCCATTACCAAAACCAACCCATATCGTGTGACCTCATAATCACATAACACGACTATAACTCAAAACATATAACACAATAAAAAATAGCCATATCGTAGGCAGCCGTTACATATACCCATATATTATAAATATACCCAAAATCCACATCTCATCATATACAAGCATGTACTAACCCTCTTTCAAGCAATCATACTTGAGAACCCATTGAAGTTGTGGTACTTGTATAACTATGTTGGCCACCATACTTATACAATTACCCTTTCCCCAATGCACTCCCTCCTATGATGACACTTATAAGAATCAATACAACATATAACACATAAATCCATCTACTCACATAAGCTCATAACCACATAACCAAATAGGTCCAAAACCCCATCTATTAAAATAACATAGTAAAACTCTTGGAATACCGAAATCCATAGTCTAGCTAAAACAACATAGACTAAATCCAAAACGAAAACATAATCAGATATAAGTCATGTCACCCATAAGAGTGGAAATAGCTTAAAATCCTTCCTACCCATGTACTCCTAGTAACTCGAACCACCATACGATTCTTAGGGAACATGACTTAAACATCAAAAAAAAAAATAACATACCTCAGGTATGTAAAATAACTCGACAAAAGATAGAAACTACCATGTGCCAAATTATGCACTATAATGTACAATTTAAGCAAAATACGACAATGACTAGCGTGGACGATTATGGTTCAACCCGCACTAGTCACAACCCGAAAAGAGAATAACATGTGGCTAAGTATGAACTTACTATGGTTCAATTCATACTAGTCAAAACATCGCAATAAATAACATCCCAACACATCAATTTATGTAAAATGCACACATACTCCTATGACGCCTATATGCAGGACCCTTAAGCTATAGACTAGGCTACGCGACTAGGCAACCTAATTCTCTATAACCATTGTCTCTGATACCATTCTGTCACACCCCACCATGGCGGAATATGGGGCGCGACGTATGGATATCATCACAACATGGCGTGTCTATAGAGATAACTATATGATATAAGAAATGTCATAAAAATGGTGACACGAAGGTCATGACAATATCTCAACAAATGCAAGGGGTCTAGGTAAGTAGGTAACAGTCCTACCACTTACCCAAGACAACAAATATCATACCAAAATAAACATATGTGTGCCACAGTATCACTTATTAAAATGAACAAACAAATAAAACTAAGAAGGAAACGGGGATTCTCCTTCTATATGCATTCCTAAGCTTCTCCAATCCTAGCCACTTATGTTCTCATGCTTAACCATAGTATCACCTGAAAGAGACACTAAAACACGTCAACATAAAGTTGGTGAGAGTCATAGGTTTAGACTCCAACACAAGACAAGTCATAAGCTGTGAATACCATAAACCAATAAACATATGGACAATGCGCTACAATCATGTACTAACAACTAGCATTCAAGTTCAATCAATCATTACAATTCCAAGGCATCACGCCTTACCAACAATCACAATTTCCAAGGCATCACGCCTTACCAACAATCACAATTTCCAAGGCATCACGCCTTACCAACAATCACAATTTCCAAGGCATCACGCCTTACCAACAATCACAATTTCCAAGGCATCACGCCTTATCATTAACCATAGGTCCCATAGGCGCCCATACACCTATGTACCTTTCCAATCTAGATCACACACAAACAAGAATCACATAGCAGTTAATCACATAAATGTACACACAAGTCCATCTCAAACCTTAAAACATTCACAGCATTAATTTAGAAAATTATTCAACACAGTGTCTCTTCCATCCCATCTGGAAGTCAAAAACAATAGTAAACATGGGACTATGAAACTCACCTGATTGCTTCTTCACAAGTCCTCGCACTAGCAACAAGCTAACAAACCAAAAACACGCAATCAATACATGAACCAATCACTAAGATGGCTCATGAACCTATGATGGACATCTAGCCTATTCCCATATAAATACCTCATTGATAAGCTCTAATCACCCCATTACCCTTCCTTAACAAGTCCTTAACTTGGTTAAGTTTATTAACTATCCCGTTCATATTTTACACAAAACAGTCCCAGTTTTTAGGTCACAAAAATTTAAGTCAAACGTCCACTGAAACATACCCATGGTTTCTGTAAAAGGAATATTCATACTTTTACATATGTTAGCTAAAACCTCCCACTTGCCCTAACCTTAAAGCTACTGTTAAGACTCCGATATATGTGTATATATTGCTACCTATCCAGAATTCACTGATTTTAAACGTATGAAAAGTTTGTTACCATTAGAGGGTCTTACCCTAAACCAAAATCTTAGCCCAAGTGCAGATACTTACTACAATATATAAACCATCTCTCATGCTCGTGAGAAGATCCCAATGCAACCCTAAGTACCCCAAACAACCCAAAACTTAAAAAGAAAACAGGCTGAATTCAAAACTGTTTTGACCTACGACTGTTGTAACCTATTTTTGACCCACTTTCCTAACCTCCAATTTAGTTATCGTTTCTTGCATTGGAAAGACACTTCAATTACCTTTTCAGGGATACTTGGATCGCAAAATAAGAGTTTGTAGAACTCCCAATATGATCAAAACAATTGACTCAAAATTCTGCCCAATTTTTAAAAATGGGTTTAATCAAATTAAACTAATTAATTAACCCTAACCCCGCTAATTACAAACCCTAACTTATGTAATCATTATAACCTCATTATTATAACATTAATTTACTGTTTTTAAATTAAACCCTAACCTAATTCCATCATAAGATGATTAAACAAAACATAAAAACAATTAAATTAAAAAGGGATTTGAATATTTACCTTTGATTTATGAAAACCCCAAAATTTTATGAAGAACCCTAATATTCTCCATTAAATTCGACCTAAGCTTGATCTCCAGGGGATTATGATGTGTTTTTAGTTAATAAAAGCCTTTATATAATTACCATATTAATCCTAGCCCAATACAAGGTTTCCTTTTTCTCCTTTTTTCCTTTTTTTTCTTTTCCAACCGTCTATACCTTTTCCATATCCATTAAATTTCGTTTTTTTTCTTTTTATTGTTTAATATGATGTTATTAACAATACCTTAATTTACCTTAATTTAGTTCAGCTCCTAAAACCTCCAAAACCTCAAAACCATAAAACTAGTCAATTTTTACGCGTTTTACCGTAAAAGTCGTAAAATATACACTTTTAAAAAAAATCTCAAATTTTGAAATAAACTTTATAACTAAGTCCTAAATGACTTAAAACCATCCCGAAAAATATTCCCGTGACTAAATACCTCTTCCGATACCTCAAAATGCTAAACCGTAAATCGTAAAAATACGATTTTCTATAATACATATACGTATACGTAAAACCACTAAATAACACCGTTTCACTTCATAGTCACTACCATGTGAGCTCATGAACATGAAATCATCACACATCGTTTCACTCACAAGGTACCCCGTACCGGAAACGATATCCAAACCACAATCTATACACACCAATAAGCACATAAACACGTAAAGACACGTAACTAGCACAAAATAAAATTAAGTGACGAACCTCAAAACCACAGTTGTCACATCACTCCCTCCTAATAGAAATCTCGTCCCGAGATTTACTCCTTAGGATCAAACACACAAACAACAAATCACATGAGGATACTTGTTCTAATTGAACTCCCCTCATTTCCACGTGAACTTTAGTTCGAGTTTCAAAATACCACATACACAAACCAAAAATAATTAAACTCATTGCCAAACTCTTGACCTCACAGTCAATAAATCTCACAGATGACTCTTTGATAAAACAAAGACTCTTATTAATACAAGTCCCGAATAACCGTACATGCAAAATGCATTCTTAAACAACCTTTACCAATCTCAATACATGAAATGTATCATGTATGCAACTCACTTTTCCCAGGTAATTCTATACTCATAAGCTAATGGTCCGATCTTTCCAAAGATCATAAATGGACCTACAAAACTCTACATCAACTCTTCCATTTACCAAAACATACCACCCGTTACTATGGGTGAAACTCCCTACATAACTTTGTCACTAAATCTAGTGGTTTCCTCCTTTTCTACATAGCATCCCTTGTTGCTCTCATTCTGTCCACAAACACCATTACCACATTAATAGCCTCTTTTACCAATTCTAGTCCACATCAGGGACAACTCACCCTATCCTTTCATATAGTGCCTCAAATGGCATTTATCGACTTCTAGTACGATAACTATCATTATATGAAAACTCAGCCATCGCTAACGAGTTTCCGAACTACCTCTAAATCAATCACCCATGCCCTCAGTGTGACACCTAAGGTTGTATAAATATATCACTTGCCTATCCTTTTCCAGTTAGCTGGATATACTCATATCCAATCATGTTCATCAACTCCCTTTAGTCCATATGGTTGTCCAAGCCACGCAACATACATGTTGACGCGTTCTCTGCTTTAGACAACTCAACTCGTGCAACCTACATCCTTCATCCAAACCACCCTAAGACGTCATCCATATTGTTCAAGTTCGTCTCAGCTTCACTTCATTCTTCTTATTTCATGTCTCATCAACCATGCTTGCCTTTCCCAGATGGTACTTGGCCTTGCATATTTTTCTTTCATCACTTAACTCCACCCCTCACCTTTGCCAAATGTTCAATCAAGATGATTGAATATGTGTTGGAGACGTTCATGATCCGTATAGATCATTCTCCACGTCTCGTACACCAAATGCCTCTAGCATTCTAGGCAGATATAATAGTCCAGCTCCACTAACTAAGTCTATCCAGTTCTTCCAAATCTTCAGTTCCTGCAACATATAAGCGATCGCCTTTCTTTGTCGTCCTCGTACACGTCCAAGTCCTTGCTCCACGTATCGTCATGCTTCGCGAATTCATCCAGTCCTTCCGATAATGCCAAGATCGGCTCACTATCCAATCCACCTCTTCAGCCTTCAAAATGCTTCCTCATCCTTCTTCACTTCGCCCCTTGCTGGTTCCATGATATGCCATCATCTCTAACTACTCATCATGGTAGACTTAATACTAAAACTCACACTTGAAAATCTCACGTATAATTCCACTCCAAAACCAACACATACTTCGCCTCACTCTCCTTCTTAGACTTTGAGTAGATCAAGATGTCGTCGATGCTCTCGATGACAACTCGTTTATACACGTTCATGCACACTTGGTCCATTGACACCGTGAAAACCGCTAGTGCTTTGGCGAAGCCAAATGCATAACCGTAAACCTAAAGCGTTCATACAACATCCTTAGCAGTTTCAACTATGTCCTCCTTGCATCCTCTATTAGCGGCAATACGAATAAATTCCTACCTCGTTCTACTTGCGAAATTCTACACGCATTTTAACAGACCAACACTTCCTCTCATCAGACCACATTAGTTCGTCTACGAACTACTTTCCTCCCCACTAAGGGTATTCCGACCGTTCTCTCATAGTCACCTACTTAATCGTGTAGGCGCGACCAAGTCTTTCATATGACTACCTCAACGCTCCCGAACAATATGAAACCAAAACTACATCTAAATCCATCAGATACGATCAGCAAATCAAACCCACGGATAACTAACAACATTTCACGTGTACCAGTTAAAACAAGTCAAAAACCACGAGTCCCAAAAGAAAACTCAAACCCAAAACGTGTATCAATTCAAAATGACCCATGACAACGAAAAATAATCCAAGAAACACCCAATGGCAACCAAACATATTACGCCCCGCGACATATTTTTTTTAAACCGTGCAAAAGATCGACTTTTCCAAAAGAATATATATCTTTTTTATTATTATTATTTATTATTACCTCCCACATCTATGTGACTCAAACAATCTACAAACAACCCTCTTGACGAACTCAAAACTCAACTCAAATCTAGGTATCCCGTGCATCCCAAATCATAAAAATAAACTACTATTCAAACTCAACCTCTAACCCGACACTTGTACAATAATTTCGGCCAAGATACTGACCTCCCATGACTATAGATTCTGAATATTTGAAAAGTACGTTCCGAGTACATAATTTTTGGCTTTTGAATCACTCAAAAAGCTCTAAAAACGAACAAGTTATGACCAAATCAGTTTTATACTAGTTGTTTTAAAAAAAACTAAAGAATAAACTTAGTGATCAATGTAATCCTTTTAAATGACAGATATAATTGTATGTGAAATCTTCATAAACTCAATTTAACCTTGTATAAATAATTAAAAATGACATAAATCGGTCAAACTCAATTATATAAACTATGTAGGTAGAAAGAAATTTTTACTTCGCTTTATTTCAAAGAAAGTCTTTTAGAATTTGAAATATATATAAGTGTTGATTAAAATGAAATCTTATGTTACTTCTTGTTTGAAACATGACTTCAACACCTTACCCTTATTTTACCGAATACAACCATCTATCTAACCCTATAATAGATTTCCAAGTCCCCCTTTTTCTCAACATATACCGACCAAAAGAAATGTAAGACCCAACACAAAAGATTTCATTATCTCAAAAGGAATCCCAAGTTATTTCAATAGACTTAAAACCAAGAACACCATTTTAAAACGTACACGTGAAATACGAAACTCAAAGAATACGCTACCAGACACACTTCAAAAGATTCAAAACGTCGTTGGAACTCCATTAAACTCCAACACCATAATACACGAGCAAACACAAGGTACGTTCAAGTTATAATAACTAGTGAACGACCATATACCATAACTTAACACATAGTCGTATATATACATCAGCATATATATACCTATTAAATCACCCAAAGCATACTCGTTACTATACATATCAGATCAACCAATCGCGTCATACACTCGTTTTTCCATACGAGTAATCCCCATCTCACCATCTCACCATGCCACAACAAGGCACAAAACCCATTACCAAAACCAACCCATATCGTGTGACCTCATAATCACATAACACGACTATAACTCAAAACATATAACACAATAAAAAATAGCCATATCGTAGGCAGCCGTTACATATACCCATATATTATAAATATACCCAAAATCCACATCTCATCATATACAAGCATGTACTAACCCTCTTTCAAGCAATCATACTTGAGAACCCATTGAAGTTATGGTACCTGTATAACTATGTTGGCCACCATACTTATACAATTACCCTTTCCCCAATGCACTCCCTCCTATGATGACACTTATAAGAATCAATACAACATATAACACATAAATCCATCTACTCACATAAGCTCATAACCACATAACCAAATAGGTCCAAAACCCCATCTATTAAAATAACATAGTAAAACTCTTGGAATACCGAAATCCATAGTCTAGCTAAAACAACATAGACTAAATCCAAAACGAAAACATAATCAGATATAAGTCATGTCACCCATAAGAGTGGAAATAGCTTAAAATCCTTCCTACCCATGTACTCCTAGTAACTCGAACCACCATACGATTCTTAGGGAACATGACTTAAACATCAAAAAAAAAATAACATACCTCAGGTATGTAAAATAACTCGACAAAAGATAGAAACTACCATGTGCCAAATTATGCACTATAATGTACAATTTAAGCAAAATACGACAATGACTAGCGTGGACGATTATGGTTCAACCCGCACTAGTCACAACCCGAAAAGAGAATAACATGTGGCTAAGTATGAACTTACTATGGTTCAATTCATACTAGTCAAAACATCGCAATAAATAACATCCCAACACATCAATTTATGTAAAATGCACACATACTCCTATGACGCCTATATGCAGGGACCCATAAGCTATAGACTAGGCTACGCGACTAGGCAACCTAATTCTCTATAACCATTGTCTCTGATACCATTCTGTCACACCCCACCATGGCGGAATATGGGGCGCGACGTATGGATATCATCACAACATGGCGTGTCTATAGAGATAACTATATGATATAACAAATGTCATAAAAATGGTGACACGAAGGTCATGACAATATCTCAACAAATACAAGGGGTCTAGGTAAGTAGGTAACAGTCCTACCACTTACCCAAGACAACAAATATCATACCAAAATAAACATATGTGTGCCACAGTATCACTTATTAAAATGAACAAACAAATAAAACTAAGAAGGAAACGGGGATTCTCCTTCTATATGCATTCCTAAGCTTCTCCAATCCTAGCCACTTATGTTCTCATGCTTAACCATAGTATCACCTGAAAGAGACACTAAAACACGTCAACATAAAGTTGGTGAGAGTCATAGGTTTAGACTCCAACACAAGACAAGTCATAAGCTGTGAATACCATAAACCAATAAACATATGGACAATGCGCTACAATCATGTACTAACAACTAGCATTCAAGTTCAATCAATCATTACAATTCCAAGGCATCACGCCTTACCAACAATCACAATTTCCAAGGCATCATGCCTTACCAACAATCATAATTTCCAAGGCATCACGCCTTACCAACAATCACAATTTCCAAGGCATCACGCCTTACCAACAATCACAATTTCCAAGGCATCACGCCTTATCATTAACCATAGGTCCCATAGGCGCCCATACACCTATGTACCTTTCCAATCCAGATCACACACAAACAAGAATCACATAGCAGTTAATCACATAAATGTACACACAAGTCCATCTCAAACCTTAAAACATTCACAGCATTAATTTAGAAAATAATTCAACACAGTGTCTCTTCCATCCCATCTGGAAGTCAAAAACAATAGTAAACATGGGACTATGAAACTCACCTGATTGCTTCTTCACAAGTCCTCGCACTAGCAACAAGCTAACAAACCAAAAACATGCAATCAATACATGAACCAATCACTAAGATGGCTCATCAACCTATGATGGACATCTAGCCTATTATCATATAAATACCTCATTGATAAGCTCTAATCACCCCATTACCCTTCCTTAACAAGTCCTTAACTTGGTTAAGTTTAATAACTATCCCGTTCATATTTTACACAAAACAGTCCCAATTTTTAGGTCACAAAACTTTAAGTCAAACGTCCACTTAAACATACCCATGGTTTCTGTAAAAGGAATATTCATACTTTTACATATGTTAGCTAAAACCTCCCACTTGCCCTAACCTTAAAGCTACTGTTAAGACTCCGATATATGTGTATATATTGCTACCTATCCAGAATTCACTGATTTTAAACGTATGAAAAGTTTGTTACCATTAGAGGGTCTTACCCTAAACCACAATCTTAGCCCAAGTGCAGATACTTAATACAATATATAAACCATCTCTCATGCTCGTGAGAAGATCCCAATGCAACCCTAAGTACCCCAAACAACCCAAAACTTAAAAAGAAAACAGGCTGAATTCAAAACTGTTTTGACCTACGACTGTTGTAACCTGTTTTTGACCCACTTCCCGACCTCCAATTTAGTTATCGTTTCTTGCATTGGAAAGACACTTCAATTACCTTTTCAGGGATACTTGGATCGCAAAATAAGAGTTTGTAGAACTCCCAATATGATCAAAACAATTGACTCAAAATTCTGCCCAGTTTTTAAAAACGGGTTTAATCAAATTAAACAAATTAATTAACCCTAACCCCGCTAATTACAAACCCTAACTTATGTAATCATTATAACCTCATTATTATAACATTAATTTACTGTTTTTAAATTAAACCCTAACCTAATTCCATCATAAGATGATTAAACAAAACATAAAAACAATTAAATTAAAAAGGGATTTGAATATTTACCTTTGATTTATGAAAACCCCAAAATTTTATGAAGAACCCTAATATTCTCCATTAAATTCGACCTAAGATTGATCTCCAGAGGATTATGATGTGTTTTTAGTTAATAAAAGCCTTTATATAATTACCATACTAATCCTAGCCCAATACAAGGTTTCTTTTTTCTCCTTTTTTCCTTTTTTCTTTTTTTTTCTTTTCCAACCGTCTATACCTTTTCCATATCCATTAAATTTCGTTTTTTTTTCTTTTTATTGTTTAATATTATGTTATTAACAATACCTTAATTTACCTTAATTTATTTCAGCTCCTAAAACCTCCAAAACCTCAAAACCGTAAAACTAGTCAATTTTTACGCGTTTTACCGTAAAAGTCGTAAAATATACACTTTAAAAAAAATCTCAAATTTTGAAATAAACTTTATAACTAAGTCCTAAATGACTTAAAACCATCCCGAAAAATATCCCCGTGACTAAATACCTCTTCCGAGACCTCAAAATGCTAAACCGTAAATCGTAAAAATACGATTTTCTATAATACATATACGTATACGTAAAACCACTAAATAACACCGTTTCACTTGATAGTCACTACCATGTGAGCTCATGAACATGAAATCATCACACATCGTTTCACTCACAAGGTACCCCGTACCGGAAACGATATCCAAACCACAATCTATACACACCAATAAGCACATAAACACGTAAAGACACGTAACTAGCACAAAATAAAATTAAGTGACGAACCTCAAAACCACGGTTGTCACACCAATGTTCTCCAAGACTTCTAAGAAAGTTTTTGAAAAAGTTAAAACACCTAGAAGTAAGGACAAGAACAAACCAGTACAAATGTGGGTTCCTAAAAGAGATATACCATGTGTTAAAGCAAGTACTGCTAAAGCAGTACTTAAGTCAAAGAAGTCAAAATACATAGAGTCACCCTATGAATTTGACTACATAAATGAAACCATGAAGTATAAGAGTAAAAGTAGCATTACTGGAAAAACTAATGAGTTTTATTTGTGTGCAGGGGCATCTCTTTGATGAATTAAAAGATAAAGGAATTGTAGATAGTGGATGCTCAAGACACATGACAGGGAACAAAGATTTTCTTGCTGAATTTGAAGAATTCATAGGAGGTCCAGTAGCCTTTGCGGGTAGCAAAGTGTAACACCCCCAATTTCACAAGGCAGCGGAATATCAACATTGGGCGTTACTTCATAGCACATCACATACAGTCATAGAAAACGACCTCAAAAGAGAGGTTTTATAAAATAAACCATTCGATAATTTTATTAAATCAGAGTTAACCAAAAAAGAGGTCCCACCAATTTATAAAAACCTTAAGAAAAAAATAAAGATTTGTCAAATGTGTCGAATGGAAATTGTTTGTTTTGCCTTTACTTTATCCTGCGCGGCTCCATGCTCCAGCTGCTCTAAAACCTCACACCTGAGAATACATGCTAACATGTCAACACAACGGTTGAGTGAATTCATAGGTTTTTAATAAACAATAATGGGTTTTTAAATAAACCATAAAGCTATTGAACACAAGAATCTCATCCACTGTCGATAGTGCACCACATGCAATACCCAAAGTCCACGCTATTCTGCTAAGCCATGACACCAAAGCCTTAAGTATAAATAATGCCCTAGTCAGGTATCTTGCCAAATACCCCCTTACTACTCATATAACACACCTGGCTAAGCCTCCAACCCACAGGTGCGACCTGCCCAAGTGGGGGCCATCCCCGATGGATCCATCCGTCTATACAAGCGCCTACCCATCATAGGTAGTTAACCGGTTCATGGGTTTTAGGGACTTTCAAATTTTGGCAATACAACACTTAGCAAATAGTGGTTCACAATCAATACAATCAACGTTGTGTTCATCTTTCAAAAGCATTTAATCAAAATCTTACATTCATTTATAGCAACTTGTATTCGTTCATATCATATAGTCAGACCTCGCATGTTTATTCATAAACATGTATTCTCTCAAAAGCATTAATATATATGTTTATACCAAGAGCATGTATTCCCCCTCGCGGGTTTATAAACACATATAAAGCAGTAAAAGCGAGGCTATGAACTCACCTGATATAGCTATCACACGTTTATCGAGGAACAAAAATCCAATAGTCGACACACTACTTAACGAGATATCAATCGCTCATTAATCGAGGACGAAATGTCCAACGGTCGATACATGACCGAACGAGACCTATAATGACGAGACGCGTCTTAGGCTCGAGACTATACATAATTCATAAATATATGTAAATAGTTCACTTTAGTAAGTTTGGACATTGTATAAGTTTTATAAACTTTTTATAAAACATTTGATAACAATTTGCCATCAATTTCTCATTTTGGCAATTAAGCCCATTGTAGCTCATTAGTGGCCCATTACTCCTTTATATAACCTTAGTTCATTTAAATCTCAGTATTGATCACCAAATACATTATTAATCTCATGTCCAATAATGCCCCAATAGCCATTACAAGTGTATGTTGGGCTTTTATGACCCAAATCTACTTTCTATGCATTAGGGTTCTAAAACGCCTCAAACGACATCAACTTAATATTATTCGATGGTCAAGTCTCGGGTCATATAGTTATCAGTATGTAAATAAGTCCTTGTTTCCCAATAAGTAGGTCATACCACCTCGAGTTATATAAAAATCATCAAGTTTTACATTAATTAAATATAGTCCAATTCTTACAATTTTCCCGACATACGTCGTTAAGTAGACCGTTTCTCCTAAACCGTAAATAATATAGATGAGTTATTTTTACCAAAGTCATTCTTAACTTATTTAGTTTACTTATTATAAGTTCAATTACCACTAATATATACTAATCATAGCTCATTTGCCTATTTTCTCACTTAGAAGAGTTGGCTGTTTTTGGTTGCCAATCTCGTTCTCACCGTTTCGGCCGTCATTTACAAACTATAATGAATTGGTAAACTATCCGATTGATTCTAGTTCTTCATGATTTTATCTACAACCTATAGTTTTACATTTTGCATTAGTTCTGTAAGAACGTATAAGTTTTTAGACGATTTATACAGCATGTATAGATGTGACCTAGTTTCGTATTTTTGTCATATCTCACTTTTTAAAAATCGTCACGGGACTAGCCACCCGGCAAAATCACCACAAAACATAGACCTATCAATATATGAATTCAAACCAGCCTCAAAACCTACTGAATTTATACCGAAATACAACCTTTACTACTGATTTGTTTGTGAAAATCAAAATCAATACTACAAGCTTGTTTATCATCCTTTGTAAATATCAAAACCATATACAATGTCCATGACTACTACAATCAACTATTATTTCAATAAACTCAGTAGCAATATGATAATTACATATACATAACAAAAATATATAAATCAATACAAAGTTTGAAAATATAAACCTTCAAGAAACGATGAATAATAACAAATGATCAATCTTTTACCCAAGCTTCCAAAGTCAAGCCTTTGACCACTTCATTAAAGATTTATTGAAGCTTCTTACTATTTCAAAATGATATTTTACTCCAGCCCATGAATTCTCCAAATGATCTTGAAAATATGAAGATGGGTGGATGATATTTTGAGATGAAAAACTTCAAGATATGAACTAGTTTCATATGAACTAGTGTCATATAAATAAAACGTTGATGTAAGTATGGGCTGGTCTTCACGTCAAGAACAAGAGAGGACAAGGGTGTTTGTGTTGGTGTATTCGGCTGAAATAAGAAGACCAAAAGGAGAACAAATTTTTACTAACTAGGATAAGAATGGTTTTTGTGTGTATCATCAACATTAAGAAACGTATAAATATTATAGCCATTTGTCCTATGAATTCATATATGACGCAACAAAATACATACCATCAAGACACGTCTTTGTTGTTGGTATATGTATATATATATTTTATAACTTTTGTTCCTTAATTGATAGAGCGGGTATTATCGATACCCGATATTTTAAAAGTTACGCGATTTGAAAGATACGCATGAAACACGAAAAATAAACGCTCAATGTAAAATAAAAACGATGACATTCAAAGAACATTTATATTTTAATAAATAAAGTAGGGATTATAATTTAATAAACGTTAACGCGTCGCCTAAACGAATTACGCCTAAAGGTTTAATGTAAATTATCAAGAATTCTCATAAAACGAGAAATTAAAACGACGACAATAGAAAATATTTCTATGTCATAACGAGGATATTTACGGTCGATGACTGATATAGACTTTGCCGATAAATAATAAATAACACATATTCGATACGTTAAAACCCTAATCTTGCCGTGTAGTCGAGAAATCAATATTATTCGTCGAACGAACATGACAAATAAATGTCTATTAATAAATATTGGTCTGAATAATAGAATTAGTATTAGAACTCAGTCTAAATGTTAATTTTAAAGTTCGGGTTACTACATTATCTACCCAAAGGAAGCGATGTCCCAGCGCTTATTTCGTCTCAATAGTCTTCGGTAAAAGGGCGAAGAGGTGAGAGATAGACAAGTCATCGCTGAGGTTTCTAACGAATGTTAAATGAACAAAATTCAAAGCAATGAGTATACATAACAACCATGAATGAAAGTTTTAAATGTAGCTTTAACCCTTATAAGTAAAGAATAATACATAACTTGAAGGAGAAGCCATAGAAAGCGAAAAATTAACAAGCCGACAATTTTTAGAAGTTCCTCAAGGTGATACATAATATTCTTCGTTTAGTTCGTCATGCTGGCCCCCAAGAGTTTCGTCATCAAGAAAAGTCTTGGGTGACCCTTCGATAGTAGCAAGTAAAATAAAATAAAAAAACTTCACATCCAGGATAAGTTTCCGTTGGTAACTCGATCCTTAATCAATCCACAAGTACACACATAAATCCTGGTGACGCTTAAACAAGTCGTCAATTTTTGGAAGTGCTTCAAAGTACATTACTACTAGCTTATTAAACTTGCGGCAGTCGATATAAGACTGAAAAAGTCCAAATGACAATTGATGAGTCGAAAGAAGTGGACGCATTTGGAAAATCTCCAATGGGACAATCAATTCAAAACAATCGTTGATCACATCGATCAAATTAAAACACATATCTTCCACGGGTCTCATAAAAACAATTACGTCATAAAAGAAAATCGCATGGGTCACACATAAGTCCATCGAAACGTTACGAAATAATCAATACGAGGTAATTAGTACTAGTCATACAAAATCACCTAATTACATTGATCTCGAACATGAAACCTTATTTCGTCAAAAGCGAATTTATCGACACGAAAATCGTTCGGAGTATACATACTCGATCGGAGGAACTATGATCCAAATCAAGTATAAAAGCCATCATTAGGCACATATAATCACATTACGACATTCTTGTATAATAGCCAAGCCATGCCAAATCAATAAGTTCAATCAAGTTAACTCATGCTTGCTAAACAGTCAAGACATGATAAAATGAATATCTGATAGGATTTTCAGATGAGTCTAATCAAAGGAAAGTTTGCAAGTTAAACGATGTTTACGGGCCTGCTAGCCATGGATGCATATCCAAATATATTTATTTCATCGGAGGGTGCTCACACACAGATCCATACCCAAATGATATTACAGGGTGCTCACAAACTGATCCATACCCAGAAGATATTACAGGGTGCTCACAAATGGATCCATACCCCAAAGATATTACAGGGTGCTCACAAACGGATCCGCACCCAAAATATTTTTTCGTTATGTCTGAAAAACTCTTCGATGAACCATCGACAATAACAAGAAAAATTACAAAATCGTTTCATTAACTATGAGTATTTGGTGATAACTTAAACCTAAGTCAATCCACATGTACACAGTTAAATACTAGTGTCGGTTAAACAAGTCGTCTATCCTTGGAACGTATAATGGTTCTTAACAGTCAGCTTATCAAGCTTACGATAGTCGAGGCACATTATAAATGGCCCATAAAGACAAATTACAACTTGGGAAAATACTAATGGGTTACTCGTACATAGACGATAATCAATAATAACCATAAGGACGATCGTAATGAACGAATCATACCAACGAAACACGAGTCAAAGAAATACATCCGTAAACAAAATAATCACAAACCAGCTCAGGCACACTTGAGCCCACTCATTTATAATTCGTTGTTTACATCCAAAGGCATCCCAATCCATGTAAACAAGAATTATAAATTTATGGTTCGAGAACTTATAACTTTCTTGTTCAAATAAAAAGGCGTCCCAATTTATTTCAACAAGATGATTATAAATCATCCTACTCAGGTAATACCGTCACATAATACGATATCATAACCAAATTAAATGCCAAGAAAAGTATAGGGTGTCAAACTTACTCCATGAATTATGTATTCAAACGTCCCATACCATTTGAATAAAGAAATCATCGACAATATAAGGTCCAATGGTTTAAAACTTTCTTATTTAAATGTCCCAATCCATTTCAATAAGAGAACCTTAAACGACACATAGTTGGGCGATTTAAAATCATTATATTTAAATGTCCAATTCCATTTAAATACAATGTATTAAATTGCTCAACTGATGACTACTATGAGCATATCTTTGTTGTACCCAAATTATATATAGTTGATTTGGGTATATATATATTTTAGGTCCAACATTGACATCCTCCTTTTCGCCAATAAAACGTAATCATGCATAAGATATTAAATGTTACATTAAGTAGAAGATGTCTCCTTGGAAAAATTACTTTTCAAAATCGTAAGGAGTACAAAAATAAAATAATATGTTTATCAATTACGTTTCAAAAGGAGATGTCCTAAAATAGTACATCACGACGCGATAACAACAATCAAGTTCAAATTAGTCGATATGTGATCGATTACGAAACGATATATACGTACCCAAAATATCAAACGAGTTCCACACTCGTATTCGAATAATAAATTAATTATCGAAATCGGTGATTGGCAGCGCGGCCAAACTCTGTACAAAGATCGCATTATAAAATGTACGATAATTAGGCAAAGACCATTGCTTCACGCGCAATGCCTTTAACTACCATAGTATGTACATACATATATATACAATCATTTATACATACACATGCTCAACCAATCATTGGTTTCGAGGAGGCATGAGCGCGCGGATTCTTTGTAAGGCAATCAAACAATTTTACGAAAGAGAAGTTATAGTCTAGGTTTTAAAAATGACCTAGTTCGCTATAACTAGTGCTCTGATACCAATTTGTAACACCCCCAATTTCACAAGGCAGCGGAATATCAACATTGGGCGTTACTTCATAGAACATCACACACACTCATAGAAAACGACCTCAAAAGAGACGTTTTATAAAATAAACCATTCGATAATTTTATTAAATCAGAGTTAACTAAAAAAGAGGTCCCATCAATTTATAAAAACCTTAAGAAAAAAATAAGGATTTGTCAAATGTATCGAATGGAAATTGTTTGTTTTGCCTTTACTTTATCCTGCGCGGCTCCATGCTCCAAGTGCTCTAAAACCTACACACCTGAGAATACATGCTAACATGTCAACACAACGGTTGAGTGAATTCATAGGTTTTTAATAAACAATAATGGGTTTTTAAATAAACCATAAAGCTTTTGAACACAAGAATCTCATCCACTGTCGATAGTGCAACACATGCAATACCCAAAGTCCACGCTATTCTGCTAAGCCATGACACCGAAGCCTTAAGTAAAAATAATGCCCTAGTCAGGTATCTTGCCTAACACCCCCTTACTTCTCATATAACACACCTGGCTGAGCCTCCAACCCACAGGTGCGACCTGCCCAGGTGGGGGCCATCCCCGATGGATCCATCCGTCTATACAAGTGCCTACCCATCATAGGTAGTTAACCGGTTCATGGGTTTTAGGGACTTTCAAATTTTGGCAATACAGCACTTAGCAAATAGCGGTTCACAATCAATACAATCAACGCTTGTGTTCATCTTTCAAAAGCATTTAATCAAAATCTTACATTCATTTATAGCAACTTGTATTCGTTCATATCATATAGTCAGACCTCGCATGTTTATTCATAAACATGTATTCTCTCAAAAGCATTAATATATATGTTTATACCAAGAGCATGTATTCCCCCTCGCAGGTTTATAAACACATATAAAGCAGTAAAAGCGAGGCTATGAACTCACCTGATATAGCTATCACACGTTTATCGAGGAACAAAAATCCAATAGTCGACACACTACTTAACGAGATATCAATCGCTCATTAATCGAGGACGAAATGTCCAACGGTCGATACATGACCGAACGAGACCTATAATGACGAGACGCGTCTTAGGCTCGAGACTATACATAAGTCATAAATATATGTAAATAGTTCACTTTAGTAAGTTTGGACATTGTATAAGTTTTATAAACTTTTTATAAAACATTTGATAACAATTTGCCATCAATTTCTCATTTTGGCAATTAAGCCCATTGTAGCTCATTAGTGGCCCATTACTCCTTTATATAACCTTAGTTCATTTCAATATCAGTATTGATAACCAAATACATTATTAATCTCATGTCCAATAATGCCCCAATACCATTACAAGTGTATGTTGGGCTTTTATGACCCAAATCCACTTTCTATGCATTAGGGTTCTAAAACGCCTCAAACGACATCAACTTAATATTATTTGATGGTCAAGTCTCGGGTCATATAGTTATCAGTATGTAAATAAGTCCTTGTTTCCCAATAAGTAGGTCATACCACCTCGAGTTACATAAAAATCATCAAGTTTTACATTAATTAAATATAGTCCAATTCTTACAATTTTCCCGACATGCGTCGTTAAGTAGACCGTTTCTCCTAAACCGTAAATAATATAGATGAGTTATTTTTACCAAAGTTATTCTTAACTTATTTAGTTTACTTATTATAAGTTCAATTACCACTTATATATACTAATCATAGCTCATTTGCCTATTTTCTCACTTAGAAGAGTTGGCTGTTTTTGGTTGCCAATCTCGTTCTCACCGTTTCGGCCGTCATTTACAAACTATAATGAATTGGTAAACTATCTGATTGATTCTAGTTCTTCATGATTTTATCTACAACCTATAGTTTTACATTTTGCATTGATTATGTAAGAACCTATAAGTTTTTAGACGATTTATACAGCATGTACAGATGTGACCTAGTTTCGTATTTATGTCATATCTCACTTTCTAAAAACGTCACGGGACTAGCCACCCGGCAAAATCACCACAAAACATAGACCTATCAATATATGAATTCAAACCAGCCTCAAAACCTACTGAATTTATACCGAAATACAACCTTTACTACTGATTTGTTTGTGAAAATCAAAATCAATACTACAAGCTTTTTTATCATCCTTTGTAAATATCAAAACCATATATGATTGTAGAGTTTTTGTATACCCTTTAGGAAAAGAGTACCAAAATAGGGAAAGTATTAAATACGACGGTTTAGGGAAAACCGTGTACAAATGACCCTAATGAAGTTCCAAGTTCGTTTCCCAAGGAGGTATATGTGTGTGACTAAAATGTAGCAAGATTTGAGATTAATATTGGTTAGAAGGGGATGAGAAAAGAGGATGACGAAGACGTGAAATTGATTACTACTACAACTACACGTAAAACCGTAAAATAAGCTAAAATAAAAACTAATTCTAAAAATTACTAAAAATTCACCAAAAATCAAAATAAATAAACTAAGAGTTTAACAATGATCAAATCTTTTTCAAACCTTTTAATTAATTAAATATTTAATTTTTAAATGCTAATTAAAGCCCTAAAAATCAAATTAATTATCAAAAAGCCCAAATAAAGATTTTTCAATTGGTAAACCTCTAAAATGACCTAAACAGATTAAAAGCTATTTTTAGAAAATTTTAAACTAAAAAAACTATTTAAAATGATTTAAAAACTATTAAAACTTAAAATAATTATAAAAATAAATCTAAAGATGATAAAATTAATCTAAAAGTTGAAAAATTCCTATTTTAATGTATTTAAGCTAAGAAAAATTTAAAAAGTGCAAAAATGTGAAATTTGAAAAATAATTATAAAATAATATTAAAATAATATTAAAATAATATTAAAAATCCAAAAATTATAAAAAATTCTATTTTTTTTTGGTAAAAGGGTAACAATGACCCCGGTAAATAGAACCAAAAAAACGTTGAAGTACAAGGAATGTGGCTGAAATGCCACATTAACCGCAAGCTACAGGCAGCTTGTTAAACAAAATGTTTATGACAGGCCATAAACATTAACTAGCCTAGAATACTGGAAATAAATAAACTAGACAAGAACCAAGATGATAACATAAAGTTACGAGAAACATAATAAAATATCAACATGGGATCAGCCAGTAGGAGTGCTTGCCCCAAAATTAGTGTTGAGAAGATTCACCGATTCATCAAAGACAACCTCGACTCCCTCCTCATTATCTTTATCGCTTAGTTGAACCCCTTCATCAATACCAGGCATGGACAAAGATGAAAATTTATTAGATGTAGAAACACTACTCATTTGAGCTGTACCCTTGTTCGGACCATTAGGATTACTAGTCTGCTGCAACTGACCAGATGTAGTGTTCAACTTTCTACTATTATCACCACTCGTACTTGTAGTATCCAAGCGAGTTTTTGGACGAAAAACAACCGTCTTTCCTATTTGGGAACCCTTACTCAATGAAACACCTCTCGGAACTTGATTCCCTAAATTACCTTTGTACTTCTTCCTCTTACTTTGCACTTGTTGGAATCCATCATTATCAACATGAGTTGTCACATTTTCAACCATTGTAGGTTTAACATTTTTCGGACAAGAATCAAAGGAATGACCAAAAATATTACAAGTATGACATCTAGGCGGTTTCCATTCGTATTCAACACGAATTAGTTCCTTAGTACAACCAGAGCATTCAAGATCAGGGACACCAATAGTAACGTTATCTATAAACTCCGAATCAGCGTTCATCTCAATAAGACAACGAGCAAAGCTACACCGACCCCAAGACTCTTTGCACATCTTATCAGTATAATTATCCATCATAATAAGCTTACCAAGAAACGAAGCAATTAAACTAATACCTTCCTCTTCAAATACCTGTAGCGGGACATCATGAAACTTGACCCATACCGGAATACGAGTTAATTCCTCCTTTAGAAGATTCGTTTTCATAGTCCATTTCTTAAGAAAAATTGGAGAATTACGAACCATCCACGGACCACCTTCCAGAACCGCATTAAGACCCTCACTAGACCCAAATTGAAAAAAGAAAAAACCTTTCTCATTCATCATGATACGCTTAAGACCATGTTTTGCCCAGTTATTCTTAGCAAAATACTCAACCACAGGAAATGCAATCCTCTTACCAATAAAGTAACCATATAAAGTGTTTTGGTAGCGAGTATTTACTTTTTCAACAACCTTCTTAGGAATAGAAATATTAACCCCTTCACAGACATTATCAGAATTAAACGAAGAAGAGACTGCATTAATACCTCCATTAGTAGACGTAACCATATCAGCTTCAAATTTGCAAAGCAATTCCAGAATTTCTTTAGCACGGTCATGTGATATCAATCCCCACAAAGGATGTTTCTTCATTCTTAATTCATGCATAAATTCACCCGCATCACCAACCGTGCAAATCGTTACACCAAATAATTTCAAAACCTCATGTAGATTACACGGTTGCATACCATTAATTGTTGCAGCCTTAGCTGCAAGGTCCAAAGATACATCACAAGAAGAGGAAACATTTGAAATAGAGTCACCTGTTTCCTTAGCCATTTGTGCTGAGTGCACACTCGAACCACCTGAACTGAGTGAAGACTTTTTGCTAGTAAGATTCAAATGGCGTTCACACAAAACTTCATAATAAAGCGTAGTAGTCTCCTTAGGTAAAGTAGACCATTTAGGAAATTTGTTTGCCTTAACACCATTTGCAAACACTTCAATGTCACGCACAGTATTCAAAGGAATAGAAAACAAATTAGATATCTCCTCTAACGTTACTAAAACCTGAAGATTAGACACCATATCCCTATCATTCCAACCTGTGAACAATGGCTTGTCACTTGCATTGCTCGAATCCATGTTCAATCAAACACAGCCCTAACCACGGAAAATAAACCCTAAACAAACAGTAACTATTTTTTTTTTTTTTATCGATAACCAAAACCCAGATACAAGTTTAGGTCAGCCGACAAAAGAAGACAAGAACGAATTAAAGTTGAAACGATTGAAAGATTAATGATTTACACGGTAAAAAAAAGGTCAGCCGACCAATTTAATACCAAACAGTAAGGGTCAGCCGACCACTTTAATAACAATGAAGGTCAGCCGTCGCAAGTAGTCAGCCCACCAAATTAAATAACCAAGAATTGGCACAAGATGACAATTAACAGCCGACCAATTAATGAAGATGAATAGTTAGCACCAACGTTGTCTCTTCAATGATTAAGATAGTCAGCCGCCAAAGTCAGCCGCCAAACCCAAATTAAAAAGACCAATGTCAGCCGCTAAAGCCAATAATGATATTCCAAAATCAGCCGACCAAACCCCAGCAACACGAACCCTAAAAAACCCTAAGAAAAAATAAGTAGACCAGCGAACAAGATTAAACAAAGAACACAATTGTTAAACAATTGAACAAAAAACACTTGCCGACAAGAAAGAAATTTTTGCCGCCATAGATGTTTTTTAAAAACTTGCAAACTAGTTTATTTTAACCTAAATAAACAGAAAATGAAAGTAAAATGACCAAAATACCCCTATTGGGCATCAAATGGGCCAAAACCAAAATCAGTCAACACTAATGGGCTTTTTAGCCCAAAAAGTCAAACTTGGCCCAATTGACTTGGAAAAGCCCTATCTAACTCAAAATTCAATTCTAAACACAAAACTCTAAAGGCCCAAAAGCTGAAAGTGAGCTTATCACAGCTTATTAAGCAAACAGCTTATCCTTATTGGGCCAATAAGTCCATTAAGCAATAAGCCAATGCCATAAGCTTTAATTTAACACACAACCTTCTCTTGGGATACTAAAGAGATCTGTAAAAAGAAATTTTGAAGAAGCACACTCAATAAGCCATAAATAAGCAAAGTAAAAATCCACAAAACGACAAAATAGTCGGGCTTGAGATTTAGGGCACCTCAGGACTTGATTCAACTTGCAAAATGTCACAAATGACTTCAATAAGCCAAAACAATCAACAAAATTCCAATAAGCAACACCATAAACTCAAACCATAAAGTCAACACACCAATTGCTCTAGTATGAACAAATGGGTCAAATAATGAGCACCTATTACAAAATCCAAGTTGTTGCTGGTTAAAATAAGCTATTATAGCTTATTGATAAGCTGAACACAAAAATACACTAGCAGTGGCTAGCAGCAGGGGAAAGGAGTTCCCACTGCTTTGACTATTTGACCAAGCTTTTTAGAGAGATCCAGTTGGATTCAAATGGAAACAAGGGCACCCTTGTGATCAGTGAATCACAAGGAGTCTATATCAACAAAGAAATCACAAATTGGTTCCCACAATAAGCCCAGAATAAGCAAACAGTCCACAGATATCGCACAGACCTTGATATTAAGCAGTTATGAACAAGTAAGCAATTTTAGCATGAATAAGCCAGCCAAATTGAACCAAATGCATACACAAGCTATAATAAAGTCCAATAAGCACAAATAAACTTATTTCAATCACTGAATCAAAGATTATAAGCAGATATAAGCATATGCAGGTTATTGATGAACACTAACATGCATATGATGAACACTAACCCTTTTGCTGATCTATTTGACCACGGATCCAATTTCAAGCACTCAAATCTCTTTCCCTGGTGTTATTAACTAGGTTTAATCACTTGTTAGCCCTAGTCTATGATTAGATCTAGGTGTCCCTTAAACTAAAGCCAATTTTATCAAGTAAACAAGATTTTATAGCCCTTTTTAGGATCTAGGTGTTTCAAACCACAAAACTTGCAGACAAATGATACTTAGCACCCAATAAACAGATACAAGCAACAAACACCACAAAGCATCAATTCAAATCCACACAAAACCAAATCAAGCTGTTATCCCAAACAGCCCTTAATCTACCACTTAACAAAGCAACTTGTGATTTTCACTAATAACCTACTGATTTATGAATCAAAAACACTTCCTAGGTGACAACTAACAGATTCAAACACAAAAATCACAACCTTAAACACAGAATAACAAAATCATAGTCCAAAATTAAAAACAGGCAAGAACATGAGATTTTTAGAGGAAACTTAATCAAGGAATTATACCTGCCCTCCACAACATCCTAGGAGGGCTAGCTATGCTCCTTGGACCCTGTTCAACAACTAGAACAAGACCAAGGTTCTTCAAGAAGGAAGATCAAATCCTGCTGATGTTCAAAGTAGAACAAGGATTTGATTATGAAATTTCTTCAACACAAATAAGCAACAACTTAACCAAGAGCTTATAACTCTTCTCAGGCTTGGTGTCAACAAGCTTGAAGGAGCTTAAGGCTGTTGGCTAAGGGTTAGTAAACAATAATAACTAAAACAGAACCAAGGATTTCAAAGTTTTTGAACCTTGAAAACCTTATAAACAAAGACATGCCTTAACCACAAGATTAAGGTAGGTCTTAATAATCAAATGGAACTCAGATTAAGGCTATTCTAACACCAACTTTTAATAAACACAAAAGTGAATTCAAAGATTTTATGAAATTCAAATTTTATTTAACTTAAAAAGGAATTACAAAGATTGATAGCCAAAATATGGAACAAAGGGACTCTCACATGTTGAGGTCTCCTTTTATTGGCAAATGGATACAAAGCACTATTCATAAACCCTAGAACTGAATTCCCAATTTTGTCCTTGAGGTCTTCTAGATGATTCTTTGATGTGAGCTGTCCAAAATGATCAAAACCGTTCAAAATAGCTTTGGAGTGAAGCAAAGAGTATTGGCTGTTGATCTTAACACGTGGCAGTCCTTGGGGAATAAGTTGTCATGTGATGGGTGAAACGGTTTTGGGTGTGGGCCCCTTTGGTGAGTGGAGAAGAGAGTTTTAAGGTTGGGATGAGTTTCTGCTTGTGTGAATCACACGGGGCAACAACTAATTGCAATTTACCCTTTTTTGGTAAAAAGTAAAATCTGGGTTCTTACTTGCTACAGTAACACGTTTTTATCCGTTTTCTTAGGGAGTGATTTGTTTGGCGCGTGTTTAGGGATTTGAACTTCTAAACTTGTCAGTTTTGGTCCTTGTTCTTTGGCAAAAGGTGTATAACAAGTATTTCAGCCCACAAAACTTGTTTCCTTTGTTAATAAACTTTCCATCTTCACACTTTTGGTACAAAACTTTTCCAAAAAGGTTTAAAGGGTTATTTTTGCCATTTTTGGATATTTGAGGGACTGATCTTGGACGTTCTTGATTTTCAAAGGTCTTCAATGTATCTTTGGTTTCATGAGGGACCATAATTGACAAATTAGTTTTGATTAGGGACTAATCTTGCCATTTCTTCAAAGTTGAAGGACCTTTTTGTAATTTTGACAAACTTAAGGGACCAAACTTGTAATTATGAATTCACAAGGGTTTTAAGTGTCATTTCTTCATTTTTTGAGGATTAATCTTGCATATCTTCAAGGGTAAATGTTGGATAATTCATGAACTAGGGCCCGGTTCTTTGTACGGCTTCTTTTCTCGTGTCCGTTTTCCTTGTTTCTTGTGATCTTTTGTCTTTTTCACGATATCCATACCTAAAATACACAAGTAAACAAACACAAGCATATATATTGTATTTTATGACATTTTAATGCATTTAAAGCCCGAAAAGAATGATGAGATCATGTATAAATGCCATCTCATCACTCCCCCATACTAAGCCATTGTCGTGCCCTCACGCAATGCTAGAATAAAGTATCTAAGCATCACCAAAATTCAATTTTATTAACCTTTAATGAAAAGTAAAAGACTTGCAATAATACTACGAAGATGTGTAAACACATAATGTATGATTTTCATCACGAGTATAACTTTTAGGGTCAATGAATAGAAACAAGTGAATGTCCCTTAGAGTAAATTTCGTCATCCTTGATTGTCATACATTCCATGCTAAGTGCAAAAACGAGATCATTGTTGGTACAAGTCACAATACTAACACTACTCATACGTCCAAATTGTGTAATACTTTTTCTCCCCGCAATCCTAGTTATTATAAAAGGAAATGGGTTACTAGCATTTTTTAACTATTTGTCATAGATCACAAGTGATTCATATTGACTTCTATGAGTAGTTATTAGTCCGAAAGCAAAGTAGCACGATTTAATCGATAGTTAGCCGAAGGACAAAATCTTTTAAAACGGCTTCTCGTGTATCTCCTTAAGTTCATATCTTGGCATAACTCGTTTCACGATTTGAGACCTTTCTCGGACCGATATTTGGCATGTACTTCATACTTCAAATCTTGGGAAGACGTTCTTGAAATTATGGTCTTCTCTTCATATATTTGGAATTTCTTCACTTGACGTTTTTGAGAGATTCTTCATATTTGGACCACGACATCATCATTTTTCTTCAATCTTTATTTTGGACTTTGATATACAACGATCCGTGATATAGTGTTTTTGCTACCCTTTAGGAAAAGGAATAGGCAAAATAGTGGTAAGCGTTAAGTGTCGGTTTAGGAAAACCGAGCACTAATGACCCTATAAAGTTCAAGTTCGTTTCCCAAAGAGGCAAGTGCGTTGTGTAATGAACTGATTTTGATTTGTGATTATATTGTTGAAAAAGAAAATAGAAATGGGGTGAGAAGAGAATGACGGTTACGAAGACGGATCGAGCTAAGACGAAAGGATCGTTCACGTAAAACCGTAAAAAGCTACAAATTAAAATATTTAAACCTAAAAATTAATTAAAAGTTAAACTAAGTCTAAAATAATATAAATAAGAATAAAAATCCAATAAAAATATTTTAAAACCTTTTATTAATTAAATATTCAATTTTAAATGCTAATTAAAGCCCTAAAATTAAATATAATTAATCAAAATGTCCCAAATATTATTTTATTGAACTAATAAGTTACTTATATTATTTAAAGACTAAAAAGTATTTTTCTTAAATTTTAAAAGCTATTTTTCTATTTTTTAATCACTAAAACTATTTTTAAACTAAAATAATTATAAAAAATAATAAAATAATGCTAAAAATAATGTGACAATTTTAAAAATCCTAATTTACTCTAAAGAACAGTAGAAAAATGAAAAAGTTTGAAAAATATTAAATTTTTCACTAAAAGACAAAAACAGTTTAATATTAAAACCCTAATTAAGCTAAAATAATTATAAAAAATAATTAAAAAGTGAACAGTGAAATAATTTTTGACTAAAAATCTTAATCTATTTTTCTAAATATAAGAAAAATGTTAAAACTGAAAAATAACACTTTTTCGCACTAAATGCCAAAAATCAGAAATTAAAAGTTAATTAAAAATAGCTATAAAACCTAAAAAATAGCAAATGAACAGTAACAGAAAAATAAATTACACTAAAAAAATCAGAAATAAAATTAGAAAAATATTGCAATTTGTTTCAAGCCCTAACTCTTAAATTTACCCACAAAAGACAAAAAATCTTAAAAGCCTTAAATCTTGCACAAAAACGAATTTCAAAGCCTTAAATCTTGCATACAAGTGTACCAACTAGCATAAAACTGGTAACAATCCCTAAGTTAACTCAAATCCTAACAGAATGCAAAAATTTGTGAGCCAAATTATCAAAAATCAGTCACTTGAGGGCACTTACTGATTTTTACCACTTAAGCCAAATTTAACTTGCAAACTTGTTTTAAACCCTACCAAATTGAAATCCAAATACAAATGTGACCTACCAAGACCCTAAGTAGTGTATTTAACTGGTTTTTAAGACAAAAGCTTGTCAAACTACCTTCTTAAAACCCTAATCCAAACACCCCTTAATTTTAGAACTTGGTTTGTTTTCAAATCAAATGCTATCAAAACTTCTTGAAACTGATTTAAATCCAACTACACATGCATATAACCCTAACATAAACATAAACAAACAGAAGAACCAACATTTAAACACCTTTCATACATTTTCACCAAATCACATAAACCAAGAACTTTTGAAACCGAAAACTGAGGACAAGGAAGTTACCTTGTGGGACCCATATCCAGGTCCCACAATGGCTTCAATGCCATCTCCCTTCAGGCTGGGGCCTGAGCAGAACCTTGGATAACAAGCTTCTAATAAGCTTCCTGCTAAGATCAACAAATATGAATGATAACAACCAAAAAATCTGATTTCTTTCTTTTCTTTTCAAAACTTTCTGAAAATATTCTCTCTTAAACAACTCAAACAAATCAACTTACACTCCTTGAAAACACATTTGAGACAAGATATATCAAAACATCAACCTTTTTCAGAAACCTTGAAATTGCCTTTTGAAAAACTCAAAAACAATTCAACAAATAATTTTGGAACTAAGATTTTCTTAACTCACTTAAGACCAACTTTTAATAACCAAAAGGAATTACAAATCAGTTTTATGAAAATACCAAACTTTGCATTACTTAAAAAGGAATTACATAAAACTTGAGTAAAAAAATCTGGAACCAAGACCTACTCACATGTTGAGAGGTGCTTATATAGCATCTAAAAGAACTATCTAGAACTGAAAACCCTAGTGAACAAAATTCCTAACATGCCCTTGGACGATTTTTGAAATTTCAGTCAAATTGGTTCCATGTGAAGGATGTTGACATGCCAGCTGTTGTTGGATGATCCTGGACGTTTATCAGTCCTTAGGGACCAAGAAATGGATATTGGACGTTGATGTTGTCTCCTTTGGGGTTTTGTATGAAAGAGACGGGGCAGGGGAGGGTCCCACAAGACATATGGGTGTGTCTTGGTCATGGTTTTGGTGTGGGTTTTGGTGACAAAGAAGTGAATTAGTGATCTGGAAATATTAAGCAAAAAACCCTTGGGATTAAGAAAGATTGAAACTGGGAAAATTAGGGTTCTTGGGAGGATTAAGGATGTGTTTAATCTGTTTTGGGGGGTTAAGATTTTAAATTGAGTGTTTAGTGGGAAAAAGTGTTGACTATTTGACTAGTTTAATAACTGGTGGTGGGTTTGGGTTGTGGGTTTTGGACGGGTTAATGGGTTGGGTAAAAGGGTAGGGTCGGGTATTGGTGACGTGTAGGCTTGTAAGTGGGTGTGAGAGTTTGGTTGTCTGGCCAGTTTGGTCCCTTGACTTTCCATTTGTCTTCACTTTGTTATAAACAGCAAACAATCTCATTCCCTTTGTAAAAACTTTCATCCTTTTGTCACTTTTGGCACAATCAACTTTGTAAACTTTAAACAAGGACTATTTTTGCAATTTGCTCATTCTTGAAGGGCTTATATTGTATATTCTTCAAACATGGAGGACTTCTCTTACAAATGATGATTTCTCCAAGGTCTTTTCTTGCCAAATCTCCAAAAATGAGGGACCAATGTTGACAATCTTCAATTCTTCAAGGACCATTTTGGAAATTCTTGATTCGGGTCCGGTTCATTATGCGGCTTCGTTTCCCGTGTTCGTTTTTGATTGATTCTAGTGATCTTTTTGTCTTTTCCTCAATATCCGTACCTAAAATACACAAGCAACAAACACGAGCATATATTTGGCAGTTTTAATGATATTTAATGCATTTTAAGCCCGTTTTGGACGATGAGACTATGTATAAAAGCAGTCTCATCACTCCCCCATACTAAACCATTGTCGTGCCCTCACGCAATGCTAGAATAAAGTATCGTAGCATCTCCAAAATTCATTTTTATTCACTTTATTTGAACGATAAACTAGCTACACTACTACAATTACTACTACTTGCGTTTTAGACATAGTGTATGATTTTCATCGCAAAATGGGACGTTTAGGTTCATAGAATAAGAACACGTGAATGCTTCGTTAGAAATAATTTCATCGTCCTCGATATTCACCTTAATTCCATGCCAAGCGTGCAACGAGATCATTGTCATTATAAGTTAGTAATGCTAACACTACTCACATGCCCTAATCACGTACTTATCCTCCCATTATTCCTAGGTTGTATCTCTTATATTTTATTTTGTCTTGAATGTTTCACGAGGATACATTGTTTGACTTATGCGATAATAGAGATTTAGGTCTTAAAATAGAGTCCTAACGGTGTAACCAAGACCATCAAATCAATAACCCCTCCTAATAGACAACGATGTCAAAAAATTAAGTTGATAAGAAGAATCGATAAACACGGTTTTATAACGGTTTTGAACATGAGACTTATTACCAAGACTTTTATACGCCCCCTAACGGAAGGGCCTTATTATCTTTGGTTTACCTCCATCTTTTATTCAACTTCGCCACGAAGCTTTTATTATGACTTCGGTCTTGCCTTGCCTTTTATTATCCGCCTCATCGGTGGTTTTATTAGCCAAAGACGTATATCCTCACGCTAAAGCGAATTTTGGATCTTTAAAGCTTCGAAGATTAAGCCTTGATTCACTTTCAATTTTTGCATAGATTTTTCGGCCTTGTGGGGCTTCAAATTGTTTGCTAGATTTAGGTGAGCACTTGAAATCTTATTATTGGGTGAAGCTTTTGATTATTGGGGTGCCAATACTTCAAAACCGTGACGCTGGCGATACCTTAATGTCTTCCCAATTTAATTACACGGAAGCTACTAGAAAAGACTAGAAACCCAACAATCCTAACTAAACCGCTAAGTCAATATTTATTAAGCAAAAAATATTTACAAGCGAAGGGAGAATAAGCAAACAACGAGAACACATGAGTTTTTGAAAGAATACGAGTACTCTACGTTTAGCATAGTAACTTATAATTAACCCTATCATTTCTCGTCCTCATTTAAGAGACTTAGCCTAATGTGAAGTTAAGGAATCAAAGCTAAGTGCTCAACACGCAAGGTCGAGTCAAAAATTACTCTTATTCTCGCCATCAGAAAACCTACATTCGTGTCTTCAAACACTTATAAAACATGAGAAAAATTTTAAAATTTGGCCATTTTTAGCCTTATTTTGCAACAAAAACGATAATAAAAAAGATAAACTTTGGAAAGCGTGAAGGTTTGGCAAGGAAAATATCTATTCACCCCCCCCCCATACTAAAGTTAAACATTGTCCTCAATGTTTCGAGTCTAGGGGTGCAAACACCCCCATACTAGAGACATAGTCGAATGCCTAATCTAGCATGGAAAGGGTGTAACTAATAAATTAATAGCCGTTTATGAAGTGTGCTAAAAACCTAAGGTTAGAACATCAAAGGATATATCATTTGGATATTGAGAAAGTCTTCCAAGCAAACGATCGAGTGCTCCCATAAAACGAACACGAGAGGCTCCAATCGTGAAGATCATGATCTAAAAACCATAATGCACAAACAACCACGGAACAAAGGTTGGAAGGGCACAAATCCCCTCACATTAAACTAATTAGAAAGCAATAATATGTACACGGATAAGCATGGGTCTCCCCCACGAGGCACCTTGTTTTTGATAACCGAGTCAAAAGCTCGACTCGAATCCCCATAAATGTGATCATTTAGGGATAATCATGGTGTGGTCAATTTTTGGTGGGGCTTACATGATAAACAAGGACCAAAAACAACCGGTATTAAGGACTAAGTCCTTTGATGGTGCAAAATACCGGGATCGAAGATGGCGTTCTCGTTTTCATTGGAAAAACAAATCAACGCCACTCCATCATGTGTCAACAAAAACCCAAAGGGTATCGAGAAAATAGATGAGAAGAAATAGAAGGGTGGGACAATGGGTAAGTCATAAAAATCATGAGCTACTCGAGGTAGACTCGCACCAATCAAATAGAAAGATTTTCCATTTATTGCATCGGTGGAAGACCGAGATTTCCCTTTATAAGCAATTCCAGGATCAAATATCTCGTCCTCGGTGGAGAAAGGGGAGGGAACATAAGGGGCTCCCCCAAACTAGGTCCACACAAAGCATCGTCAAAAGGAGAAGACGAGCTTGTAGTACTCAATACACGTGGTGATGACGGAGTTAGCATTGTAGAAAAATCTTTTAAATCCAATTTAAAATCTTTTCCCTTTTCATCTTTTAAACTCTCCTTGTGAAAACCCGACTTAATTATGTCAAAAATATTTGGTGTTTCTAAAACAATGTTAGTCACACTAAAAATTCTCACATCTGAAAACCGTTTTGGCTTAGGTGGTGGCAAGTTCTCAAACGTTTGTCAACAAAGAAAACTCCCCCATCGGGATCAACATATTCATCATCCGAAGAATCATTCACAATTGGAATCGTAGGCTTAACACTCTTAACCTCCACCGGCGGAGGGGACGGAAAATCGTTTTTATCATCAACTTCTAAAACTCTTTTTGAAATCTTTTTGCAAATGTTTTTGATGGGACTAACATTGTTCAAAGACGTGATAGAATACACATGAGAAAGTGTGGAGTTTTGAGTTGCATTAATGACGAGTTCTTCCTCATTGAAACGAAGAGTGATTTTCCTAGCATGCACATCGATAAGTGCTCTCGAGGTATCCAAAAATGATCGACCTAAAATTAAAGGAACTTTAGGATCGATGGGAATATCAACAACAATAAAGTCTACGGGATAGTAGAACTTTCCAACTTTCACGAAGACGTCCTCGGCTACTCCACAAGCTAGAATCGTAGAATGATCGGCCATCTCGATTGACATTCTTGAAGGAGTGAGATTGGGAAGATTGAGCGACTTAAAAATCTCAAGAGGCATCAAATTAATACTAGCACCAAGATCGGCCAAGGCGTAGCATTCCTCCATATCTTGTATAGCACATGGGATTAAAAACTTGCCGGGATCACCGACTTTTTGAGGTATGCGGCTAAGAAAAACCGATGAACAACTAGACGATTTTTGCAATTTCTCTTTGTTATTCAACATACTTTTAAAGTTCGCGGCAAATCGAGGCATCATGACTAAGGCGTCGGCAAAACTTATATTAAAATGCAAGTCACGAAACATTTTCATAAAAAGTTCAAATTGATAATTATTTCGTTCTTGTGCCTTTTCCTTGTCTCGTCTTGAAGGGTAAGGTAAGGGTGGTGTGGGTTGGGGCATAGGCATCGGCCTTGGAATCTCGGGTTCCATGATTGGTATTGGTTCAACCGTAGGTGTGGTTTGAGCGGTACTTCGTGGGCTTGGAATTTGCTCCTTTTCAACCACCACCTCGGGTTATTTCTCTTTTTCCTTCTCCATAGAAGTACTTGGAAGAGAAATGGGTTCTTTGAAAGTTTTACCACTACGAGTAGTAATAACCTTCATTTCTCCTTTCGGGTTCACGATGGTATCACTAGGAAGACCACCCGAAGAAGAAGGTTTACACATGATAGCTTCAAACATTTTTCCCATTCGGTCTTCAAACTTAGATTGCCTAGCATCCGCTTTTAACAATTCTTGCTTAATATCATGTTGACCTTGCTCCATTTTTTGTTGATTTTGTTGGAGACGTTGAACATTTCCTTCCATTTTATTAGCATGAGTCTTAAGTTCATTAGCAAGTTCGTTTTTAAGCTCGTTTTTCAACTCGGATCTTAAGCTAACCATTTCACGTTGCATATTATCAAACTTAGCATCGTTTGCCTTAGCATAATTCAAAAATTCTCCTTGAAGATTTTTGGTGTGATCATTTTGAAATCCTTGAGTGGTAGTTTGAAAATCACGGTTTTGGTTTTGGTTTGAAATTTTCCCATTTCCACTTTCATAATTACCCTTGTTGTAGTTACGTTGATTGCCTTGATAATTACCACCTTGATTGTTGTTTCGATAGTTATTAGCATTTTGATTTGGTGGAGCTTGATTTTGGCGGGAACCTTGACCGTTTTGGTTATAAGTTCCCGTGGCTACATAAGCACTCGAAGTGTTACCATCCGCGGTAATGCACTCGGAAAGATCATGAGCTCCACCACAAGACAAACAACTCTTAGCAACCGCTTTAACCGAAGCGGAATTTGAAGCTTCTTGAGCTTTCCAATGGGACATAAGATTAGCAAATCTATCAAAAAACCGATTTTCCTCATTAGCTTCATCATGTAAGGTATTAATGCTACGAGACGATGACGAGCCCATTTTGGCAACACTCAGTGTGTTACGAGGGCTATAAACCTTAGACCTATTCTCAATTATCACCAAAGCTTCCTCGACCGTTTTACACAAAAAATTACCACCCGCGGCGGCATTTAAATAATCTCTTTCATGATCATTAAGTCCATTGTAAAACGTGTCAATTTGATGCAAGTCGGAAAAACCGTGATGAGGACATTCATGTAACATCTCCTTAAACCTATTCCAAGCCGTTGAAAAACTTTCATTAACTTCTTGTGAAAACTTTGAAATCTCGTTTTTCAAATGCGTAGTCTTAGAGGGCGGAAAAAATTGGTTCACGAATTTTGAAACGAGATCTTTCCACGTCAATATAGAATTGGGTGGCTCTTTCTCTAACCAAATTTTAGCGGGCCTCGCTAAGGAATACGGAAAAAGCATCATCTTAATCGAGTCATTCGAGACATTCTTAAATTTGCAAGTAGCGGTAAGACGATTGAATTGGCGGATATGGTTGTGGGGATTGTCCTTCTCATCACCACGGAATTTGTTGTTTTGGATCATCGACAACAAACCCGTTTTCACCTCAAAATTCTCCGCAAGGATAGCGGGAATCACAATAGCTTCTCCATAACCCTCGGTGGGTGCTTGAAGTAACTCCATCATAGTTCGATTCGCCATGGTTGGTGCTTCTCTTACAATGGGTTCGTCAATAGGAGACTCCTCATTAGAATGATTTGGAGTGGGAGTTTTGTTCTTGCGTTTACGTGCACGTTTTGCTTGATTACGAGTTAGCATAAACGTCACGTACAACGAGGGGACGAGCAAAGAAGATTCTTTTTGGTATTTTTACTTTTTCAATTTTTTTGTGGTTTTTGATTCTATTAACCTTTTTGGAATTTGGAATTGTATTAGGTAGACAATAATCTACAAATCTCCTCGTTAATCAAATCTCTTGATTAAAGAAGCCTCAAGGAATGAAAACGATCACGTGAAGTGAACGCCTTCGATGACTTTAGAACGTTGGTGGAACACCAAAACGTTCAAGAGGGTTTAATCAAATGGAAACCAAGAAAATATATATGATATGTAATAATACTTTGGGCGGCAAAACCCTCGATTAGCTTTCAAAATCAAATACTCACAAGCAAGCGGGGAAACGAGGCGGCGCGAAGCACTTAAGAGCCTTTTTCCTTAGGATATATTTTATAATATCCTCCTTATACCCACCTTATAGTTTGTATTTTCAAAATTGAGCTTCACGAAAGTATTTATCTATTTTTGCCTTTTCTTTGGTTTGAGATTCGAATACAATGATTGGGTAATGACCTCCCAAGTCAAGGTTGTGATTTCTCACGTATTTGGAGTACTTGTGAATTTATTGTTCTACGTATACAATATAGTAATAGTATTCACACAAAAACCAAAAACCGATAATACGTATTAGTAGAGTGCTACTAATACAATTAGCAATTATGGCTATATAAAAACAACAATTGTTCAAATCAAAACACAACACGCCTCCCTGGAAGCGGCGCCAAAATTGATGTAGTGTTTTTGCTAACCTTTAGGAAAAGGAATAGGCAAAATAGTGGTAAGCGTTAAGTGTAGGTTTAGGAAAACCGAGCACTAATGACCCTATAAAGTTCAAGTTCGTTTCCCAAAGAGGCAAGTGCGTTGTGTAAAGAATTGATTTTGATTTGTGATTATATTGTTGAAAAAGAAAATAGAAATGGGGTGAGAAGAGAATGACGGTTACGAAGACGGATCGAGCTAAGACGAAAGGATCGTTCACGTAAAACCGTAAAAAGCTACAAATTAAAAATTTTAAACCTAAAAATTAATTAAAAGTTAAACTAAGTCTAAAATAATATAAATAAGAATAAAAATCCAATAAAAATATTTTAAAACCTTTTATTAATTAAATATTCAATTTTAAATGCTAATTAAAGCCCAAAAATTAAATATAATTAATCAAAATGTCCAAAATATTATTTTATTGAACTAATAAGTTACTTATATTATTTAAAGACTAAAAAGTATTTTTCCTAAATTTTAAAAGCTATTTTTCTATTTTTTAATCACTAAAAACTATTTTTAAACTAAAATAATTATAAAAAATAATAAAATAATGCTAAAAATAATGTGACAATTTTAAAAATCCTAATTTACTCTAAAGAACAGTAGAAAAATGAAAAAGTTTGAAAAATATTAAATTTTTCACTAAAAGACAAAAACAGTTTAATATTAAAACCCTAATTAAGCTAAATTAATTATAAAATATAATTAAAAAGTGAACAGTGAAATAATTTTTGACTAAAAACCTTAATCTATTTTTCTAAATATAAGAAAAATGTTAAAACTGAAAAATAACACTTTTTTGCACTAAATGCCAAAAATCAGAAATTAAAAGTTAATTAAAAATAGCTATAAAACCTAAAAAATAGCAAATGAACAGTAATAGAAAAATAAATTACACTAAAAAAATCAGAAATAAAATTAGAAAAATATTGCAATTTGTTTCAAGCCTTAACTCTTAAATTTACCCACAAAAGACAAAAAATCTTGAAATCTGATAGTAAAACTTGCAAAGGATTTGTCCTTTTGTGTAGCAGTGGTAACCTTCGTGCTACCAGTGGGAAATTTGTTCCCACTGCTAGTGTTAAAAAAATGGTCAGTTGACCTTAGAGCTTAGGAAAGCTTGATTTCTTGGATTTCTTTGGACAACTGGGCACCCCTATACTCAGTTGAGTATAGGGAGTCAATAACAACACAAAAACAAGCAAGTCTTTAACAAAAATCAAGCAAAAATAGCACACAAAGTTACTGATTAAGCATGTAATGTTTCTGATGAACAGTTGACCTTTTTTACTTGCACAAAAACGAATTTCAAAGCCTTAAATCTTGCATACAAGTGTACCAACTAGCATAAAACTGGTAACAATCCCTAAGTTAACTCAAATCCTAATAGAATGCAAAAATTTGTGAGCCAAATTATCAAAAATCAGTCACTTGAGGGCACTTACTGATTTTTACCACTTAAGCCAAATTTTAACTTGCAAACTTGTTTTAAACCCTACCAAATTGAAATCCAAATACAAATGTGACCTACCAAGACCCTAAGTAGTGTATTTAACTAGTTTTTAAGACAAAAGCTTGTCAAACTACCTTCTTAAAACCCCAATCCAAACACCCCTTAATTTCAGAACTTGGTTTGTTTTCAAATCAAATGCTATCAAAACTTCTTGAAACTGATTTAAATCCAACTACACATGCATATAACCCTAACATAAACATAAACAAACAGAAGAACCAACATTTAAACACCTTTCATACATTTTCACCAAATCACATAAACCAAGAACTTTTGAAACTAAAAACTGAGGACAAGGAAGTTACCTTGTGGGACCCACATCTAGGTCCCACAATGGCTGCAATGCCATCTCCCTTCAGGCTGGGGCCTGAGCAGAACCTTGGATAACAAGTGTAACACCCCACTTGGATAAGTGGACCGTTACGTGTATTTATGGCGTGTCATCAAAGCATAAGGTAAATGTCCTAAAACATTAACTGACCATAAAGGAAATACCGGAATCACTTCGGCAATCCAAACATAAGCCCAAAACATGAAAATGAAATACCGATTGGAAGGACTAAACAATGTCCAAATAAGCAGAATAATAAAAGAAATGCATAATGTAAGAAGTCTGGATAGCTTCCCTCCAAATGCACATACTCTCAGAATCCTAAAAGCGTCCTGGTGTACCTGCCGTTAGAACATGAAAGGAACTACGGCTGAGCATAACGCTCAGTGAACGGATATAAAGCATGATAAGAATATACTGAATGAAGCAGACGATAGAATATAGAAACTGTAAGACTGATATGAAATATGTGGTAGAACTCTGCATAAAATCTGAGCGATCTGATTCATATATACTGATACTGAAATATAACTATTAATTCTGAAAACATGCATTTACTGTACTTTATTTGCCAGAGCTTATATAGGTCACGTGCTGTAACAACCGTGCATGAATAACTGGAGGGGTGACCTCGTCATGCTGTAGAGGGGTGACCTCTAAATAACTGTGCTGGGTGGAGGGATCAGCTCCAATGTGAAGGATGTAGAGCACACACCACATTCACCCTGATAACATGAAACACTTATAAGCCTAGGATGCATCCATACGCCCCACTAAAACATACATATAAAAATGGCCAACTGAACATGAGTGGGACGATGCAGGATATCACTCTCCTGCATGTGAGTCACGACACCGGTGCCTCTAGTGCCGTGGTTACGGTACCTCCGTAACTAGTACATAACTGGTCGTGCTTGTATATAATGCTCAGGCAATTTATTTCGTTATTAACATGATTACTGATAAACTTAAACATATACTGGGGAAAAACATTTGGCTGAAGATGGGAAATCCTAATCATGCATAGAAAGGAAGTCCTTACTGAAAGGACGGAAAATCCGTACCTCGTGTCCAGAAATGAAATGAGACAGAAAGCTGAAAGATCGACTCTGACTTCACGGATACTACATAAATACGGACGGAAAATAAGTCGTCTAAATACCGTTTGCTGTTACTGATTCTTATATGTTCTAGTTTTAATTTAATTTATTCTTGTATTACTATTTATGTATAATCTGATTAATCTGATAGTCCGGTGTATTTCTGATAATCTGACTGGTCTTTAAATATTTGCTAAATAACGTATAACCTGTGTTCCTGAATGCTGTATATTGTACTGAAGCATGTTATTATACTATTACTATAATTAGTAACTTGCCATAACTAGAAAGTTTCCCGAATTAGAAAGTTTCCTGAAATAGAACGTATCCAAAATAGTTCCTATAAATTAAATCCTTGATAAATCCTATGTTTTAAACAATTAACATGACAAAACGATATCGATATAATTTTATTAATAAGATAATAAAATCGACAATTAAATTTCTTTATTTACAAAATCCCTTTTTAAAATGATTTAAAGCATTTAAATAATCCCGTTCAATAATTATTATAAGCGATTCCGAAAACTCGTGCTAAGTTTTAAAATAAGTCTAGCCCAACATTCCCTTTGTGTCTTTTAAACTGTTAACCAAACACACCCTTAATTTGTCCTTAAACCCACTGCCAAACGCCCTAAATCTGGTTCTAAAAAGGATTGCCAAACACCCCTAATTTCTGTTTTAAAACCCACTGCCAACAAAACCCCCGCCTATCTTCTTGTTTCCCCCGACGGCATAAACCAAACCAACACCCTAAACTGGGTTGCGGCTGGTGGAAATCATCACCACCGAGAGTCTCTTGACTCTCGGTTTGGGTGCCAAACGAACACAGTAACAATCCGACATACAACCCACCTCACTGAATCGGATTAAAAGAAACTAAATTAGAGCGAATTAGGGTTTATATACACTTACTAATCGTTTTAGGGTTTCAACATCAATCTCTTGTTCTTCTAGGAGTGATACTCGACTTCTTGCTCCTGTTCTCTTGATGTGGGTCGCGGCAGGGACGAAGGGAGTACGAGCACAACTGGCGGCTGTATTTTTTTTTGTATTAGGGTTTGACTTAGTGTGTTTGTGTCGGCAGGGAAGGATAAAAAGGAACCCCCGTCTGTTTTATTTCCTTCACATGGGCTTGGCCCAAATTTATTTTCACGAGTTGCGGCGCAAGACAATGAGTTGCGGCGCAATACGCAAGAGTTACATGTGCTGCGGATCACGAGTTGCGGCGCAAGACAATGCGTTGCGGCGCAATTGAAGGGGCTACAGATCATGGTGCTGCGGATCACGAGTTGCGGCGCAAGACAATGAGTTGCGGCGCAATAGATGCTGCTGGCAGTTACGAAATTGTGTCTTTACTTAATAATACTTGTAATAAATAGTACTTTGTAATAAATTTCTCGCGTTTGTTTAAAATTTTCCACGTGTACGTTTTAAGGAAATATCCCGCGTAAAATAATAATAAACCGCGTATTTATAAATTCTCGATTTAAAATACGGGTTTTACAATTCTTCCCCTCTAAAAGAAATAATTCGTCCCCGAATTAAAATGCGGCGTACTGGGTTTGACAATTCTTCCCCTCTAAAAGGAGAAATTCGTCCTCGAATTAACGATGATAAGCTGATGGAGTTATAAGAACTGAAAGAACACGTAGACTGAAAAGACAATTAAGCTGAAGGATAAATTGTCTTCTGGTTAAGACATAATGCTGCTGATAAGTATAAACTTGTCATGACTGAAATGATCATGTAACGTGACATGACTGAAAGAACATAACTGAATTTATTGAAGAAAAGGATGAGAGGCCCGGATGGACTCCTCTGTTTCGAGTGGCCTCCCGCTCGAAACGATTTCTTCAAGGGTCTAATATAATAAGTAAAATCTTGGTCCTGACAACCCTGTCCTGATGATGCTGAACAGTTTCTGGTTCCATATTTAAGATGGATTTCCTAAATCCGATAGACTGAATAACTATAGCATGTATGATACATGAAACGATACGTGTAAATATTCTGAAAAGGTAATATTTATATCCCTGAGAAAGCTGCTGAGAGTATATATAGGGACGAACTACGTGAACAATTGTGAACATGCTAAGTGAGCAATTGTGAACGTGGTTCATAATTATATGAGGAGCTTTGGAATGGACTATGTCATGAATGTATGCTGACTGAGGAAGGAATGCCAATAATGCGGCCTGAGCTGTGAAACGTCTGCCTGGTTGTGGAATAGTTGTGCTAAACTTGAGTCTAATTTCTCAAGCTTTCTGTAACCGTATAGGTAATAAACTGAGAAATGAGTATCGTGAAATGGCACACGAACTTGAACGTGAACAACGTTATGAACGCTAATGTGAGCTTAAATCAGGAGATAGCATAAAAGATGAACTGAAATAGCATCATACTTTCTCTGAGTCTGTTGTAAACTGATAACAATCTCCATGGAGTCTTGTCTCTTTTCGGTCTAGAATTTCTACTTGTAGTAATAGCATGTCGGTGTTCTATCTTGAACCTGAGGTATGTCCGGAATCTAGATATGAACATAGTTGCATTAATGTGTGATGCGGATTCTATCAGTGTTTGTCTGGGATTATGGAACATTCTGGTGGAAATCTTGTTGAATAGTTATAGAAAAAAATTTTCTGGTGGAAACTGTCAGTAATTTCTGCGGTAGCAGTCAATTGAGTTCTAGAAATTTTATACTACGTTCATAGTCGTCAGTCGGGACCATCAGGTGATGGCCTTCACCTTCGCAGGATTGTCTGGGATTTCTTTCTGTTGAAATAGGGTGGTTCAGATAAGCCACCTTGTTCATCTGAAACATACATTTAGGAAGCTTGCGTATATAATTTTCTCCTATCGGAGAATCTGCGGGGTCGTGAAAAGATGATTCCCATGTCCTTCTCTAGAATTTAGGAGATCAAAATCTTGTCAACGAATGTACTGCCAAATTTGTCTGAGAATTCAAGGAAAATTTATTCATACATTTTCATACTATAGTTGGAGCATTAGGGAGCTCAGAAGTAAAATTCAAAAATTCTTAGAGTGGCTATAATATGTGCAACAACGGTCTGAAGGTCATCATGTTCTTCCCTCATCACTGATGGTAGCCTGATCTTGAATTTTCCTGGAAGAATGTTTAAGACACCTCGTAGTAGGTCAATTAAACTTTCTATTCGTGGAATGAATATCGATTTGGAATGGTGATCTGATAAAATTTTTCGATGGTGCGCTAGGGCGAATAAAGCCTAGTTTTGGTAACTCTTGTAGCAATTGCTGCAACTCTTTTAATCGTAGCTAGAGCCCTGTAATAAAGAGTTTTGAAAACAGGTTCTGTTCTTGAGGCAAGCTCGATGTTAAATTATGTCTCATGGGTAGGCATGAATTTCTGGAACACCTTCTGGAATGACATCGGAAAATTTTTAGGATAATCTGCTGGTCATGGATTCGAGGGATTTCAGAAGTGAATTTATAACTGATAGCCAAAAGTCTTCGTAACTATGTATTGGCAAGTCGCGCGCTCGTAAGGAAGAAACAGCTTGTACTGATTTTTCTGGCAAAATATATAATGAATATATTTGGGATTTAATAAGACGGATCTCGTCGCTAACTGAAGGGAAAACTTTAATAAATATGGTGGTACTGTTGAGTCCTTTCTGGGTGAGAGGCAGATAACTACCTGGTTTGAGATAAAGCTGACATAGGGATACATGAAGTGGACATGGAGACTTTTCACTGAATGGGTTCGTCTGTAACCTCACAGAGTGAATACTGCGTGTTTTACCTGAGTAATAATCTAGTGGTGGTATCTGAATTTTAATGGTCTGATTTTATGCGTGGCATAACAGAATGAGTAAACCCTTTTCTGAAGGATACCCTGAATTACTGAGGGTCTTGCTTGGAACATACTGGAATTAGGAGCTCTGACTCGTACTCTGAGAAGATATTTCGTATGACGTGTATCATGACGGGTGCCCTGATATGTGTCTTCCGAAATGATACCTGAGAACTATGTCTTGACTGATGTCTTGGCACGTGTTTTAATGGGTGAGTCTGAATAAGATTAAGAATTTATGGTAACTGCTAGGGTCGGCGGACCGGTTAGACCACTGACCTCTTGTATTGTTGGTCATGTCCGTTCCGGAGTTCCGATGGTTACTGACTGATTAATTATAAGCACGATGATTGTCACCACTGCTTTGTCTGTCAATTTATGACGGTCATTATCATGACCGTGATTCATGTGACTATTCTGCTGAGTGGCCGGCTGGGTTCCGGTTCCCACTCTTCTGAATGAAGGTTGGCTGGGTGAAGTGTGACATCTAACTGAGAAGGTAACAGCATAAAATCGAATGGTAGCGTCTGATGGTTGAATTTATTCTTGTCAGAAATTTCAAGTTTATAGTTTTCGTCCTCGTTCCGCGGCGTCAGCATCTTGAGAAATCTCCAAGGTTCAGCAGCATCAGCATCGGTGTGGTCTTCAGAGTGTTAGCAGCATCAGCATCTGGTAGAATATCGACAAGTGAGAACGTCCGCGATGTTTAAGGATCGATTAGTAATATCTATGGAGTAGGGTACCTGAAGTACACCTGGACTACTGTACATGAAGTACACAATGAATACTGCACATGGAACATATATGAGACACTGTACGTGGAGTACACGTGAAATACTGTACATGGAGTATAACTGAGACACTGTACATGGGGTACATATGGAATACTGTACACGGAGCTGGTGGAAATTTTATGGGGTGATCGATACCGGTGTCGCTTGTCTGACATGATCACAGAATTAAATTGGTTTAAACGGCAGTAAACTGAACTGAAACGGTTAACAAGATGGGCTGATAATTTCTGCGTAGACTTAATGCTGGTTGTTTCGAGGCTGAAAAGTATGATAAAATCGAAGTCTCAACAGTGGTCGGCATGAAGCATGGTTAATGAACGCCAATCATGATTTATCATGAAAACGGGTTTTGCTGAGGTTCTTGTGTATCTTACATGAAAACATCATTACTTGGCTAAAAACATAATTCTCGTAAGGAGACATGTAACTGAATCATCATGAAGGCGACATCAACTTGAGGGTATGAAAATTTGACTGTTATAAGGAACACAAAAAAGTTAAATCAACTGAGGTGTAATATCAACTGATGTGGACGGCTATGGTTCAATCCACGTACTTCAAGGAAGGAAACATGAGACTAAGTATGGGTTATTCTGATTCGATCCATACTTGTCAAAATTTTTCTGAGAACTGTCATGTATAGAAATTTATAATCTCGGACTAAATATGGATGGCTGTAGCTCAATCCATACTTGTCAAAATTTATGAACTGTCCCGATGTGACCAAGGTGAACAACTGTGGATCGGTTCATAAAACATCATTTGACTGAAAAGCATGAAATTTGACTTGAGAAATGAGGAACGATTTTGGCTGGTTCACTAAGTAATATCTGACTGAAAACATGAATCTGACATGAGTAAGGGTAAACGCCTATGGTCGGTTTACCAATACAAAATCTGAACGGCAAGGGTGAACGCCTATGGTCAGTTCACCAAAACGAAAGCTCGCTAAAAGCACATGCGACTAAATATGGCCAGTTCTGTACCAACCTTTTACTTAGTCAAAACTTTAAGAAAACGGACTGATAAATGAAGAAAAACTGACTGAATAATCCATGAGAAACATGAAAGATAACAACGCCAAAATCTGGGAAGTTCCTGGTGACTACCCACTAGTCACAGGTCAAGTTTTAGAGCCTACAGGTCGAACCTTGCTCTCTGATACCATAATTGTAACACCCCACTTGGATAAGTGGACCGTTACGTGTATTTATGGCGTGTCATCAAAGCATAAGGTAAATGTCCTAAAACATTAACTGACCATAAAGGAAATACCGGAATCACTTCGGCAATCCAAACATAAGCCCAAAACATGAAAATGAAATACCGATTGGAAGGACTAAACAATGTCCAAATAAGCAGAATAATAAAAGAAATGCATAATGTAAGAAGTCTGGATAGCTTCCCTCCAAATGCACATACTCTCAGAATCCTAAAAGCGTCCTGGTGTACCTGCCGTTAGAACATGAAAGGAACTACGGCTGAGCATAACGCTCAGTGAACGGATATAAAGCATGATAAGAATATACTGAATGAAGCAGACGATAGAATATAGAAACTGTAAGACTGATATGAAATATGTGGTAGAACTCTGCATAAAATCTGAGCGATCTGATTCATATATACTGATACTGAAATATAACTATTAATTCTGAAAACATGCATTTACTGTACTTTATTTGCCAGAGCTTATATAGGTCACGTGCTGTAACAACCGTGCATAAATAACTGGAGGGGTGACCTCGTCATGCTGTAGAGGGGTGACCTCTAAATAACTGTGCTGGGTGGAGGGATCAGCTCCAATGTGAAGGATGTAGAGCACACACCACATTCACCCTGATAACATGAAACACTTATAAGCCTAGGATGCATCCATACGCCCCACTAAAACATACATATAAAAATGGCCAACTGAACATGAGTGGGACGATGCAGGATATCACTCTCCTGCATGTGAGTCACGACACCGGTGCCTCTAGTGCCGTGGTTACGGTACCTCCGTAACTAGTACATAACTGGTCGTGCTTGTATATAATGCTCAGGCAATTTATTTCGTTATTAACATGATTACTGATAAACTTAAACATATACTGGGGAAAAACATTTGGCTGAAGATGGGAAATCCTAATCATGCATAGAAAGGAAGTCCTTACTGAAAGGACGGAAAATCCGTACCTCGTGTCCAGAAATGAAATGAGACAGAAAGCTGAAAGATCGACTCTGACTTCACGGATACTACATAAATACGGACGGAAAATAAGTCGTCTAAATACCGTTTGCTGTTACTGATTCTTATATGTTCTAGTTTTAATTTAATTTATTCTTGTATTACTATTTATGTATAATCTGATTAATCTGATAGTCCGGTGTATTTCTGATAATCTGACTGGTCTTTAAATATTTGCTAAATAACGTATAACCTGTGTTCCTGAATGCTGTATATTGTACTGAAGCATGTTATTATACTATTACTATAATTAGTAACTTGCCATAACTAGAGAGTTTCCCGAATTAGAAAGTTTCCTGAAATAGAACGTATCCAAAATAGTTCCTATAAATTAAATCCTTGATAAATCCTATGTTTTAAACAATTAACATGACAAAACGATATCGATATAATTTTATTAATAAGATAATAAAATCGACAATTAAATTTCTTTATTTACAAAATCCCTTTTTAAAATGATTTAAAGCATTTAAATAATCCCGTTCAATAATTATTATAAGCGATTCCGAAAACTCGTGCTAAGTTTTAAAATAAGTCTAGCCCAACATTCCCTTTGTGTCTTTTAAACTGTTAACCAAACACACCCTTAATTTGTCCTTAAACCCACTGCCAAACGCCCTAAATCTGGTTCTAAAAAGGATTGCCAAACACCCCTAATTTCTGTTTTAAAACCCACTGCCAACAAAACCCCCGCCTATCTTCTTGTTTCCCCCGACGGCATAAACCAAACCAACACCCTAAACTGGGTTGCGGCTGGTGGAAATCATCACCACCGAGAGTCTCTTGACTCTCGGTTTGGGTGCCAAACGAACACAGTAACAATCCGACATACAACCCACCTCACTGAATCGGATTAAAAGAAACTAAATTAGAGCGAATTAGGGTTTATATACACTTACTAATCGTTTTAGGGTTTCAACATCAATCTCTTGTTCTTCTAGGAGTGATACTCGACTTCTTGCTCCTGTTCTCTTGATGTGGGTCGCGGCAGGGACGAAGGGAGTACGAGCACAACTGGCGGCTGTATTTTTTTTTGTATTAGGGTTTGACTTAGTGTGTTTGTGTCGGCAGGGAAGGATAAAAAGGAACCCCCGTCTGTTTTATTTCCTTCACATGGGCTTGGCCCAAATTTATTTTCACGAGTTGCGGCGCAAGACAATGAGTTGCGGCGCAATACGCAAGAGTTACATGTGCTGCGGATCACGAGTTGCGGCGCAAGACAATGAGTTGCGGCGCAATTGAAGGGGCTACAGATCATGGTGCTGCGGATCACGAGTTGCGGCGCAAGACAATGAGTTGCGGCGCAATAGATGCTGCTGGCAGTTACGAAATTGTGTCTTTACTTAATAATACTTGTAATAAATAGTACTTTGTAATAAATTTCTCGCGTTTGTTTAAAATTTTCCACGTGTACGTTTTAAGGAAATATCCCGCGTAAAATAATAATAAACCGCGTATTTATAAATTCTCGATTTAAAATACGGGTTTTACAACAAGCTTCTAATAAGCTTCCTGCTAAGATCAACAAATATGAATGATAACAACCACAAAATCTTATTTCTTTCTGTTCTTTTCAAAACTTTCGGAAAATCTTCTCTCTTAAACAACTCAAACAAATCAACTTACACTCCTTGAAAACACATTTGAAACAAGATATATCAAAACATCAACCTTTTTCAGAAACCTTGAAATTGCCTTTTGAAAAACTCAAAAACAATTCAACAAATAATTTTGGAACTCAGATTTTCTTAACTCACTTAAGAACAACTTTTAATAACCAAAAGGAATTACAAATCAATTTTATGAAAATACCAAACTTTGCATTACTTAAAAAGGAATTACATAAAACTTGAGTAAAAAAATCTGGAACCAAGCCTTACTCACATGTTGAGAGGTGCTTATATAGCATCTAAAAGAACTATCTAGAATTGAAAACCCTAGTGAACAAAATTCCTAACATGCCCTTGGACGATTTTTGAAATTTCAGTCAAATTGGTTCCATGTGAAGGATGTTGACATGCCAGCTGTTGTTGGATGATCCTGGACGTTTATCAGTCCTTAGGGACCAAGAAATGGATATTGGACGTTGATGCTGTCTCCTTTGGGGTTTTATGTGAAAGAGAAGGGGCAGGGGAGGGTCCCACAAGACACATGGGTGTGTCTTGGTCATGGTTTTGGTGTGGGTTTTGGTGACAAAGAAGTGAATTAGTGATCTGGAAATATTAAGCAAAAAACCCTTTGGATTAAGAAAGATTGAAACTGGGAAAATTAGGGTTCTTGGGAGGATTAAGGATGTGTTTAATCTGTTTTGGGGGGTTAAGATTTTAAATTGAGTGTTTAGTGGGAAAAAGTGTTGACTATTTGACCAGTTTAATAACTGGTGGTGGGTTTGGGTTGTGGGTTTTGGACGGGTTAATGGGTTGGGTAAAAGGGTAGGGTCGGGTATTGGTGACGTGTAGGCTTGTAAGTGGGTGTGAGAGTTTGGTTGTCTGGCCAGTTTGGCCTCTTGACTTTCCATTTGTCTTCACTTTGTTATAAACAGCAAACAATCTCATTCCCTTTGTAAAAACTTTCATCCTTTTGTCACTTTTGGCACAATCAACTTTGTAAACTTTAAACAAGGACTATTTATGCAATTTGCTCATTCTTGAAGGGCTTATATTGTATATTCTTCAAACATGGAGGACTTCTCTTGCAAATGATGATTTCTCCAAGGTCTTTTCTTGCCAAATCTCCAAAAATGAGGGACCAATGTTGACAATCTTCAATTCTTCAAGGACCATTTTGGAAATTCTTGATTCGGGTCCGGTTCATTGTGCGGCTTCGTTTCTCGTGTTCGTTTTTGATTGATTCTTGTGATCTTTTTGTCTTTTCCTCAATATCCGTACCTAAAATACACAAGCAACAAACACGAGCATATATTTGGCAGTTTTAATGATATTTAATGCATTTTAAGCCCGTTTTGGACGATGAGACTATGTATAAAAGCAGTCTCATCAATCCGCCTCCTTTTCGGACTTGGATATATTTATCCTCATACCTTGTTAGGGTCTTTTTGGATAGACTTTCTCCATGATCTTTAGGGGAGTAATTGCTTTTCGTCGTGTGTCTCGATCCTTCATATTGATTTTGGAATAATGATACTTCACATCATCTTGGATCTTTAGCAACAAAATAGAGCTCCTCATGCCTTGTTAGGGCCTTTTTGGATCTTCACCAATCTTCGCGTCCCGCTTCAATAAGTTATGCCTTGGCTATGAACTTTTTTTTTTTGGGTAAAGGGGATTTTCCCCGGTAAAATATATTACGCCAAAAAACATTGAAGTACAAACGGATGTAGGTGAGTCCTAACATCACGGCCCGTTACATAGGCACCAGCAAACACAAAAACAAATTGTGTAACAAACAAAACCCCACATAAGAAGACACCCCCTCTTATGAACTAACAAAATCAAGAATTACTTCCTACCTCGATGATGGAGCTGAATATCACGTAAAGCTTGAATTTCTCCAGGTAAATCACGTATCTGATCCGCATAATCGTCATATTCATCATAATCCTCCATTTCAAGTGAATTACCACCCCCGATCGATGACATATACGCATTAAATTCATCTTGAGATGCAAACACCTCATCCTCATCGGAGTCACTAACATTACTGAGATCAAGATGTCCAAATGACAATTTAGGTTTACTAGACGAAGCTACATCAGCCCCTTCATTTATGTTACCATTGTTCACCTCATGTACATTTGAAACATCACTAGTCACCGTCGTATCGTGGTGACTAGTATCAACCATATCAGCCCCATTAGCCGCATCCAAAACCTTATCCTCTTCAATAAGTTTAGCAAACGAGTTTTTTAATTCCATTACATTGTTATTGTCCTTAACATATTTCGGTTTAGAATTAGTAGTGGAATTAGTTGACTTAGACTTAGGTTTAGAAACAGCTCTATAGAACCAATTTGTTTTAGGTTTAGGAAGTCGAATACCATCAATAGGACGTGATTGATTAACCGTAGGCTTGCTGGTCTTCTTCCTCGTAACCTGAACAAAACCCTCCTCGTCGGGCGATGTATGCTTAGGTTCACATTTCCTCTTTGGACATTGCTTATCATCATGATCAAACGTCTTGCACACATTACACCTAGGAGGCTGCCATTCGTATTCAACCTCAAGCGTTTCCATTGAGTGTCCCGAACCATCACTAAATGGAATAGTTACTACTAAATATTTAAGTAACGGTACTTCAGCCGATACCTCAACAAGCGCTCTTGCATAATCACGAGTACCCCACGGGTTAAGACACATGTCACTTGTGTATGTATCTAACATAATAGGGCGTCCTAGCTCAGTCGTGATCAAGCTAAGACCAATTTCTGAATAGGCTACAATAGGTACCTCATGAATTTTCACCCACACCGGTACAGCTTTGATTTCCTCTTTGTGAAGCCGTGAGTTTGGACTCCAAACATTCAGAAATAATGGAACTGAACGGATCAGCCACGGACCTCCTTCAAGTACTTTATTCATACCCTCATTAGACCGGAACTTGAAAAGAAATAGGCCCTTCCTTAATACCACACGCTCCAGCCCATATTTTGCCCACACATTCTTAACGTACATATCAACGATAGGAAACGCAAGACGTTTGCCAATGAAGTACCCACAGATAGTGTTTGCAAACAAGTCACAAACATCTTGAACAGCAGCCAACGGGATCTCCACATTGCAACCCAAAACCTTGTTATCATTCTTTAAAACAGAAAGCGAAACCTTCTTTTTATCCTTGCCGACGAATGATGCAGGCTCAGTCTGTGCGTTTACCACAACCACCTTAGGTGCTGCTCGAATTTCAGCATCCACCTTTGAACAAACAGTGTTTTCAACAGCATTTGCAACATCAAGCTGCAAACACCCCTCATTCTCATTGTTTCCAGGCGATGAGCTCGTCTTAGTCCTTCCATCCTCCACAATCCCATGTTGTTTAAGTATAGACTTCAAAGGCTGACCTTTAGGATTATGGACAATAACATTGGCAGGACCATCAGCAAACGAAGCCTTGTGTTCACTGATTACCTCCCCACGTTTAGCTTGAAGACGTTTACCATCTTTCCCAATAACCTTCCCTTCAATATTACGAATTTTCTTCACAAGGTCCTTACCAATATCCTCTGACTTCGTGTGATCAGCAGCAGCGGCTTTAGGACTATTGAGGAACCCTTTCTCCATCTCTCTAAAAAACCCACAATCAATAGCACCAAAAGAATCCCAAACGGCACCAGAAGAAACCCTAAACAAGGTTTGTAACAATCACGCCCCGACCAGTCAATCAACTACTAACGAAACTAATAAATATTCAATGGAGACCAGCCCGAATCAAATATGATCAGGGTATTTCGCAGCAAAGAAAACAACAGTGATTCCTAAAAATATGGAAAAGACGGCAGAAACCCTAAAACCAAAAAAAAACCCTAACCTCAAACAAATCCAATCTATCCCGCAAGATAATGATACCTATTACTTAAATCAGTCACAATTTCACGCTCAGATAAAGCTTCATGAAACAAAAGCCCTAAATGAAACACGAAACCCTAATAGATTCAAGAAACAAGGATACAAAATAAAGCGATAATAGATGGACAAGGATTAGAAGCATGGTTTATGATCGGAAAAAACGTTTAGGGCGGCCGGAAATCACCATGTTTAGAGAGAAAAAATTAGGGTTTTTGCATTTTAAATTTCCAACTTGGGTTCCTTGGCTATGAACTCTATTCAACCCCGAGCAACTTTTAAACGATCTTGCGCTAGAAGCTAAGTAACCTTTCAAATCGTACGACCTTACTTATTGCAATTATTTTTATTCCTAATGCATTGATCTTATGGGAAGAAAAAGCCACAATTAAAAACATATGAGTTTTTGAAAGAACATTTTCATGTTCTACGTTTAGCATGATCACTTGTCTAACTCTATCACTTCTCGTTCTTCACTATATAAAGACCTCTAATTAAAGAGACTCGTGAATAATTAGCCATGCAAGTCAAAATTAAGCTAAATTTGGATTAGCTTTCATTAAGACTATATCAAATCAAAGTTTTGGGTTTTCAAGCCACCTATAGGATCTTGCACTTTCTTGGACTTTTTCAAGTTTAGAGAATGCATTTTATAGTTCCCTTGATAAGTGACTTTCTAGGATCAATTATAGGAACTTGCGAAAAGTTCTTGTTCTTAACCCGAATGAGCTAAGACTTTCGCGTTTTAAAGCTCCCTATATAAAAGTCTAGCAAAACTTGAATTGAGCGGGTTAAGGAATGTAAAGGGCTCCAAATGCCCATCAAGTCAAAAATTAGCTCTTATTCTACCCATCGGAAAATATACATTCGTGCCTTAAAAGCACTTATTAAAACTAAGAAAAAAATTTAAAATTTGGCCATTTTTAGCCTTATTAGCAACAAAATATTGAAAGTTGGAAAACGTGAGGGCGTAGCAAAGCAAGTATCTATTCACCCCCATACTAAAAGTAAACATTGTCCTCAATGTTTCGAGTTTAAAGGTGGAGCACCCCCATACTAGAGACGAAGAGTCGAATGCTTAGGATCTAGCATGGAAAGGGTGATCAACAATATATCTAAAGCCGTTTATTAAGTATGCTAAAAGACAATTGTTAGAACAATAAAGGATATGTCAATGGATTCGTGAAAAACTTCTTCAAGCAAACGATGGAGGCTCACGTAAACGAACACGAGAGTCTTCAATCGTAGATGATGATGATGATGATCTAGATAACACAATCACAAACAACCACGAGACAACGAGTTGGAAGGGTACAAATCCCCTCATTAGTTATTAGAAAGCATAAAAGGATAAGCATGGGATCTCCCCCACGAGGCACCTCGTTTTTGATTACCGAGTCATGAGCTCGACTCGATCCCCTCAATGCTAATTATCATTGGGGAATGTGACTTGGTCGAGGTCAACCATTGAAGGAATTTCCCCACCAAAGTAGTGCTTAAGCCTATGTCCATTCACCTTGAAGTTAGGACCATCATCTTGAGCTAGCTCGATGGTCCCATAAGGAAACACTTGTGTAACGGTGAAAGGACCCGACCAACGAGATTTCAATTTCCCGGAAAATATCTTAAGTCTAGAGTTAAAAAGTAACACTTGATCACCAATGTTAAAAACCCGGTTTTTAATCTTTGCATCATGAATCCTTTTAGTATTTTCTTTGAAAATCAATGAATTTTCATAGGCATTATCTCTTAGTTCATCCAATTCATTCAATTGTATTTTCCGGTGATCTCCCGCGGTCTTCAAGTCAAAGTTTGCATGCTTAAGGGCCCAATATGCCTTGTGCTCCAATTCAATGGGCAAATGACAATTCTTCCCATAGACTAACTTATAAGGAGTGCAACCGATAGGTGTCTTATAAGCGGTCTTAAAGGCCCATAAAGCGTCATCGAGTTTGTCGGACCATGAAGCACGGTTTTCTCCAATTGACCTTTCTAAAATCCTCTTCAAAGCTCGGTTCGAAACCTCGACTTGCCCACTCGTTTGCGGGTGATAAGCACTAGAAAGACGATGAGTAACTCCATATTTCTTTAAGACCTTCTCGAATTGGTCATTACAAAAATGGGTTCCACGATCGCTTATAATAGCACGAGGGGTTCCGAACCGAGAGAATAGTTGCTTCAAAAACTTCACTACCACACGAGCATCATTAGTAGGCAAAGCCTTAGCTTTCACCCACTTAGAAAGGTAGTCCACCGCGACGAGGATATACTTGTTACCATGAGACGATGGGAACGGCCCCATAAAGTCTATGCCCCAAATGTCGAAAATCTCACACACTTGAATTATGTTTTGCGGCATTTCATCACATTGAGACGATTTTACTTAACGTTGTCACGAATCACACGACTTCACAAGTGCGTGTGCATCACGATAGATAGAAGGCCAAAAGAAGCCGGCATCGAACACTTTCTTAGCCGTGAGATTAGCACCGTGATGACCACCCGTGGGTCGCTCGTGACAAGCTCTAAGGATATTAGAAGCTTCGGCACCAAAAACACAACGTCGAACGAGTTGATCCGCACAAACCTGAAAGAGATAAGGGTCGTCCCAAAAATAGAACTTGACGTCACGAAAGAATTTTCGCTTTTGTTGTGTCGTCATACCCTTGATTATGAAATTTCCCGCATGGTAATTTGCAATGTCGGCAAACCATGGGGTGGTGTCTTTAGAATTCACTACATCGAGAGTCTCGAGAGGAAATGTCTCGGTGATTTCTTTGTTCTCGAAAACATCTTTGTGAGGATCTTCTAGAAGAGATGATTGGCTGCTAGATTCTCGGCTCCTTTTTTGTCAAGCACGGTGACATCAAATTCTTGGAGGAGGTGCATCCAACGAAGCAATCTCGGCTTAGCATCTTGCTTAGCTAAGAGATACTTGATAGCCGAATGGTCGGTATACACGATGCTTTTAGTTAAGACGAGATAAGGTCGGAATTTCTCAAAAATCATAGACCACGGCAAGGAATTCCTTTTCCGTTGTGGTGTACTTTAATTGAGCCTCGGTCATCGTCTTACTAGTATAATGGATAGGACGGAAATGTTTTTCATAATGTTTCCCTAAGACGGCCCCTATAGCATAATCACTTGCATCGCACATGATTTCAAAGGGTAATTCCTAATTAGGAGAAACAAGAATGGGAGCTTAGGTAAGTTTCCTTTTGAGATTTTCGAAAGCTCTAACCCAATCCTTATTGAAATTAAAAGGAGCATCCTTCTCGAGAAGGTGTGTCATAGGTCGAGAGATTTTCGAAAAGTCTTTGATGAAACGACGATAAAAGCCCGCGTGGCCTAGGAAAGTCCTAACTCCCTAAACGGTTTTGGGATGAGGTAACTTGGCAATGACGTCTACCTTAGCTTTATCGACCTCAATACCCGCTTTCGAGACCTTATGTCCTAAGACGATTCCTTGTTTACACATAAAATGACATTTTTCCTAATTAAGCACAAGATTGGTTTCTTCACAACGTTTTAACATTTACTCGAGATTAGATAAACACGACGTGAACGAATTTCCAAACACCAAAAAGTCATCCATAAACACTTCCATCGACTTCTCGATCATATCGTGAAAAATTGCCATCATACACCGTTGAAACGTACCGGTGCATTACAAAGTCCGAAAGGCATCCTACGATAAGCAAACGTTCCATAAGGACACGTAAACGTAGTCTTCTCTTGATCACGAGGGTTGATAGGGATTTGAAAGTAACCGGAAAAACCATCTAAAAAGCAATAGAATTCAATTTCCGCGAGTCGCTCCAACATTTGATCCATGAAGGGCAAAGGAAAGTGGTCTTTACGAGTGGCGTCATTTAACTTTCGGTAGTCAATACACACCCTCCAACCGGTCACAACACGAGTGGGAATTAACTCGTTGTTTTCATTAGGCACAACGGTCATTCCTCCCTTTTTAGGGACACAATGGATTGGGCTCACCCATGGGCTATCGGAGATAGGATAAATCATTCCCGCGTCAAGGAGTTTTAACACTTCCTTTTTAATGACATCGTGAATTTTGGGGTTTACCCTTATTTGACTTTGAATTGCGGGTTTGTAGTCCTCCTCCATTAAAATCTCGTGAGTACAAAATTTTGGGTCAATACCCTTAATGTCGGAAATTTTCCACGCAATTGCCCCTTTATGAGCTTTAAGAATTTTCAAGAGCTCGGTTTTTTCATCATTAGCAAGACCTCTTGCAATAATAACCGGCAACTTGTCATCACCTTCCAAGAATGCGTATTCAAGGTGAGAAGGAAGATCTTTCAATTCAAGGATAGGCGGTTCCTCGATTGAAGATTTTGATTCAACACTCATAACTTCCATCGGCGGAAGAAATGGTGGAATAGAAGTATCATCACTAATAAACACCTCATCTTCATTGTCGATTTCATTTGAAGTAAAATTGCCCCCTTGGAATGGAGTGAGATTTGGTGTAGAATTAGCAAGAATCGGATCCAAAATAGTGGGATTGCCACTTGACGAGCTATCGGAAAAACCTAACACTTCTTGTGAAAACTCATCGCAAACCACATCAACTATGTCAATGTGATTGATGGTAGCGATTGCATAAACATGATAAGGTTTTGAGTTTTGAGTAGCGTTTATAACAAGTTCCTCTTCGTTGAATCTCAAAGTGATAGTTCTTGCATGAACGTCGATAAGCGATCTCGAGGTGTCTACAAATGGACGACCTAAAATTAGAGGAACTTGAGGATCCGCGGGGATGTCAACTACTATAAAATCAACGGGATAGTAGAACTTCCCCACTTTCACGAAAACATCTTCGGCTACTCCACATGCTAAAATCGTAGAATGATCGGCCATCTCGATAGACATGTTCGAACGAGTAAGAGCCGGAAGCGAAAGCGATTTCCAAATGGAAAATGGCATCAAATTAATGCTCGCACCAAGATCGGCCAAGGCGAGGCATTCTATCATATCTTGTATGTCACTCGGAATTAGAAACTTTCCGGGGTCACCAACTTTTTCCGGTATGCGGTTAAGATAAACCGAAGAACAATTAGCAAGCTTTGAAAGCTTTTCCTTATCGCTCATCATACTTTTAAAAGTGGGAGCAAAACGAGGCATATATAACAACGCATCGGCTAAACTCACATCAAAATGTACTTGTTGAAACATTTTTATAAAAAGCTCGATTTGTTGTTTGTTACGTTCTTGCATTTTCTCTTTGTTTCGTCTCGATGGGTAAGGTAAGGGTGGTGTGGGTTGGACATTAGGCAACGGCCTTGGAATCTCGGGTTCCACAATTGGTGTTGGGTCAACCGTAGGTGTGATATGAGCGGTACTTCGTGGGATTGTAATGTGCTCCTTTTCGATCATCACCTCGGGCTCTTTCTCGATTTCCTTCTCCGTAGAAGTACTTGGACGAGAGATTGGTTCCTTGAAAGTTTTACCACTTCGTGTAGTAATAACCTTCATTTCTCCCTTCGGGTTTGCAATGGTGTCACTAGGAAGACCACCCGAGGAAGAGGGTTTACACATGATTGCTTCAAACATTTTTGCCATACGGTCCTCAAATTTTGATTGCCTTAAATCCGCTTTTAACAACTCTTGCTTAATCTCATGTTGTCCTTGTTCCATCTTTTGTTGATTTTGTTGAACACGTTGAACATTTCCTTCCATTTTATTTGCATGAGTTTTAAGTTCATTAGCAAGTTCGTTTTTAAGCTCGTTTTTCAACTCGGATCTTAAGCTAATCATCTCACGTTGCATGTTATCAAATTTAGCATCATTTGCTTTAGCATAATCCAAAAATTCTCCTTGAAGATTTTTAGTGTGAGCATTTTGAAAACCTTGTGTAGTGTTTTGAAAATCACGGTTTTGGTTTTGATTAGTGACTTATCCATTCCCACTTTGATAATTCCCCTTGTTGTAGTTACGTGAATTGCCTTGATAATTACCACCTTGGTTGTTGTTTCGATAGTTATTAGCATTTTGATTTGGTGGAGCTTGATTTGGGTGGGAACCTTGGTCGTTTTGGTTGTAAGTTCCCGTTGCTACGTAAGCACTCGAAGTGTTACCATCCGCGGTAATGCACTCGGAAAGATCATGAGCTCCACCACAAGACAAACAACTCTTAGAAACCGCTTTAACCGAAGCGGAACTCAAAGCTTCTTGAGCTTTCCAATGAGTCATAAGATTAGCAAATCTATCGAAAAACCGATTTTCCTCATTAGCTTCATTATGTAAGGCATTAATGCTACGAGACGATGACGACGATGACGAACCCAAATTGGCAACACTCGGTGTGTTACGAGGGCTATAAACCTTAGATCTATTCCCGATAATCTTTAAAGCCTCATCGGTCGTTTTGCACAAAAAATTACCACCCGCGGCGGCATTCAAGTAATCTCGTTCATGATCATTAAGCCCATTATAAAAAGTATCAATTTGATGCAATTCCGAAAAATCATGGTGTGGACATTCATGTAACATTTCTTTAAAGCGTTCCCATGCCATTGAAAAACTTTCATTATTTCGTTGTCAAATCTTGAAATCTCATTTTTCAAATGTGTTGTTTTAGATGGTGGAAAAAATTTGTTCACAAACTTAGAAACGAGATCACCCCATGTCAAAATCGAATTTGGCGGTTCTTTCTCAAGCCAAATTTTAGCGGGTCCATCCAACGAGTATGGAAACAACATCATCTTAATGGCGTCACGTGGAACATCCTTAAACTTGCTAGTAGCAGTGAGACGATTAAAATTCCTTATGTGGTAATGCGGGTTGTCTTTCTCATGACCTCTAAACTTATTAGCTTGCAACATCGACATTAAACCCGTCTTAATCTCGAAATTCTCCGCAAGGATAGCGGGTATCACAATGGCCTCTCCAAAACCCTCGGTGGGTGCTTGTAGCAACTCCATCATAGTACGATTAGCCATGACGACTTCTTGTTCTACAATAGGTTCAACAATTGGAGTTTGTTCTTCAATCAACGTCTCTTGATTGGCTTGCTTTTGAAGACGTTTATGAGCTTGTTTTGCTTGATTACGAGTGATCATAAATTTCACGAAGAATGGGAGGTGAGCAAAGACGATTCTTTTTGGGTGTTTTGTGAATTTTCAATTTTTTTGTGTTTTTGATTGTTTTTAATTTTTTTGGATTTTGGTGTATCTTCGTAGACAACGATCTACCAAATCTCTCCTCGAATCAAACTCTTGATTAAAGAAGCCTCAAAGGAATGAAAACGATCACGTGGAGTGAACGCCTTCGAATGACTTTAGAACTTTTGGTGAAAACCAAATTGTTCAGAGGGTTTAATCACAAAGAAACCAAGCAAATATATTATACGTGATAATACTTTGGGCGGCAAAACCCTCGATTAGCCTCCAATCTCAAAATACTCACAAGCAAGCGGGGAAACGAGGCGGCGCGAAGCACTTAAGAGCCTTTTTCCTTAGGGTATATTTTATAATACCCGCCTTATACCCACCTTATAGTTCGTATTTTTCAAAATCGAGCTTCACGAAAGTATTTATCTATTTTTGCCTTTTTCTTTTTGTTTGAGATTCAAATACAATAATTAGGAGATCAAATCCCAATTAAGGTTGTGTTTTCACACTTTTGGAGATATTTTATATTGATTGTGATACTTAATACCATATAGTAATAATATTTTCACAAGAAAAACCAAAAAACCGAAAATACGTATTAGTAGAGTTCTACTAATACAAATACTATATATGGTTAATATTAAAAACAACAAGACAAATTAATCACGACACACCTCCCTGGCAGCGGCGCCAAAATGATTGTAGAGTTTTTGTATACCCTTTAGGAAAAGAGTACCAAAATAGGGAAAGTATTAAATACGACGGTTTAGGAAAAACCGTGTACAAATGACCCTAATGAAGTTCCAAGTTCGTTTCCCAAGGAGGTATATGTGTGTGACTAAAATGTAGCAAGGTTTGAGATTAATATTGGTTAGAAGGGGATGAGAAAAGAGGATGACGAAGACGTGAAATTAATTACTACTACAACTACACGTAAAACCGTAAAATAAGCTAAAATAAAAATTAATTCTAAAAATTACCAAAAATTCACCAAAAATCAAAATAAATAAACTAAGAGTTTACCAATGATCAAATCTTTTTCAAACCTTTTAATTATTTAAATATTTAATTTTTAAATGCTAATTAAAGCCCTAAAAATCAAATTAATTATCAAAAAGCCCAAATAAAGATTTTTCGATTGGTAAACCTCTAAAATGACCTAAACAGATTAAAAATTATTTTTAGAAATTTTTAAACTAATAAAAACTATTTAAAATGATTTAAAAACTATTAAAACTTAAAATAATTATAAAAATTAATCTAAAGATGATAAAATTAATCTAAAAGTTGCAAAATTTCTATTTTAATGTATTTAAGTTAAGAAAAATTTAAAAGTGCAAAAATGTGAAATTTGAAAAATAATGATAAAATAATATTAAAATAATATTAAAAATCCAAAAATTATAAAAAATTCTAAAAACTTGCAAACTAGTTTATTTTAACCTAAATAAACAGAAAATGAAAGTGAAATGACCAAAATACCCCTATTGGGCCCTTAAATGGGCCAAAACCAAAATCAGTCAACACTAATGGGCTTTTTAGCCCAAAAAGTCAAACTTGGCCCAATTGACTTGGAAAAGCCCTATCTGACTCAAAATTCAATTCTAAACACAAAACTCTGAAGGCCCAAAAGCTGAAAGTGAGCTTATCACAGCTTATTAAGTAAACAGCTTATCCTTATTAGGCCAATAAGCCCATTAAGCAATAAGCCAATGCCATAAGCTTTAATTTAACACACAACCTTTTCTTGGGATACTAAAGAGATCTGTAAAAATAAATTTTGAAAAAGCACACTCAATAAGCCAGAAATAAGCAAAGTACAAATCCACAAAACGACAAAATAGTCGGGTTTGAGATTTAGGGCACCTCAGGACTTGATTCAACTTGCAAAATGTCACAAATGACTTCAATAAGCCAAAACAATCAACAAAATTCCAATAAGCAACACCAATAAGCCAGAATAAGGCAATAAGCACTTATGAAAAAGTCAATTAAGTTGGTTTTCTAGTCAAACCCTAAAGTCAACACACCAATTGCTCTAGTATGAACAAATGGGTCAAATAATGAGCACCTATTACAAAATCCAAGTTGTTGCTGGTTAAAATAAGCTATTATAGCTTATTGATAAGCTGAACACAAAAATACACTAGCAGTGGCTAGCAGCAGGGGAAAGGAGTTCCCACAGCTTTGACTATTTGACCAAGCTTTTTAGAGAGATCCAGTTGGATTCAAATGGAAACAAGGGCACCCTTGTGATCAGTGAATCACAAGGAGTCTATATCAACAAAGAAATCACAAATTGGTTCCCACAATAAGCCCAGAATAAGCAAACAGTCCACAGATATTGCACAGACCTTGATATTAAGCAGTTATGAACAAATAAGCAATTTTAGCATGAATAAGCCAGCCAAATTGAACCAAATGCATACACAAGCTATAATAAAGTCCAATAAGCACAAATAAACTTATTTCAATCACTGAATCAAAGATTATAAGCAGATATAAGCATATGCAGGTTACTGATGAACACTAACATGCATATGATGAACACTAACCCTTTTGCTGATCTATTTGACCACAGATCCAATTTTAAGCACTCAAATCTCTTTCCCTGGTGTTATTAACTAGGTTTAATCACTTGTTATCCCTAGTCTGTGATTAGATCTAGGTGTCCCTTAAACCGCAGCCAATTTTATCAAGTAAACAAGATTTTATAGCCCTTTTTAGGATCTAGGTGTTTCAAACCACAAAACTTGCAGACAAATGATACTTAGCACCCAATAAACAGATACAAGCAACAAACACCACAAAGCATCAACTCAAATCCACACAAAACCAAATCAAGCTGTTATCCCAAACAGCCCTTAATCTACCACTTAACAAAGCAACTTGTGATTTTCACTAATAACCTACTGATTTTATGAATCAAAAACACTTCCTAGCTGACAACTAACAGATTCAAACACAAAAATCACAACCTTAAACACAGAATAACAAAATCACAGTCCAAAATTAAAAACAGGCAAGAACATGAGATTTTTAGAGGAAACTTAATCAAGGGATTATACCTGCCCTCCACAACACCCTAGGAGGGCCAACTATGCTCCTTGGACCCTGTTCAACAACTAGAACAAGACCAAGGTTCTTCAAGAAGGAAGATCAAATCCTGCTGATGTTCAAAGTAGAACAAGGAATTTATTATGAAATTTCTTCAACACAAATAAGCAAACAACTCAACTAAGAGCTTATAACTCTTCTCAGGCTTGGTGTCAACAAGCTTGAAGGAGCTTAAGGCTGTTGGCTAAGGGTTAGTACACAATAATAACCAAAACAGAACCAAGGATTTCAAAGTTTTTGAACCTTGAAAACCTTATAAACAAAGACGTGCCTTAACCACAAGATCAAGGTAGGTCTTAATAATCAAATGGAACTCAGATTAAGGCTATTCTAACACCAACTTTTAATAAACAAAAGAGAATTCAAAGATTTTATGAAATTCAAATTTTATTTAACTTAAAAAAGAATTACAAAGATTCATAGCCAAAATCTGGAACAAAGGGACTCTCACATGTTCAGGTCTTCTTTTATAGGCAAATGGATATAAAGCACTATTCATAAACCCTAGAACTGAATTCCCAATTTTGTCCTTGAGGTCTTCTAGACGATTCTTTGATGTGAGTTGTCCAAAATGATCAAAACCGTTCAAAATAGCTTTGGAGTGAAGCAAAGAGTATTGGCTGTTGATCTTAACACGTGGCAGTCCTTGGGGAATAAGTTGTCATGTGATGGGTGAAACGGTTTTGGGTGTGGGACCCTTTGGTGAGTGGAGAAGAGAGTTCTAAGGTTGGGATGAGTTTCTGCTTGTGTGAATCACACGGGGGAACAACTAATTGCAACTTGCCCTTTGTTGGTAAAAAGTAAAATCTGGGTTCTTACTTGCTACAGTAACACGTTTTGATCCGTTTTCTTAGGGAGTGATTTGTTTAGCGCGTGTTTAGGGATTTGAACTTCTAAACTTGTCAGTTTTAGTCCTTGTTCTTTGGCAAAAGGTTGTATAACAAGTATTTTAGCCCACAAAACTTGTTTCCTTTGTTAATAAACTTTCCATCTTCACACTTTTGGCACAAAACTTTTCCAAAAAGGTTTAAAGGGTTATTTTTGCCATTTTTGGATATTTGAGGGACTGATCTTGGACATTCTTGATCTTCAAAGGTCTTCAATGTATCTTTGGCTTCATGAGGGACCATAATTGACAAATTAGTTTTGATTAGGGACTAATCTTGCCATTTCTTCAAAGTTGAAGGACCTTTTTGTAATTTTGACAAACTTAAGGGACCAAACTTGTAATTATGAATTCACAAGGGTTTTAAGTGTCATTTCTTCATTGTTTGATGATCAATCTTGCATATCTTCAAGTCTTCAAGGGTAAATGTTGGATAATTCATGAACTAGGGCCCGCTTCTTTGTACGGCTTCGTTTCTCGTGTCCGTTTTTCCTTGTTTCTTGTGATCTTTTGTCTTTTTCACGATATCCATACCTAAAATACACAAGTAAACAAACACAAGCATATATATGGTATTTTATGACATTTTAATGCATTTAAAGCCCGAAAAGAATGATGAGATCATGTATAAATGCCATCTCATCAATATACAATGTCCATGACTACTCCAATCAACTATTATTTCAATAAACTCAATAGCCATATGATAATTACATATACATAACAAAAATATATAAATCAATACAAAGGTTGAAAATATAAACCTTCAAGAAACGATGAATAATAACAAATGATCAATCTTTTACCCAAGCTTCCAAAGTCAAGCCTTTGACCACTTCATTAAAGATTTATTGAAGCTTCTTACTTAATTCAAAATGGTATTTTACTCCAGCCCATGAATTCTCCAAATGATCTTGAAAATATGAAGATGGGTGGATGATATTTTGAGATGAAAAACTTCAAGATATGAACTAGTTTCATACGAACTAGTGTCATATAAATAAAACGTTGATGTAAGTATGGGCTGGTCTTCACGTCAAGAACAAGAGAGGACAAGGGTGTTTGTGTTGGTGTATTCGGCTGAAATAAGAAGACCAAAAGGAGAACAAATTTTTACTAACTAGGATAAGAATGGTTTTTGTGTGTATCATCAACATTAAGAAACATATAAATATTATAGCCATTTGTCCTATGAATTCATATACGACGCAACAAAATACATACCATCAAGACGCGTCTTTGTTGTTGGTATATGTATATATATATTTTATAACTTTTGTTCCTTAATTGATAAAGCGGGTATTATCGATACCCGATATTTTAAAAGTTACGCGAATTGAAAGATACGCATGAAACACAAAAAATAAACGCTCAATGTAAAATAAAAACGATGACATTCGAAGAACATCTATATTTTAATAAATAAAGTAGGGATTATAATTTAATAAACGTTAACGCGTCGCCTAAACGAATTACGCCTAAAGGTTTAACGTAAATTATCAAGAATTCTCATAAAACGAGAAATTAAAACAACGACAATAGAAAATATTTCTATGTCATAACGAGGATATTTACGGTCGATGACTGATATAGACTTTGCCGATAAATAATAAATAACACATATTCGATACGTTAAAACCCTAATCTTGTCGTGTAGTCGAGAAATCAATATTATTCGTCGAACGAACATGACAAATAAATGTCGATTAGTAAATATTGGTCTGAATAATAGAATTAGTATTAGAACTCAGTCTAAATGTCAATTTTAAAGTTCGGGTTACTACACAAAGGTAGAATCACTGGCAAAGGGAAAATCAACACAGGAATGTTGGAATTTGAAGATGTCTTCTTTGTAAAAGAATTGAATGAGTTCAATCTTTTTTCTGTATCACAAATGTGTGATAAGAAGAACAAGGTGCTATTCACAGACAAAGACTGCTTGGTGTTGTCCAAAGACTTTAAGATGCCCAAGGAATCTCAAATACTGCTTAAAGTACCCAGGCAAGAAAATATGTACACCTTTAATCTTCATACTATTACCCCAACAGGTGGTATTACATGTTTGCTAGCTAAGGCTTCTTTAGATGAGTCAAACTTATGGAATAGAAGGTTAGGTCATGTGAATTTCAAGAATCTTAATAGATTGGTAAAAAGGAATTTGGTTAAAGGTCTACCTAACAAATCTTTTCAACATGATTTCACATGTGCTGCTTGTCAAAAAGGTAAACAACATAGAGCCTCTTGTAAGACCAAGATTGTAAACACTGTGACAAAACCTTTGCATCTCTTAAATATGGATTTATTTGGTCCAATTTCTATCAGAAGCATTAGTCATAAGACCTTTTGTCTAGGCATAACTGATGATTATAGTAGATTCAGTTGGGTTTTCTTTTTAGCCCTTAAAAGTGAAACAAGTGAATTACTAAAGGATTTTATCACTTTAGTTGAAAAACAGTTCACTAAACAGGTTTTAATCATTAGGACTGATAATGGAACATAATTTAAGAATGTTGATTTTGATGAATTCTGTAGGTCTAAAGGAATTAAGAGACAATTTAGTAATCCTAGAACTCCACAACAGGGAGTAGCTGAAAGGAAGAATATGACATTAATTGAGGCTGCTAGAACTATGCTGGCTGATTCACTTTTGCCAAATACCTTTTGGGCAGAAGCAATCAATACTGCATGTTATGTGTTAAATAGAGTCCTAGTAACTAAGCCTCAAAACAAGACACCTTATGAACTCTTGACTAATGTAAAGCCAAACATAAGTCATTTAAAACCTTTTGGGTGTCATGTGTCCATACTAAATACTCTTGATTATTTGGGAAAGTTTGATGGAAAGTCTGATCCAGGATATCTTGTAGGATATTCATTGCAAAGTAAAGCATATAGGGTTTACAGTTTGGCAACTAAGAAAGTTGAAGAAAATGCTCATGTCAATTTCTTAGAAAATAAACCCAATGTTCCAGGAATAGGTTATGCTTGGATGTTTGATTTAGATTATCTAACTAACTCCATGGATTACTACTCTTTGCAAAAGGATTGTCAAACTAACAATGCAGGTGAGGAGTCAAGTGCAACTAATGCAGGTACTCAAGAAGATGTTTCTTCATCAGATGAAGATGTTCATATCTATGTGCCAAACATGCCTACTGTTACTTAATAAGTGTGAAAACACTTATCCTTTTACCACTTATTTCCAATAATAACAAGACCAAAACGTGTATTTTATGTCGTAAAAGTCAGAATTATGCGTGGTTTGTGTTTTTATTATGTTTTAGGACCAAAAGATGAAAAAGGAAGAAAACACGGGCTTTCACGGGCTTTTATCGAAGAAAACGAGAAAAGACGAAGTCAAAAGATCAAGAGTGCAAAAAGAACGGAAGTCCAAGGCCTATTCTGAAGATTTATCGAAGAAAAAGTCTAAAGACGGAAGTTTAATGAAGTCAAAGAACTCAAGTCTAAATAAGTGAAGAATTTATAAGACGAGTTCAGTTAATCCCGAGACAACGTCGAGAAAAATCGAAGAACTTAAAAGACGAAGAGCCGAGAAGAAAGAAAGAGGAGGCAACACATGCACCTCCCCATTTCCCTATAAATACCCTCCTAAACACATTAGGAGGGTGGTTTTTTAGCTAGTTTTATTTTCTTGTTTTAGTTTTCATTTTAGAGAGAGAAAATGTTTAACTCTCTCTCACTAAAACTTCATCTTTTCTTTCAAGTTAAGCTTTCTTTAATCTTTGTATTTGAGTTTTATTAATCAAAAAGTTCAAGTTCAAGCTTTTAATTTTCAAACTTTTTCTTCCTTTCTTGGTTTTACTTTGGTTTTGATCCGAAATATCCATGATCCCTGATTGATTTTGATGTTGTGTGGTTAGAAAGCTCATCTTTTTATTTCTACATAAGTCTTATACATTTAAGCTTTAAGCTTTATTGGCTTATTTCGTTGCTATAGCTTATTTAGTCTTATTTAGTCTTTTGAAAGTATGATTCATCAAGCTTGCTTAATCCATGTTTTGAAAATCTTTAAAGTTGTGCTTGTTTTTATTTTGTCAAGACTTAAATTAGTGCTTATTCATCTTGCTTATTTTGGCTTATTCATTTCTGCTTATTTGCTCTTTGATTTCCATCTTATTATGCTTAAAGATTTTACCAGCTACGATCAAGTGAGTGTGATCGCATAAACCCCTAGGGTTTCTACTTGCGATCCATCACTTCGATCACCCAGTATGATCGCTTGTTGCGATCACACTCCTTTATCCACACCACGATCACTTGTTGCGATCGTGGGTGCGATCCTAGAGTGCGATCCGTGGCTACGATCGCCTTGGGTGCGATCCTAGAGTGCGATCCGTGGCTACGATCGCCTTGGGTGCGATCGCGTGTTTCCATCGCATTGAGTGCGATCTCTTGTCTCTATCGCATTGAGTTCGATCCCCTATACTACGATCTTGGTTGCGATCGTGTGCTACGATCGTAGGCTTTGAATGAGTACGATCACTCTCTTGCATCGCTTTGACTGCGATCCATCTTATTATTTGGGTACGATCGCATTGCGATCTACTGTGGCTTTTGTTTTAATTTCCTTAGATTTCAAATTTAATCTTTCCCGCCTTTTGTCTTAGTTTATTTTTACTAAGTTCTCAAGTTTTTAATCATTTACGGTTTAATTTCCAAAATTTGCACGCTTACCGAAATCTCCATTTTTACCAAGTATTTTTCTAGTAATTTTTAGGTTAATTTTTAAAGCTTTTATTTTACTCAACGACATTTACATATTTGCTATTAGTTTAAAAACAGATAATCAACCAACCATTTTATTTTCCACCAAGAACAATTGAGTCGCACTTTCTACCAATAATCAATTCGAAAAGATTGGAACAACGAACTTTGATACTTAGTAAATCTTTGTATTAAATGGCGCCGCTGCCGGCTCTTTTCGTTAAGATTAACGGTTTTAAGTGAGAGACGCATTAGATTTTGGGATCCGTTCATCTTTGAACGTTATTTTCTTCCTTAAATTTTCAAAAATCCATAAAAATTAAAAAATTTCAAAAATCCAAAAAAAAATATAAAATTTTCAAAAATCCAAAAACAATAAAAAAAGATAAAAAACCAAAAATATTTCTTGTCTATTTTGCTTTTCCTTTTGTAGGTGTGTATGCGTACTCGTGCTCGTAAGAAGAAAGTAGCTCAAGCCGAAGTCATTACTCCACCTATTGTCACCATGGACATTCAACCAATGATCGAGCTTTTGCAATCGCACGTAGAGGGCAACACTGATGCTATTGTCATACCCGAGATTGGAGCCAACAACTTTGAGCTTAAATCCGGCTTCATTCAAATGGTCTCTACTCAACCTTTCTTGGGGCGTTCGCTTGATGATCCTCATGACCATATAAAAAGGTTCCTTCAACTCACTAATACGGTTAAGTATAATGAGGTTTCACAAGAAGTGATTCGCTTGCAACTTTTTCCTTTCTCCTTAGAGGGACAAGCCCGGAATTGGCTTGATAAAGAACCGCCACAAAGTATTCTTACGTGGACGGATTTAGAGACCAAATTCATTAATTACTTTTTCCCACCCTCACGTACTACCGCTTTGCGGAATGAAATCATTACATTTGAACAAAAGTACGGTGAGACATTTAGTGAATCTTGGGACCGTTTTAAGGAACTTTTAAGAAAGTGTCCATAACATGGTTTCACAAAAGTACATCAAATTAATACTTTTTACAATGGTTTAAGCATGAATGACCAAGATTCACTAAATAGTGCCTCGGGGGGTAACATTTTGGTTAAGTCTTCTAATGCCGCTTGGGATATTATTGAGAATAAGTCTAGAGTGCAAACCAAGAGTGTTCGGACTAATGTGGCTAGTGCTAGCACTAATGAGAGCGATAAGAGAATTGATGAGCTTACTACGCTTGTTGAAACACTTGATCTCCAAACCGCTAACAACACCAAAGCTATCAATGCCCAAGTTAATGTTTTGAGTCAATCATGTGAAATATGCGGGGGATCTCACTCATACACCGATTGTCCTTCGACTCATGACAATCCGGAAAATGTGTATGCCGCCAATGGTAACTTTGCTACGGGAGGCTATCAAGCACGTCCTCAAGGTGACCGCAATTTGCTCAGCTATCGCTCAAACAACTTTCTTACACCACCCGGTTTTCCCCCACAAAACCCAAACAACCTCAATCACAACAATCAAAACCAACCTCGTGCTCCAAATCAATATCAAACCCAAAGAACCCCATATCCACCTCAAAGAAACAACCAAGTTTACCAACAACCCGCTTATCAACCACCTGCCTACCATGCTCCTCCTGCCAACCAACCCACCGCATTACATCAAGACGTTGAAACTTACTTGAGGACTAATGATGCGATAGTGCAGAATCTTCAGCGGGAAATGGCCAACATGAAAGTTAATATGGTGAAACAAGGGAATGATCTTCGAGCCGATATGCGAAACACTTTGGCTAGTCAAACGAATGACTTAAGGAACATGATGGCTAGTTTCTTCCCAAGTAATCAACCCTCTGGTTTGGGTTCTCTTCCGAGTAACACCGTTGCTAATCCAAGAGGGGAGATGAAAGCAATCACCACTGGCAGTGGAAAAGATTTAAAGGAACCCAAGCTTCCTACACCTACACCGGTGATTGTGACAAAGGAAAACGAGTCTCCTTCTCCAATTCCTCCACCTTCTATTTCCCCAATCCCTCCACCTTCTACTTCCACCCCTCCACCACCCAAGGATGTGAGTGAGAATTCTATTCCAAAGCCTTCATCTCAACCCAATATACCTTATCCTTCAAGGTTGAGGAAAGAGAAATTGAAGAACAAGGATGATATTCAGGTTTCTAACTTTCTCAAAATGTTTAAACAAGTGAATTTCAATATCTCCTTTGCTGAGGCTCTCGCTCACATGCCGAAATACGCTAAAATGTTTAAAGATCTTCTCAGTGATAAGGAGAAACTTCTTGACATCGCTCAGATCCAACTTAATGAGAATTGCTCTGCAGTGCTCTTAAGGAAATTACCCACCAAACTTGGTGATCCGGGTCGTTTTCTCATTCCTTGCAACTTCCCCGGGGTAGAGAATTGTATGACCCTAGCCGATCTAGGTGCTAGTATAAACTTAATGCCTTTAAGCGTTTGGAAACAATTAACTCTACCCGAGCTAGTCCCCACACGAATGACTTTGGAGTTAGCTAACCGTACGGTTGCTTATCCAGTGGGGATAGCCGAAGATGTCTTCGCTGGGGTCGACAAGTTCACCTTTCCGGCGGATTTTGTTGTCGTTGACTACGAGATGGATCCTCGTGTTCCACTAATCGTTGGACGTCCATTCTTGAGGACCGGTCGCACTCTCATTGATGTAGCCACGGGCGAATTAATCATGAGAGTTGGTGACGATAAAATCGTCTTCAACATGGGTAAACTTTCTAAGAAGCCTTCTGAAAACGAGAGTGTTAATTTCATTGACGTTCTTGATGAGGCTTGTGAAGAACATTTCAAAGACGCTTGTAAAAGTGGTTCTTCTTTTCTACCCATTGTTGAGACCATTTCCTCTATTGCTCCATCACTAACTCCATTTGGAGAAAGTGATTTCATCTTGAAAGATTTTGAAGCAACTTTGGGAGATGTGCACTTGCAATATGACGATTCTCCCTCCAATTGGGATGAAGACATTCGTACCATTGAGAAACTTCTCAATGAGGACCATATTTCTCCCATTTCCTAAGGATATCTCTATCGATGAACCGAATTAGACTACGCCTTCCATCGAAAATCCTCCAGATTTAGAGCTTAAGGACCTACCATCTCATCTCGAGTACGTGTTCCTTGAAGACAACAAGAAGTCACCCGTTATCATCGCAAAGGACTTGAAAGAGGAAGAAAAATCTCGACTTATCGCCGTACTGAAGAACCACAAGAAAGCGATTGCTTGGAAAATCTCCGATATTCGTGGAATTAATCCTCACTTTTGCACACATAAAATTCTCATGGAGGACGACTTTAAACCCACTATTCAAAGCCAAAGAAGGGTGAAACCCAAGATCCATGACATTATCAAAAAAGAGGTTATCAAACTTCTTGATGCGGGAATGATCTACCCTATCTCGGATTCGCCATGGGTTAGTCCCGTCCATTGTGTGCCTAAGAAAGGCGGAATCACCGTTGTGCCTAATGAAAATAACGAGTTGATTCCTACTCGTCTTGTTACAGGGTGGAGAGTTAGTATAGACTATCGTAAACTCAATGATGCTACGAGAAAGGATCATTTTCCCCTTCCTTTCATGGACCAAATGCTTGAATGTCTAGCGGGTAATGACTATTACTGCTTCTTAGACGGTTTCTCGGGTTATTTTTAAATACCCATCGATCCTAAAGACCAAGAAAAAACCACATTCACTTTTCCATATGGAACATTTGCTTACAAAAGAATGCCTTTCGGCTTATGCAATGCTCCTGGGACTTTCCAAAGGTGTATGATGGCTATCTTCCATGACATGGTTGAAGAAACTATGGAAGTCTTCATGGATGATTTCTCGGTCTATGGTGATGCCTTCTCTACTTGCCTTGCCAATTTGGAACGCATGCTTAAGCGGTGTGAAGAAACTCGCCTTGTTCTGAATTGGGAAAAATACCATTTCATGGTAAAAGAAGGCATTGTTCTTGGACAAAATCTCTAAAGCCGGTCTTGAAGTGGACCGTGCTAAAGTGGATGTCATAGCCAAATTACCTCCTCCTTCAACCGTGAAGGGTGTGAGAAGTTTCCTTGGTCATGCGGGCTTCTATCGTTGATTCATTCAAGATTTTTCTAAAATCGCTCGCCCGATGACCCACCTCTTGGAAAAAGATACTCCCTTTATCTTTTCTAAAGAGCATCTTGAATCCTTCAATCTTCTTAAGGACAAGCTAACTAAGGCACCAGTCTTGGTTACCCCTAATTGGGAGCTACCTTTTGAATTGATGTGTGATGCTAGCGAATTTGCTATTGGAGCGGTTTTGGGCCAAAGAGTGAACAAACACTTCCAACCAATCCATTACGCTAGCAAGACAATGACCAGGGCTCAATTGCATTATACCACTACCGAAAAAGAGCTTTTAGCTGTAGAGTATGCTTTTGAGAAGTTCCGCCCCTATCTTGTCCTTTCTACCACCATCGTGTATACCGATCATTCCGCGTTGAAGTACTTGTTGACTAAGCAAGATTCTAAGCCAAGACTTCTTCGTTGGGTTTTGCTCCTTCAAGAATTCAACATTGAAATTCGTGACAAAGAGGGTGCCGAAAACCTAGCCGCGGATCATCAAAGTAGACTTGAGGATCCTTATCAAGGGGATCATCCGAATCAAGAGATCAATGACTCTTTTCCCCTTGAAGCCTTAATGTCTATCATTCCAAATCTTGATGACACCCCGTGGTTTGCGGACATTGCAAACTACTTAGCGGGTGGAATTCTCAAGGAAGGGTTAACGTCCCAACAAAAGAAAAAGTTCTTTAAAGACATTGAACACTATTTTTGGGACGACCCTTACCTTTTCAAACAATGTGCAGATCTTGTCATTCGTCGATGTGTGGATGGACCGGCAGCGGTACAAATCCTTGACGCTTGCCATAAAGGACCCACCGGTGGTCACTTTGGTCCCAATTACACCGCGAAGAAAGTATTCGACTCTGGATTTTATTGGCCCTCCATTTATCATGACGCTCATGAAATGGTTAAACATTGTGATGCTTGCCAAAGACAAGGCAAGATCACACATAAAGATGAGATGCCTCAAAATTTCATACAAGAATGTGAAATCTTTGACGTATGGGGCATCGACTTTATGGGGCCATTTCCATCATCTAAAGGGAAAAAATACATCCTCGTAGCCGTTGACTACGTTTCCAAATGGGTTGAAGCTAAGGCTCTCCCTACGAACGATGCGAGGGTGGTTTTGAACTTTTTGAAGCAGCTTTTTGCTCGATTCGGTGTTCCTCGTGCTATAATCAGTGACCGCGGGACTCATTTTTGCAATGATCAGTTCGCAAGAGTCATGGCTAAGTACGGTGTCAATCACCGTCTTTCCACAGCTTATCATCCCCAAACCAATGGTCAAGCCGAGATTTCTAACCGCGGATTGAAGCGAATTCTGGAGCGTACTGTGGGAGAGCATCGTGCCTTGTGGGCCGATAAGTTAGATGATGCTTTGTGGGCTTTCCGTACCGCTTATAAGACCCCGATTGGTTGTACACCTTATCGTCTTGTGTACGGGAAGGCATGTCACCTCCCTATCGAGCTGGAGCATAAGGCATACTGGTCCTTGAAGTGGGCTAACTTCGACATCAACAAAGCCGGTGATCTTCAGAAGATTCAACTCAATGAGCTAAATGAACTAAGGAATGAAGCTTATGAGAACTCGTTGATCTATAAGGAGAAGACCAAGATCATCCATGATGCTAGGATTAAGAACCGAGAGTTCCACATTGGTGATCAAGTCTTACTCTTCAACTCTCGGTTGAAGATCTTCTCGGGCAAGTTGAAGAGCCGTTGGTCTGGTCCATTCACCATCGCCAAAGTCTTCCCATATGGCACCATTGAGCTTTCTCAGCCAAATCGGCCCAATTTTAAGGTGAATAGCCAGCGCGGGAAGTTGTACTTTGGTGAGGACATCTCTCATGAGATGATTCCATCCCTCGCCATGTTTCCCTTGAATTAAGTTATGGGTCGAGTCAGGCTCGTGACTCGGTTAACAAAAACAAGCGCTTCTCGGGAGGCAACCCGTGATCTATCCTTTACCGTTTTTGTAATAAGTGTAGTGGAGCCCCGTATGTGTTTGTTGTCTTGTTTCTAATATGCAGGGATTTTTTTTTGGGTAAAGGGACTTCTTCCCGGTAAAATATATTACACCAAAAAACAGTTACATCACAATGGAATGTGGCTAAGATACCACATTAACCTCAAGCACAAAATGCTTGAACGACCATTATCACATGACATGCCATATGATAATTAAAAGGAAATTACAAACCCTATAACACCTATGGGGAAAAACCATCTAACATTACATAAGCAAAAAAAACAAGACATCAAACTCATCTAAAAATGGTATCCGGGATATCCCACATCTTTGCAAGTCTAATACCATCATTAGATCTCTTCATTTTACATGATAGGAGCTTTAACCGAACCACACTCTTGATACAATCAATAATCTGTTTCGGAGATCTCTTAACCTTCTTAAACAACCTCCAATTCCGTTCTTGCCATAAATAATACCTAGTAGCAGCAACAACCACCTTAGCAATAATACTTCGAGACGAACGTCTTTTAGCAATCGGAATTAAATCGTCAATAATGGAATAAACCTCATCAGACGCAACAGGCATATCCGCAAACTGCTTCATATGACTCCAAACAGAAGATGAGAAACCACATTGGAAAAACAAATGTTCATGCGAGTCACTTTGAAGCTCACACAGCGAACACACCTCCGAGACAGAATCATTAACTTCAGAAACGCGCACTCGATCCTGAGTTTTAAGACGTTTCTTAATAATAAGCCATAAGTGCACAGCATGGCGCGGAATGCACGATCCAAACCAGACCACATTAAACCAATCGACCTGAGCATCCCTTGGACGAATAGAAGACCAGATTTGATTAACAGAAAAACCTTGAACCGTACCTGAAGCATCACGCCATTGAATAATATCATTCGTCCCGTCATTAAGGACAGGAACAGGAATCGAGCCAAGGAAAGGATATTTAACCACAAGATCAGCAGGCCAACACCACGCTCCATGAGAAACATCAGCTTTAACATTTGAATTAATAGCCAAACCTGTGCGAGCCATGTCACGGGCAGAAATACGATAAGCTAAAGGACCTTCCAAACACCACCTATCATACCAAACAGAAGTATGCATACCATTTCCAAGCTTAGACCAAAAAAACTCACGAATAATCGGACGAAGTTGTAATATCTTGCGCCATCCCCAAGTAACATAAGACCGAAGAGGAACTTGCCAAAAACTATGGCCCTTGAGCTTATACGCATGTATCCATTTCACCCATAAAGAGTCCTTCAACGTGAGCAGCTTCCATATATGAGAGACCATTAGGGCAGAATTAAAGAATTCAAGACGACGAATCCCTAGACCATTCTCGATGACTTTTGACGAACCGTGATCCCGTGTTCCCGTCTTCCCGGTTCTATCCTAAATTGTCGTGATTCAATATTTCATATCTTATATGTTCACATTGAAATCACTATAGTTGTCCTTTCCTTAGCAAGACTTAAACAAAGTGCACAATGTCATAAGTGTAGGGGAGTTTACTCTCACATGCTTAAACATTGAAGCTAAGGCTGCTACCATTAATGGTTTGCAACCGTGTAATCTACATGCGGTTTTGAAATTATTTGGTGTAACGATTCGCACGGTTGGTGACGCGGGTGAATTTATGCATGAATTAAGAATGAAGAAACATCCTTTGTGGGAATTGATCTCACCTGATCGTGCTAAAGAAATTCTGAAGTTACTTTGCAGATTTGAAGGTGATATCGTTACGTCTACTAATGGAGGTATTAATGTAGTCTCTTCTTCGTTTAATTCTGAAAATGTATATGAAGGGGTTAATATCTCTATTCCTAGGAAGGTTGTTGAAACAGTAAATGCTCGCTACCATAACACTTTATATGGTTACTTTCTTGGTAAAAGGATTGCATTCCCTGTGGTTGAGTATTTTGCTAAGAATAACTGGGCAAAACATGGTCTTAAGCGTATCATGATGAATGAGAAAGGTTTTTTCTTTTTTCAATTTGGATCTAGTGAGGGTCTTAATGCGGTTCTGGAAGGTGGTCCGTGGATGGTTCGTAATTCACCAATTTTTCTTAAGAAATGGACTATGAAAACGAATCTTCTAAAGGAGGAACTAACTCGTATTCCGGTATGGGTTAAGTTTCATAATGTCCCGCTACAGGTATTTGAAGAGGAAGGTATTAGTTTAATTGCTTCGTTTCTTGGTAAGCTTATTATGATGGATAATTATACTGATAATATGTGCAAAGGGTCTTGGGGTCGTTGTAGTTTTGCTCGTTGTCTTATTGAGATGAATGCTGATTCGGAGTTTATAGATAACGTTACTATTGGTGTCCCTGATCTTGAAGGCTCTTGTTGTACTAAGGAGTTAATTCGAGTTGAATACGAATGGAAACCGCCTAGATGTCATACTTGTAATATTTTTGGTCATTCCGTTGATTCTTGTCCAAAAAATGTTAAACCTATAACGGTTGAAAAAGTGACAACTCATGTTGATAATGATGGGTTCCAACAAGTGCAAAGCAAGAGGAAGAAGTACAAAGGTAATTTAGAGAATCAAGTTCCGAGAGGTGTTCCATTGAGCAAGGGTTTCCAAGCAGGTAAGACGGTTGTTTTTCGCCCAAAAACTCACTTGGATACTACAAGTACGAGTGCTGATAATAGTAGTAAGTTGAATACTAAATCTGGTCAGTTGCAGCAGTCTAGCAATCTTAATGGTCCGAACAAGGCTAAAGCTCAAATGAGCAGTGTTTCTACATCTAATAAATTTTCATCTTTGTCCATGCCTGGTATTGACGAAGGGGCTCAAGTAAGCGAGGAAGATAATGAGGAGGAGGAGGGAGTCGAGGTCGTCTTTGATGAATCGGTGAATCTTCTCAATACTCATATTGGGGCAAGCACTCCAACTGGCTGATCCCATGTTGATTTTATTATTTTCCTCGTAACTTTATGTTATTGTCTTGGTTTTTGTCTAGTTTATATATTTCCAGTATTCTAGACTAGTTAATGTTTATGGCCTGTCATAAACATATTGTTTAACAAGCTGCCTGTACCTTGCGGTTAATGTGGTATTTCAGCCACATTCCTTGTACTTCAACGCTTTTTTTGGTTCTATTTACCGGGGTCATTGCTACCCTTTTACCAAAAAATGCTTAAACATTGAGGACAATGTTTATATCAAGTGTAGAGGGGACTTCTATCGAAGTAAGTGGTCTTTTCCATGAATTTGTCCTCATTTTAACCGGAAAATTTGATTTTTCGACATTTTTCAAAATTTTCAATCTATTTTGGCCTTGTAGTTTTCCTTTGTTATCGTTATTTACTTTCTTTGCTAGAATGCATTTTCAATAAAGTGGTTTTAATTTTCCAAAGTCGTGAATATTTTGACTCAACCCGAGTTTACTTATCTAAGTTTACTCTAGCTAGTATCCTTAACATGTTTAAGTCAAGTTTTGCTAGGCTTTTATATAGGGAACTTTAAAACGCGAAAGTCTTAACTCTCACGGGTTAAGAACAAGAACTTTTCGCAAGTTCCTATAATTGATCCTAGAGAGTTGTTATCAAGGGAACTTTAAAATGCGAGTTCTAAACTTGAAAAAGTCTAAGAATTTGCAAGATCCTATAGATAACTCGAAAACCCAAAACTTTGATTTAATTGGCTAAGCATCCACGAGTCTCATTCCTTGATATTTTAAATTGTGGAGAACGAGAGATGATAGAGTCAATTATAAGTTTGGTATTCTTTCGTGAATTTATGTGAGTTGATTATAAGCCTATTCTCCCATCGCTTGCGAATAAATTTATTTGCAATAAATAAGGTTGTACGATTTGAAAAGTTACTTAGCTTCTAGCCCAAGATCGTTTAAAAGTTGCTCGGTATTAATTAGAGTTCATAGCCAAGGCATAACTTATTGAAGCGGGATGCGAAGATTGGCGAGTCCGAAAAGGTCCTAACAAGACATGAGGGCTACATTTTGTTGCTAAAGATCCAAAAGTGATGTGAAGAATCATTTATCAAAAATCAGTATGAAGGATCGAGACACACGACGAAAAGCAAAAACTCCCCAAAAGATCATGGAGAAGTCTATCCAAAAAGGCCCTAACAAGGTATGAGGATAAATAGATCCATGTCCTAAAAGGAGGCGGATCGTTGTATATCAAAGTCCAAAATAAAGGTTGGAGAAAATGAAGAAGTCGTGGTCCAAATATGAAGAATCTCTAAAAAAAGTTCAACAGAAGAAATTCCTATAATGAAGAGAAGACCATTATTTCATGAACGTCTCTCAAGATTCGAAGTATGAAGTCGCTGCCAAATATCGGTCCGAGAAAGGTCTCAAATCGTGAAGTGAGTTATGCCAATATATGAACTTTAAGAGGTCCCGAAAAGCAGTTTTAAAAGATTTTGTCCTTTAGCTAACTATTGATTAAATCGTCCCACTTTATTTTCAGCCTAATAAACTATCGAAATAAGTCAAACAATGCATCCTCGTGATCATTCAAGACAAAATTAAAATATAAGAGATACACCTAGGAATAAGGGAGTCTAAGTAAATAATTGGCCCACATGAATTCGTGTTAGTTTGCTAACTTATAATAACAATGATCTCATTTTTAAGCTTGGTATGGGGAACGTGAAACTTGAGGATGATAAACGTTCATGGAAGCCAAAACCCCAAAGTAAGTTTTTGATTTCTTTACTTGTTTCTATCTTTTTATTTTCCTTAATGTTTAGTAATTAATAAAGGCCAAGGTGGGTTATTTATGATGGAAAATGTAACCGTGCTTTTAAATTAATGCATTGCATGAGGGCATTGCAATGTTCAAGTGTAGGGGATTTAATAAGTGTGAAAACACTTATCCTTTTACCACTTATTTCCAATAATAACAAGACCAAAACGTGTATTTTATGTCGTAAAAGTCGGAATTATGCGTGGTTTGTGTTTTTATTATGTTTTAGGACCAAAAGATGAAATAGTAAGAAAAGACGGGCTTTCACGGGATTTTATCAAAGAAAACGAGAAAAGACGAAGTCAAAAGATCAGGAGTGCAAAAAGAACGGAAGTCCAAGGCCTATTCTGAAGATTGATCGAAGAAAAAGTCTAAAGACGGAAGTTTAATGAAGTCAAAGAACTCAAGTCTAAATAAATGAAGAATTTACAAGACGAGTTCAATTAATCCGGAGACGACGTCGAGAAAAGTCGAAGAACGTAAAAGACGAAGATCCGAGAAGAAAGAAAGAGGAGGCAACACATGCACCTCCCCATTTCCCTATTAATACCCTCCTAAACACATTAGGAGGGTGTTTTTTAGCTAGTTTTATTTTCTTTGTTTTAGTTTTCATTTTAGAGAGAGAAAGTGTTTAACTCTCTCTCACTAAAACTTCATCTTTTCTTTCAAGTTAAGCTTTCTTTAATCTTTGTATTTGAGTTTTATTAATCAAAAAGTTCAAGTTCAAGCTTTTAATTTTCAATCTTTTTCTTCCTTTCTTGGTTTTACTTTGGTTTTGATCCGAAATATCCATGATCCGTGATTGATTTTGATGTTGTGTGGTTAGAAAGCTCATCTTTTTATTTCTACATAAGTCTTATACGTTTAAGCTTTAAGCTTTAAGCTTTATTGGCTTATTTCATTGCTATAGCTTATTTAGTCTTATTTAGTCTTTTGAAAGTTTGATTCATCAAGCTTGCTTAATCCATGTTTTGAAAAGCTTTAAAGTTGTGCTTGTTTTTATTTTGTCAAGACTTAAATTAGTGCTTATTCATCTTGCTTATTTTGGCTTATTCATTTCTGCTTATTTTCTCTTTGATTTCCATCTTATTATGCTTAAGGATTTTATTAGCTACGATCAAGTGAGTGTGATCGCATAAACCCCTAGGGTTTCTACTTGCGATCCATCACTTCGATCACCCAGTACGATCGCTTGTTGCGATCACACTCCTTTATCCACACCACGATCAATTGTTGCGATCGTGGGTGCGATCCTAGAGTGCGATCCGTGGCTACGATCGCCTTGGGTGCGATACGTGGCTACGACCGCCTTGGGTGCGATCGCGTGTTTCCATCGCATTGAGTGCGATCTCTTGTCTTTATCGCATTGAGTGTGATCCCCTATACTACGATCTTGGTTGCGATCGTGTGCTGCGATCGTAGGCTTTGATTGAGTACGATCACTCTCTTCCATCGCTTTGACTGCGATCCATCTTATTATTTGGGTACGATCGCATTGTGATCTACTGTGGCTTTTGTTTTAATTTCCTTAGATTTCAAATTTAATCTTTCCCGCCTTTTGTCTTTGTTTATTTTTACTAAGTTTTCAAGTTTTTAATCATTTACGATTTAATTTCCAAAAATTGCATGCTTACCGAAACCTCCATTTTTACCAAGTATTTTTCTAGTAATTTTTAGGTTACTTTTTAAAGCTTTTATCTTACTCAACGACATTTACATATTTGCTATTAGTTTAAAAATAGATAATCAACCAACCATTTTATTTTCCACCAAGAACAATTGAGTCGCACTTTCTACCAATAATCAATTCGAAAAGATCGGAACAACGAACTTTGATACTTAGTAAATCTTTGTATTATTGTCACACCCCACCATGGCGGAATATGGGGCGCGACGTATGGATATCATCACAACATGGCATGTCTATAGAGAAAACTATATGAAATAAGAAATGTCATAAAATGGTGACACAAAAGTCATGACAATATCTCATCAAATGCAGGAGTCTGGGTAAGTAGGTAACAGTCCTACCACTTACCCAAGACAAACAATGAACATAAAGGTAAACTAAGAAGGAACGGGGATCTCCTTCTATATGCAATCCTAAGGCATCCAAGTCTAGCCACTTCTATCCTCAAGCTTAACCATATACACACCTGAAAGAGACACTAAAACACGTCAACATAAAGTTGGTGAGAGTCATAGGTTTAGACTCCAACGCCAAATCAGTTACAAGGTGTGAACAACAACCATCAACACAATAGCATATGGACAATGCGCTACAATTATGTATTAACAACTAGCATTCAAGTTCAATCAATCATCACAATTCCAAGGCATCACGCCATACCAACAACCACAATTCCCAAGGCATCACGCCTTACCAACAACCATAATTTCCAAGGCATCACGCCTTACCAACAACCATGGTACCATAGGCGCCCATACACCTATGTACCTTTCCTAATTTCAAATCATACACAAACAAGAATCACATAGCAGTTAATCACATAATGTGCACACAAGTCCATCTCAAACCTTAAAAACATTCACAGCATCAATTTATAAACAACATAACACAGTGTCTCTTCCATCCCATCTGGAAGTCAAAATCAATAGTAAACATGGGACTATGAAACTCACCTGATTGCTTCTTCATAAGTCCTCGCACTAGCAACAAGCTAACAAACCAAAAACACGCAATCAATACATGAACCAATCACTAAGATGGCTCATCAACCTATGATGGAAATCTAGCCTATTCCCATATCAATACCTCATTGATAAGCTCTAATCACCCCATTACCCTTCCTTAACAAGTCCTTAACTTGGTTAAGTTTAATAACTATCCCGTTCATATTTTACACAAAACAGTCCCAGTTTTTAGGTCTCAAAACTTTAAGTCAAACGTCCACTTAAACATACCCATGGTTTCTGTAAAAGGAATATTCATACTTTTACATATGTTAGCTAAAACCTCCCACTTGACCTAACCTTAAAACTACTGTTAAAACCCCGATATATGTATATATATTGCTACCTATCCAGAATTCACTGATTTTAAACGTATGAAAAGTTTGTTACAATTAAGGGGTCTTACCCTAAACCACAACCTTAGCCCAAGTGCAGATACTTACTAAAATATATAAAACATCTCTCATGTTCGTGAGAAGATCCCAATAAAACCCTAAGTACCCCAAACAACCCAAAACTTAAAAAGAAAACAGGCCGATTACAAAACTGTTATGACCTCCGACTGTTGTAACCTGTTTTTGACCCACTTCCCGACCTCCAATTTAGTTCTCGATTCTTGCATTGGAAAGCCACTTCAATTACCTTTTCAGAGATACTTGGATCGCATCTTGAATGTTCCTAGAACTCCCGATATGATCAAAACAATTGACTCAAAATTCTGCCCAGTTTTTAAAAACGGGTTTAACAAAATCAACCTCATTAATTAACCCTAATCCCTCTAATTACAAGCCCTAATTTATGTAATCATCATATTATGATTAATATACTGTTTTTAAGTAAACCCTAACCTAAATCCATCACAAGATGATTAAGACATCATTAAATAATTAAATTGAAAAGGTTTATGAAGCTTTTACCTTAAGATCAATGGAAGATGAAGAAAACCTTTTTTTTTGAAGAACCCTAATTTTTCTCCCACAAACCGTCGTTCTTTTTATCTCCAGGGATTTATGTCTTTTTTTATATATAAAAAACTTATATACTAATGTTACCAAATCCTAGCCCAAGTAGTATTGCCCACTTACCTTTTTTTTCCTTTTTATTATTATTAATATATATATATTAATAATATTACCTTAATTTTCCTTAATTTATTTCAGCTCCTAAAGCCTCCAAAACCTCAAAACCGTAAAACTAGTCAGTTTTTACGCGTTTTACCGTAAAAGACATAAAATATACACTTTTATAAAAAATCTCAAATTTTGAAATAAACTTTATATTTAAGTCCTAAATGACTTAAAACCATCCCGAAAAATACTCCCGTGACTAAATACCTCATCCGCGACCTCTAAATGCTAAACCGTAAATCGTAAAAATACGATTTTCTATAATACATATACGTATACGTAAAACCACTAAATAACACCATCTCACTTCATAGTCACTACCATGTGAACTCATGAACATGAAATCATCACACATCGTTTCACTCACAAGGTACCCCGTACCGGAAACGATATCCAAACCACAATCTATACACACCAATAAGCACATAAACACGTAAAGACACGTAACTAGCACACAATAAAACTAAGTGACGAACCTCAAAACCAGGGTTGTCACATCATTCCCTCCTAATAGAAATCTCGTCTCGAGATTTACTCCTTAGGATCAAACACACAACCAACAATCACATGAATACTTGTTCTAAATGAACTCTTCTCATTTCCACGTGAACTTTAGTTCAAGCTTCAAAATACCACATATACAAACCAAAAATAATTAAACTCATTGCCAAACTCTTGACCTCACAGTCAATAAATCTCACAAATGACTCTTTGATAAAACAAAGACTCTTATTAACACAAGTCCCGAATAACCGTTCATGCAAAATGCCTTCTCAAACAACATTTACCAATCTCAATACATGAAATGTAATTATGTATACAACTCGTTTCCCCCAGGTAATTCTATACTCATAAGATAATGGTCCGATATTTCCAAATATCATAAATAGACCTACAAAACTCTACGTCAACTCTTCCATTTTACCAAAACATACCACCCGTTACTATGGGTGAAACCTCATACACAAATTTGTCACTAACTCTAGTGGTTTCCTCCATCTCTACATAGCATCCCTTGCTGCTCTCATCCCGTCCACAAACACCATTACCACATTAGTAGCCTGCTTTGTGCTTTATTCTACTCATTAAGCTCTACCAAAGTTCTACCTTTGGTTCCTATCTCGACCTATTTCATTTATGCTTTGCTTCTATACACACTTCCTTCTTCCTCCTTAACTCATACCATACATCACGATGTGATGCTTCCCATCGTTTCTTCCCTTGCCATAATCCCTCATAAGGCATTCCATACATATCGGGCTAACTTTTATGCAAAACCCTCTATTCCATCACATCCGTACGCAATCCTTCCAACTTCTAAACTACGTGACTTCTCATTCCTCTTGAAATGTGAGATGAATTAGTCTGTCTATCGACTATCAACCAACTCTCGTCGTACATATTCTTCCACTGCATTATGTATCCCTTCCACCAACTTCGTCCTTACCTCGCCCCTTTCTAAGCTACTCCTATCTATGTAGGAAGTATAGTCTACGTCCCTTTCTCCATATGATTATCCAAGCCATGCAACATACAAGTTGACGCGTTCTCTGCTTTAGACAACTCAACTCGTGCAACCTACATCCTTCATCCAAACCACCCTAATACGTCATCCATATAGTTCAAGTTCGTCTCAGCTTCACTTCATTCTTTTTATTCCATGTCTCATCAACCATGCTTGCCTTTCCCAGATGGTACTTGGCCTTGAAATTTTATTTCATCAATTAACTCCACCCACCACCTTTGCCAAATGTTCAATCAAGATGATCAAATATGTGTTGGAGACGTTCATGATCCGTATAGACCATTCTCTACGTCTCGTACACCAAATGCCTCTAGCATTCTAGGCAGATATAGCAATCCAGCTCCACTAACTAAGTCTTGTCTAGTTCTTCTAAACCTTCAGTTCTTGCAACGTATAAGCAATCGCCTTTCTTTGTCTTTCTCGTACATATCCAAATCCTTGCTCCACGTATCGTCATGCTTCGCGAATTCATCCAGTCCTTCCGATAATGCCAAGATCGGCTCATTATCCAATCCACCTCTTCAGCCTCCAAAATGCTTCCTCATCCTTCTTCACTTCGCCCCTTGCTGGTTCCATGATATGCCATCATCTCTAACTACTCATCATGGTAGACTTAATACTAATACTCACACTTGAAAATCTCACGTATAATTCCACTCCAAAACCAACACATACTTCGCCTCACTCTCCTTCTTAGATTTGAGTAGATCAAGATGTCGTCGATGCTCCCGGTGACAACTCGTTTATATACGTTCATGCACACTCGGTTCATTGACTCCATGAAAACCGCTAGTGCTTTGGCGAAGCCAAATGGATAACCGTAAACCCAAAGCGTTCATACAACCTCCTTAGCAGTTTCAACTATGTCCTCCTTGCACCCTCTCTTAGCGGAAATACGAATAAATTCCTACCTCGTTCTACTTGCAAAATTCTACATGCATTTTAAAAGACCAATGCTTCCTCTCATCAGACCACTCAACCGCTTTCCACATCCAATCTACTACTAAGCAACTCAACTTTTACCTTGCATCCGTTGCAATTTCCATCAACTCTTGTTCTTGAAATTATTCCATCAACAATTTCCTTGGAAAGGCACTAACTACAACTCCTCTCACTTCTCCTACTTTCTCTATTCATGGTTCTATCTCAAAGTAATAGGCAAACCTACTATATTTCAGGAAATTTTTGGAAAACTTTCATGCCCTACTAACAATTATAAATACCTTTGAGGTATTGTATCCCCTTCCAACACTCTCTATTCATCTCCTTGGTACTCCTAAGAGACCTCATGACCACATTAGTTCGTCTACGAACTTCTTTCCTCCCCACTAAGGGTATTCCGACCGTTCTCTCATGGTCACCTACTTAAGCGTGTAGGCGCGACCAAGTCTTTCATATGACTACCTCAACGCTCCCGAACAATACGAAACCAAAACTACATCCTGAATCCATCAGATACGATCAACGAATCAAACCCACGGATAACTAACGACATTTCACGTGCACCAATTAAAACAAGTCAAAAACCACGAGACTCAAAAGAAAATTCAAACCCAGAACGTGTATCAATTCAAAATGACCCATGACAACGAAAAATAATCCAAGAAACACCCAATGGCAACCAAACATATTACGCCCCGCGACATATTATTTAAACCGTGCAAAAGATCGACTTTTCCAAAAGATATATATCCTTTTTTTTATTTTTTTATTATTACCTCCCACATCTATGTGACTCAAACAATCTACAAACAACCCTCTTGACGAACCCAAAACTCAACTCAAAAACTAGGTATCCCGTGCATCCCAAATCATAAAAATAAACTACTATTCAAACTCAACCTTTAACCCGACACTTGTATAATAATTTCGGCCAAGATACTGACCTCCCATGACTATACATTCTGAATATTTGAAAAGTAAGTTCCGAGTACATAATTTTAGGCTTTTGAATCATCCAAAAAGCTTTAAAAACGAACAAGTTATGACCAAAACAATTTTATATTAATGAAAGATAAAATTGTATGTGAAATCTTCATAAACTCAATTTAACCTTGTATTAATAATTATAAATGACGTGAATCGGTTAAACCCAATTATATAAACTATGTAAGTAGAAAGAAATTTTACTTCGCTTTATTTTAAAGAAAGCCTTTTAGAATTTGGAATAAATAAGTGTTGATTAGAAAGAAATCTTATGTTCGTCTTGTTTCAAACACGACTCCAACACCTTAACCTTATTTTACCGAATACAACCAACTATCTAACCCTATAATATATTTCCAAGTCCCCCTTTTCCTCAATATATACCGACCAAAAGAAATGTAAGACCCAACACAAAAGATTTCATTATTTCAAAAGAAATCCCAAGTTATTTCAATAGACTTGAAACCAAAAACACCATTTTAAAACGTACACGTGAAATACGAAACTCAAAGAATACGCTACCAGTCACACTTCAAAAGATTCAAAACGTCGTTGGAACTCCATTAAACTCCAGCACCATAAAACACGAGCAAACACCAGGTATGTTCAAGTTATAATAACTAGTGAACGACCATATACCATAACTTAACACATAGTAGTATATATACATCCGCATATATATACCTATTAAATCACCCAAAACATACTCGTTAGTATACATATCAGATCAACCAATCGCGTCATACACTCGTTTTTTTCCAAACGAGAAATCCCCATCTCACCATGCCACAACAAGACGCAAAACCCATCACTAAAACCAGTCCATATCGTGTGATCCCATAATCACACAACATGATTATAACCCAAAACAATAACACACTAAAAAATATCCATATCGTAGGCAACCGTTACATAGACCCATATATTATAAATATACCAATAATCCACATCTCATCATATACAAGCATGTACTAACCCTCTTTCATGCAATCATACTTGAGAACCCATTGAAGTTGTGGTACTTGTATAACTATGTTGGCCACCATACTTATACAATTACCCTTTCCCCAATGCACTCCCTCCTATGATGACACTTATAAGAATCAATACAACATATAACACATAAATCAATCTACTCACATAAGCTCAATATCACATAACCAAATAGGTCCAAAACTCCATCTATTTAAATAACATAGTCAAACTTCTTGAAATACCTAAATCCATAGTCTAGCTAAAACAGCATAGACAAAATCCAAAATGAAAACATAATCAGTTATAAGTCATGTCGCCCATAAGAGTGGAAACAGCATAAAATCCTTCATACCCACCTACTCCTACTAACTCGAACCACCACATGATTCTTAGGGAACATGACTTAAACATCAAAAGAAAAATAATGTACCTCAGGTACATAAAATAACCCAACAAAAGATAGAAAACTACCATGTACCAAATTATGTACTATAGTGTACAATTTAAGCAAAATACGACAATGACTAGCGTGGATGATTATGGTTCAACCCGCACTAGTCACAACCCGAAAAGAAAATAGCATGTGGCTAAGTATGAACTTACTATGGTTCAATTCATACTAGTCAAAACATCGCAATAAATAACATCCAAACACATCAATTGTTATAAAATGCACCCATACTCCTATGACGCCTATATGCAGGGACCCTTAAGCTATAGACTAGGCTACGCGATTAGGCAACCTAATTCTCTATAACCATTGTCTCTGATACCATTCTGTCACACCCCACCATGGCGGAATATGGGGCGCGACGTATGGATATCATCACAACATGGCGTGTCTATAGAGAAAACTATATGAAATAAGAAATGTCATAAAATGGTGACACAAAAGTCATGACAATATCTCATCAAATGCAGGAGTCTAGGTAAGTAGGTAACAGTCCTACCACTTACCCAAGACAAACAATAAACATAAAGGTAAACTAAGAAGGGACGGGGATCTCCTTCTATATGCAATCCTAAGGCATCCAAGTCTAGCCACTTCTATCCTCAAGCTTAACCATATTCACACCTGAAAGAGACACTAAAACACGTCAACATAAAGTTGGTGAGAGTCATAGGTTTAGACTCCAACGCCAAATCAGTTAAAAGCTATGAACAACAACCATCAACACAATAGCATATGGACAATGCGCTACAATTATGTATTAACAACTAGCATTCAAGTTCAATCAATCATCACAATTCCAAGGCATCACGCCATACCAACAACCACAATTCCCAAGGCATCACGCCTTACCAACAACCATAATTTCCAAGGCATCACGCCTTACCAACAACCATGGTACCATAGGCGCCCATACACCTATGTACCTTTCCCAATTTCAAATCATACACAAACAAGAATCACATAGCAGTTAATCACATAATGTGCACACAAGTCCATCTCAAACCTTAAAAACATTCACATCATCAATTTATAAACAACATAACACAGTGTCTCTTCCATCCCATCTGGAAGTCAAAATCAATAGTAAACATGGGACTATAAAACTCACCTGATTGCTTCTTCATAAGTCCTCGCACTAGCAACAAGCTAACAAACCAAAAACACGCAATCAATACATGAACCAATCACTAAGATGGCTCATCAACCTATGATGGACATCTAGCCTATTCCCATATAAATACCTCATTGATAAGCTCTAATCACCCCATTACCCTTCCTTAACAAGTCCTTAACTTGGTTAAGTTTAATAACTATCCCGTTCATATTTTACACAAAACAGTCCCAGTTTTTAGGTCTCAAAACTTTAAGTCAAACGTCCACTTAAACATACCCATGGTTTCTGTAAAAGGAATATTCATACTTTTACATATGTTAGCTAAAACCTCCCACTTGCCCTAACCTTAAAGCTACTGTTAAGACCCCGATATATGTATATATATTGCTACCTATCCAGAATTCACTGATTTTAAACGTATGAAAAGTTTGTTACAATTAAGGGGTCTTACCCTAAACCACAACCTTAGCCCAAGTGCAGATACTTACTAAAATATATAAAACATCTCGCATGTTCGTGAGAAGATCCCAATAAAACCCTAAGTACCCCAAACAACCCAAAACTTAAAAAGAAAACAGGCTGATTACAAAACTGTTATGACCTCCGACTGTTGTAACCTGTTTTTGACCCACTTCCCGACCTCCAATTTAGTTCTCGATTCTTGCATTGGAAAGCCACTTCAATTACCTTTTCAGGGATACTTGGATCGCATCTTGAATGTTCCTATAACTCCCGATATGATCAAAACAATTGACTCAAAATTCTGCTCAGTTTTTAAAAACGGGTTTAACAAAATCAACCTCATTAATTAACCCTAATCCCTCTAATTACAAGCCTTAATTTATGTAATCATTATATTATGATTAATATACTGTTTTTAAGTAAACCCTAACCTAAATCCATCACAAGATGATTAAGACATCATTAAATAATTAAATTGAAAAGGTTTATGAAGCTTTTACCTTAAGATCAATGGAAGATGAAGAAAACCTATTTTTTTTTAAGAACCCTAATTTTTCTCCCACAAACCGTCGTTCTTTTTATCTCCAGGGATTTATGTCTTTTTTTATATAAAAAAAACTTATATACTAATGTTACCAAATCCTAGCCCAAGTAGTATTGCCCACTTACCTTTTTTTTTCCTTTTTATTATTAATATACATATTAATAATATTACCTTAATTTTCCTTAATTTATTTCAGCTCCTAAAGCCTCCAAAACCTCAAAACCGTAAACCTAGTCAGTTTTTACGCGTTTTACCGTAAAAGACGTAAAATATACACTTTTATAAAAAATCTCAAATTTTGAAATAAACTTTATATTTAAGTCCTAAATGACTTAAAACCATCCCGAAAAATACTCCCGTGACTAAATACCTCATCCGCGACCTCTAAATGCTAAACCGTAAATCGTAAAAATACGATTTTCTATAATACATATACGTATACGTAAAACCACTAAATAACACCATCTCACTTCATAGTCACTACGATGTGAACTCATGAACATGAAATCATCACACATCGTTTCACTCACAAGGTACCCCGTACCGGAAACGATATCCAAACCACAATCTATATACACCAATAAGCACATAAACACGTAAAGACACGTAACTAGCACACAATAAAACTAAGTGACGAACCTCAAAACCAGGGTTGTCACAATTATTACTCCTATGTCTGCAACTCCCAAGAAGCAGACCATGCCATCAAATGATGATCAAGCCTCCCAGGAGCTTCAGAGGCTTCAAGATCAAGAAAAGAATGCTACATCTGCTAATAAGCATTCAGGAGAAGAGTCTTTTGAGTCACAACGCTCAGCAGTACATACTATACCTAGCGGTACTTCATCTGCAAGTACTGCTAAGTCAAAATCTGCTAAATCTGTTGACTCACTAGAAGAGATTTTGCAAGCATTGGACGATGAAGACTTATATGCCAGTCCAGCTGAAGGAATCTTCTCCAAAGCTTCCTATGATGAGCAGGGTGCAGTAACTGATTTCAACAATTTGGAAACAGAAATTCCAGTCAGTTCAATTCCCACTCATAAAGTCAACAACAACCATCCTGCTACATAGATTATTGGTGATCCAAAATTTGTTGTACAAACCAGAAGACAACTGCAAACCAATATTGAAACTCATGCACTAGTGATTTATGTCAAACAACAGTAGAGAACAAATCATAAAGATACTCAGCATTGTTTGTTTGCCTGTTTCTTATCTAAAGTAGAGCCCAAAAACATCTCTTAGGCTCTTGATGAAGAAAGTTGGGTAGATGCCATGCAAGAAGAATTAACACAATTTGAGCTACAAAAGGTTTGGATTCTTGTGGATCTTCCCTCAGGTAAAAGAGTAATTGATACTAGATGGGTCTTCAGGAACAAGAAGGATGAAAGAGGGGTTGTTGTGAGGAACAAGGCAAGACTTTTTGCACAAGGATATAGACATGAAGAAGGGATAGACTATGATGAGGTTTTTGCACCAGTGGCAAGGATAGAAGCCATTAGGTTATTTTTGGCCTTTGCATCATATATGGGATTTATAGTCTATCAAATGGATGTGAAAAGTGCCTTTCTATATGGTACTATTTCAGAGGAGGTATATGTCTCACAACCTCCAGGTTTTGTAGATCCTAAATTCCCCAATAGAGTCTACAAAGTTATCAAAGCACTTTATGGTCTGCATCAAGCTCCAAGGGCCTGGTATGCAACTTTATCCAATTTTCTGCTAGAACATGGATATAGGAGAGGAACCATTGACAAAACTCTGTTCATCAAGAAAAATGCCAAAGACATCATTCTAGTTCAAGTCTATGTTGATGACATCATTTTTGGTTCTACCAAGAAGACATGGTGTGAAGAGTTTGAAGCTTTGATGAAAGGAAGATTTCAAATGAGTTCTATGGGAGAACTAACTTTCTTTTTGGGACTACAAGTCAAACAAAGGAAAGATGCAATATTTATCAGCCAAGATAAATATGTTGCTGAAATCTTAAAGAATTTTTCATGTATGGATACAAGGAGTACAAGCACACCTTTTGAAGCCAAGAAATCTTTATCAAAAGATGAACATGGAGAAGATGTTGACATTCATCTCAATAGGTCAATGATTGGTTCACTGATGTATCCTACTGCTTCAAGACCAGATATAATGTTTGATGTGTGTGCCTGTTCAAGATTCCAAGTTCATCCAAAGGTGTCACATCTATATGATGTGAAGAAGATTTTTAAATATCTTAAAAGTCAACCTAATTTAGGATTATGGTATCCTAGAGATTCCACCTTTGAATTGGAAGCTTACTCAGATAGTGATTATGCTTGAGCAAATCATGATAGGAAATCCACAACAGGAGGTTGTCAATTCCTAGGCAGAAGACTCATATCATGCCAGTGTAAGAAGCAAACCATTGTTGCTACTTCTACAACTGAAGCTGAATATGTAGCTGCTGCTCATTGTTGTGGACAAGTACTTTGGATTCAAAATCAATTGTTGGACTATGGGTTCAACTTCATGAACACCAAGATTTACATTGATAATGAAAGTACTATATGCATTGTCAAGAATCCAGTATTTCACTCCAAGACTAAGCATATTGAAATAAGACATCACTTTATAAGAGATGCTTATGACAAAAAGCTTATTCAAGTCTTGAAGATTCATACAGACAACAATGTAGCTGATTTGTTGACCAAGGCATTTGATGCAAAGAGATTCGAATTCTTTGTAACACACATTGGTATGCTCAACCAATAACATGCTGCATATGTTGAGGGGAGGTAATAGCTATACAAATTTTTATAATTTTTTATTGTATAGTCTATGTTTTGTGTTTTTGATGTTATTGCAGGTTTATAAAAAAAGATAAAAGAGGTTACATGTCTAGTGGAACGCATTAATTGGTCAAAATTGTGAGGTACCGTTGTCACTCCAAGTATCGCTAGCACAAAACCAAGTACCGCTTATGTTCCATGTACCGCTACATGTATGTTGTACCGTTAAGGGTCTCTTTTGTAAATTTGGCGGTTTCTTCGCGCTTGGGTTTGTTATTTACTTAAATACTTACCCCAATTACACAATTGATTCACCTAATCTTTTATTTTTATCTCTTGATTCTATAACCTTCTCTCTAATCTTTCGATCATCAAAAATACTAATGGCTGCTTTACAAGTAATCTCTAAGCATAATTTTGTTGCGAATCTTGCTACAAATGATGACTCTCTCGGTTTCCATGAGATGCTTGGTTTCCTATCTCGAAGTCATGTTCGCTTCGCACTCACTGTAAGTCCAGTTATCTCTATACCCATTGTTGAATAATTTTGGGATACTGCTGTGTTAGGTACTCGTTTTGATCAACCTTGCATTAAGGCTAGGGTGAATCATAGGAATATATATGTCACTGAGGTACTGCTACGAGCAAGTTTTTTAGACTTAATGACGAAAATGGACTTAGAATGCTTAATAATACAGAGATTCATGATGGCCTTGCAGCCATGGGCTATGAGGGTGGTAGGGAAAGTCTTACTTTCTTTAAAGCATTATTTTCACCTCAATGGAAATTGCTTTTTCATGCTATTATTCACTGTTTAAGTTCAAAAAGTACATCTTTTGATCAAATACCTGCTGCATTGGCATTTGCTGGTATTTGTCTAGCAAATAACGGGGTTTTTAATTTTTCAAAATTAATTTTTGAAGGCATGACTAGGAATTTGGAAGGGACTAAGAAGTTTTTAATGTATCCTAGATTCATTCAGACTTTAGTTAATGACCAAATACCTAACCTACCAGCATTAACTGATACATGGGATGTTCCTTTATTCACAAAGAGAACTTTCTCTTTCTTGACCAAACAAGGCAATTCCTTTACAGGAACAGTAACACCATTGTTTGCTCATATGTTAGCCCAACCTGCCAATCAAGAAGGTGAGGAACCTAGCAATGCTAGTGCTTCTCAGCAAACTCCTTCTCACCAGAGCTCCCACTCTCTAGAAGATTCACAATCTTCTTCTCACAATGTTGGTGTTCCACCAAACACTGATGAGATGATCCATACACCTGCTGCTTCTATTGTTGCTAGTGGTTCAAATTTAACTACTTAGTGTACAAGTTTGTCCCAACAGGTACAAGTATTGCAGAAAGAAAAGCTTGTTCAAGACAAGAAAATTGCTGACTTGGAAGCTAGCCTACTCAAGTTAAGGAACAAAGTGTCATCTTGGATAAGGCAATATAGATCTGTTCAGAAAACTGCAATCAAGAAGAAAAGATTCAGGAACCACAAGAAAAGGCAACTGAATGCAACCAAACAGGGGAGGAATAATGAAGATCAGGGAAGGAATAATGAAGAACAACCACCTTCTTCTGATAAACAAACAAGGATCTCTGGAAATGGCATCAATTTTCTTCATCAGTGATCATCAGTTGGAGCTTACAGATTCGTGATTCAAGAGATGATGGATCTAAGTTTCAGGGGAAGCTTATTTACTCATGTACATGCACCACTCAAGGGGAAGTAATCACCCACTAAAGTGATCCCTTTAGTAATCACCCAAGAAAGTGATTATTCGTTGATTTTCTTCAAGAAGACCCCTATTTGACGAGGTTCCAAAAAGGGCAAGAAGATATCTATGGTGTATGTTTAAAGGAGATATATGGATGTTTTGTCATCATCAAATAGGGGAAGACTGTTGGGAATTAAGATTTGACGATAACAAAACCAAGTACTTACAAAGTACCACTATTACAAAGTAAGTACCGCTAGCACATTCCATGTACCGCTAGTGTAATCCATGTACCGCTAGGGTAAATCCAAGTACCCTTAGCCTACGCAAGTACCTTTAGTGTTATTGAAGATGTAGAGATCTTCAAGACGATTCTAGAGAATGAAGATAAGTATGAAGAATATTGTGAAGATATTCTCTATACTTAGAAGATATACTTGCTTTATTATGTTTATCTCCTTGTAAACCCTAGAACCTCTAGTATATAAAGAAGGGCAGGGCTATTGATTTATATATCCAGCATAGCTAGAACTCCCATGAGAGTCGACTAGCATAGTACACACATGTGTAATAGTATAGGTTTGATTTATTTGATATAATGAAAACCTTGTTAGAATTGTAATATTGGTGTTCTTATTATTATTCCGCTGCGTATACAATATTACTATGTCCCTAGATCAAAGGTCTAAACAACCTAGAGTTCTAATGATCCTAGTAAGTCTGGTTCCCAATCAGATTTAACAATTGGTATCATTTTTTTTTTGGTAAAAGGGTAACAATGACCCCGGTAAATATAACCAAAAAAAACGTTGAAGTACAAGGAATGTGGCTGAAATACCACATTAACAGCAAGCTACAGGCAGCTTGTTAAGCAAAATGTTTATGACAGGCCATAAACATTAACTAGTCTAGAATACTGTAAATATATAAACTAGACAAAAACCAAGACGATAACATAAAGTTACAAGGAAAATAATAAAATAGCAACATGGGATCAGCCAGTAGGAGTGCTTGCCCCAATATGAGTGTTGAGAAGATTCACTGATTCATCAAAGACGACCTCAACTCCCTCATCCTCCTCATTATCTTCCTCTCTTACTGGAACTCCTTCGTCAATACCAGGCATGGACAAAGATGAAAATTTATTAGATGTAGAAACACTGCTCATTTGAGCTTTACCCTTGTTCGGACCATTAGGATTGCTAGACTGCTGCAACTGACCAGATTTAGTATTCAACTGACTACTATTATCACCACTCGTACTTGTAGTAACTAAGCGAGTTTTTGGACGAAAAGCAACCGTCTTTCCTGTTTGGGAACTCTTACTCAATGGAACACCTCTCGGGACTTGATTCCCTAGATTACCTTTGTACTTCTTCCTCTTGCTTTACACTTGTTGGAATCCATCATTATCAACATGAGTTGTCACATTTTCAACCGTTGTAGGTTTAACATTTTTCGGACAAAAATCAAAGGAATGACCAAAAATATTACAAGTATTACATCTAGGCGGTTTCCATTCGTATTCAACACGAATTAATTCCTTAGTACAACCAGAGCCTTCAAGATCAGGGACACCAATTGTAACGTTATCTATAAACTCCGAATCAGCGTTCATCTCAATAAGACAACGAGCAAAACTACAACGACCCCAAGACTCTTTGCACATATTATCAGTATAATTATCCATCATAATAAGTTTACCAAGAAACGAAGCAATTAAACTAATACCTTCCTCTTCAAATACCTGTAGCGGGACATCATGAAACTTAACCCATACCGGAATACGAGTTAGTTCCTCCTTTAGAAGGTTCGTCTTCATAGTCCATCTCTTAAAAAAAATTGGTGAATTACGAACCATCCACGACCCACCTTCCAGAACCGCATTAAGACCCTCACTAGACCCAAATTGAAAAAAGAAAAAACCTTTCTCATTCATCATGATACGCTTAAGACCATGTTTTGCCCAGTTATTCTTAGCAAAATACTCAACCACAGGAAATGCAATCCTTTTACCAAGAAAGTATCCATATAAAGTGTTGTGGTAACGAGTATTTACTTTTTCAACGACCTTCCTAGGAATAGAGATATTAACCCCTTCACAAACATTTTTAGAATTAAACGAAGAAGAGACTGCATTAGTACCTCCATTAGTAGACGTAACCATATCAGCTTCAATTTTGCAAAGTAACTCCAGAATTTCTTTAGCACGGTCATGTGAGATCAATTCCCACAAAGGATGTTTCTTCATTCTTAACTCATGCATAAATTCACCCGCATCACCAACCGTGCGAACCGTTACACCAAATAATTTCAAAACCTCATGTAGATTACACGGTTGCAACCCATTAATGGTTGCAGCCTTAGCTGCAAGATCCAAAGATACATCACCAGAAGAGGAAACATTAGTAATAGGGCCATCTGTTTCCTTAGCCATATGTGCAGAGTGCACACTCGAACCACCTGAACTTAGTGAAGAAATGCTGCTAGTAAGATCCTTATGGCGTTCACACAAAACTTCATAATAATGCATAGTGGTCTCCTTAGGTAAAGTAGACCATTCAGGAAATTTTTTTGCCTTGACACCATTTGCAAACACTTCAATGTCACGCACAGTATTCAAAGGAATAGAAAACAAATTAGATATATCTCCTCTAACGTTACTAAAACCTTAAGAGTAGACACCTTAACCTTATCACGCCAACCTGTAAACAGTGGCTTATTACTTTCATTACTCGAATCCACCATAGCTTATAAACCTACGACACAAAATCAAATCGAACCAAAGAAAAATAAACAAATTACAACCGACCAATTAACTTCAGCCAATAACGAGTACCCTACATCAATTTCAGCACAAATGCTACGATTTAATGACAAGGGCGATTTAATGCTGAGTAAGGATAAAGACAATTAATGAGCAAATACCCTAACACAGCAACAACCGAACCCCACTTAATAATAACTAATCGACACAAATGTTGAGGAAAGTCAACCGACAGAAACAAACAAACGACCAAATTAATGAGTAGCATCACTTAATATAATGAATTTGTTTGCCGACTAATGATTTAAATGCACCACTTATGACAGCCGCCAAGAAAGGTCAGCCGCAAAAAATGATTTAAGGTCAGCCGACAATCAATCTGGGCCCACCAATCAAAGAACGAATTAAGTGTATGCAACCGATTAACAATACTGAAGGAGCACAGTGAAACCCTAAAAAATAATTAAAGCGAATAACTATTAAACACAAACCGAAACTTATTGTCTAGGTAGCACATGAAAAGGAGACAATTAACCACCGACTAGAGAACCAAAACAATCGCACAAGACAATGATTGCCAAAAAACGAAAAATAAAACCAATTTAATTTACCCTAAAATCAATCAACCAAATAAAGACTTTGTTAACTCAAGAATAATCAGTGATTATTTGAGAAAACAGCATCATTATAAGGTATTCAGATTAAAGGAAAAAGAAAATTAGGTTATGAGAAGAAGGGATTTTTTGGCAGCCATTGATGTTTTTTAAGGTTTTGATGTTTTTTTGAAGTATCTTCTTACACTTAACAATTGGTATCATGGGGACTTATAAAGATGGAACTGGTTTAGAGACTGGTGTGGATGGACCTTCAGATATGGAGATTCAACAGCAAGACCCACAACCTACTCCAGAGGAACCACAAGTTCAAGAAATGTTGGTAACTCAGCTAGAGGGAACCACAAGTTCAAGAAAAGTTGGTAAATCAACCAGAGGAGCCACAAGTTGCAGAAACATTGGCAACTCAGCCAGAACCATCAGTTCAATCACCATTTCAAGCTAATTGGAGTGCTTTCTATGAGAAGTTGGAGGAAATTTCTATTCAGTTTCCTGCTCCATCACCACAAAGCAATTAATCAGATAAGACTAAAGAAGTGCAAGTTGATATGATGGCTTCTATGGAAGAAAAAGTATCTAGGGATACACAAGTGATTGAAGAAACATGTGTGTCTAATACTGGTGAAGTCAACATTGTTGAAGATCCAAGTACTGCTAAGCCAACTAAGCCGACTGCAAGTACTGCTGACATTGTTGAAGACCCAAGTACTGCTAAGTCAACTAAGCCGATTGCAAGTACCGCTGGTGATCATCCTTCACTAGAAAGTCAAACTTCTTTTGGAGAAAATGAGACTTTAGCCCAATTGCTTCTTGATTTAAAGAAGAATTTAGTTGAGAATACTAAGCAGGCAGAAGTGGAGAAAAAGACACAACAAGAAGTTCTTGCCACAAAGGATCAAATTCAAGGTAAGAAAGTTCAAGCTTCACACCCTACAAAAGGTATAGTCATTCAACAGTTAGCTAATGAAGAAGTAGCTGCCAAGCTGAAGAAGAAGCTACCTAAGATAAATCCAAAGGATAAGGGGAAGAAGCAATTATTGTCAGAATCTGAAAATGAAAGTGATTCAGATGATAATATAAACAAAGTCATGTACAGATTTAATCAAATAGACCATGATGAGGAATTTGCTTATAGAATGCAAGCACAAATTCGTGAAAATGAATTACAAGAAGAACTTGCAGCAAAGCAAGATTTGCTAGAAGCTAAAAGGATACAGCAAGAATGGAACATACAAGAGTATGACAGGATTCGAGCTGAGATACATGCTAGTGAGCTTCTAGCAGACTCATTGATAGCTGAAGAGAGAGATGCATATGATGAAGAAGAGAAATCAAAATTGATTGATGATCTGGTAAGGGAGCAACAAAGATTCTTTGCTGAAAAGAGAAGGAAAGAAAAGATTAAGCCTCCAACTACTATGCAGATTAGAAATCAGATGATGAACTTTCTAAAGAAAGTAAAAGGATTTACTCATATTCAGCTGGTCAAGAAGAATTTTGAAGAAATCAAGACTTTGTATGTGCAAAGTAAGAGGACTGAATTGAATTTTGTTGAGATTGGATCTGAAGCAGACAAGAAAGCTGTTGAAGAATTCAAGAAACATCTGTAACAAGAAAGACAATTTGGTAGTACTCCTAGAATTGAGCCAAGTACTGCTGAACCTACAAGTACATCTCCACCTATCAAGAACACTTATGTGAGGAAGAATAGAAAGGAGAAAGTAAGTTCAAGGGAGGAAGAGACTGCTCAAAGAATGAATACAGGAGTTGAAACTCAAGGTATTGCTCAGACTGAAAATGTACAAGCAGTACATACAACAGTACATACTGAGGAAACGGTACATACAAGCTTGGAAGAGGGTTCAACAGAACTTGAGGGAATTTCCAAGAATGTTAAAAGGAAAAGATCAACAAAGCTAAAGAAGAAATCTAAGAGAGCTAAAACTACAGCATAAGATAGTGATGATGATGAGAGCTTAAGGAAGTACTTGAAGATTGTGAAATTTGAAGATCAATGTAGTGATACATAGATTTTTGGAAAAAAAACATCCATTGTTAAGTGGATTTACTCTACAGATCAAGGACTTGAAGCTCATGGAATTCAGAGAACTGACGGCACAACAAGAATGTAGAAACTAGAAGGGGGGGGGGGGGGGGTTGAATAGTTTCTCTTCGATTGTCAACCAAATTAAAATTACTTTCAATTTGGTTTGTATCAAAACTATCTTTTGCTTGAAGCTAAGTTGCATAATGATTAGGTTCAATTCAAATGCACTAGCAAAGATAATAGGTAAGTGTAATGATAATGAAATAAGTAAAGAGTAAGGAAGGAGACAACCTAGTGGGAAGACACCAAGATTTATAGTGGTTCGACAACGAGGCTCTATCCTCGTTTCTTCTCACTCCTCGATTACACCTACTCAAGATTTCCACTATATCCACAAGCTCCTTCTTGGCGGAGAAGACCTTACATCGTCGCTTACATTATTTTCCGACACTAAGCTAAATGTCGAGACCTAATCTTTAGCTAGGACCAATCTACACAACATTGCCTACTTCACAATTTAACGACACAAGGCTAGATGTCGAGTTCTAATCTTAAGGTAGAACCAATCTTCACGACGTTGCCTACTTCACCATTTTACGACACAAGGCTAGATGTCGAGTTCTAATCCAAAGCTAGAACCAATCTTCACGACTCTTCACTTTGAAGCTAAGTGAGAACTTCACACAACACAACTACTAATCACTTTCAAGTTTAGTGAGAACTCACAAGACACAACCACATCACTTTATAGTTTAGTGAGAACTACTAATCAAATCTATTACAACTCAACTAGACATATCCAAGTACACACATGTAGCTTGGATCTACACAACACAAATCCAAGCAAACACATATGCAGTGGATGTACACTACAAATCCAAGTATTCACAAATAACTTGGATGAACACAACTAGTCCAAGTATTCATAAATACCATGGATTGACATAAAACAAAAAGGGTATCATGATGAATATGACTAGCTCATAGATTCATCTTTATCACAACACTAGTGAGTGAGTGATCTTCTCATTGGACAAGGTAAAGGAGGGGAGCAAGAGGATAATCATATGTAAACATCCTTAACACTTTAAGTGATCATTTACTAATGATTATGTTATAGAAAAGAGAAAGGGGGCTGAGAAAAACGTCCAAGAGGCTTGTTGGAAAATGAGATTTGACCCACTATTTAAAGGAGACAAAGTATAACGGATATATAACGGCTATCTGGGCGCGGTACCTTATCTAGCCCGGCGGTTCCTTATCGCTAGGGAACCGCCTAGCTACTTAAGGTTCCGCCCCTAGAGTACGCTTTGTTTTTTGTCGTTTAGTGGGGTAGGAATATCTGAGGTATTTGAAGCCTTCAAAGGATATTCTAATAGCATATGGAATATGCTATTTTCAAATTTTCATTTTCCATTTTAATAAAACATTTTCTAAAAAAGAAAGTTTATTAAAAAGTCTTTTGTCATATTAACAAAAGTGAGTTTTAAGGATAATCATTTTGATGATCACTAAGAATGATTAAGAAAGGTTAGTGATATGATTATTACCTTGATGATAGTGTTAGTTAAATAATTCGTTTTTTGTTTTACACTAAATGTGTTGTATAGTTTGTTGTGATCAAAACTAAGAAAGATTAGTTAACACTAATAATGTTTTTAGGCATCACTTGCATTAACAATCTCCCCCTTTTTGATTACTACAAACGATAAACTCATTTACGTAGAAACACAAAATATCGAATTATTAACGAGTTTATCACTATCATTTCTCCCCCTTTGTCGTAGCAAAAAGGTTAGCACAAGTCTTTTGAGGAAAATCAGACTTTGCTAGTAGCTCCCCCTTGGTGGTTGCTCCCCCTTGCTTGGGGCACCAAGTATGTGAGCTAAGGTGACATGCTACACAAAAGTTAGTAGAAAGAAAAGAAACACCAATGTATATATGATCACTACCTACTAAGTAACTTGAGAGGGAGAGAGAGAAGTATTTTGCTAAGTATGTCCAAAAAGGTAATTGACAAAATCAAGCTTCAATCCAATGAAAATGATAAACTTGTCAATGGGTTAAAGTTTAGAATTGATGGAATCACCCATAAGCAATTGTAAAAATTAACCATGATCAACTCAAAAGAGAACTAAGGAAGTAACACACAAACAACACAAAGGTTACATAAAAGAAAAGACATAACAAGGTAGATAGTCATACACACAATATGAGTATCTAAATCAAAAAAAATATGGAAAATAAACCACTAAGCATAAGCTATTCTAATAGTGATAATTTTCCAAGATTGCTAAAAAAAATAAAAGACTCCAAAACAACTAAAGTAATAAAGACTCTAAGAGTAGTTAGTCCTTTAGTTGGAAAAATAAGACGACGATGCATCATTCGAAGTTTTGTCCACCGGAACGAAAACTTGGATAGGAGGTCGAGTGAGGAGGAATTCAAGGAAATTTATCTTCTCATATACATGAGCAAGTTCAATTTGTTGAAATCGACAACAAGCACAGGAGGATCCATGATGCAACACAAAATCGTTTGATGGGGGTAGGGCATCAAACCTAGGGTTTGGTGGTGGTGGGGTAATAGGGTAGGAAATTTTTTCACAATGCCTTGTGAGGTTTGGGAAGGTTGAAAGGTCATTGAGTTGAGGGGTGTTGAAGGATTGAGGTAGTGGGGGAACATTTTCTTTTGCTCCAGTGATGGGGTTAATGGTATAAGTCTCATTCCAATACTTGATTGGAGAAAAGGTAGGGTTTTTGGGTGGTTTGGAAGAAGATAGTTCATTCTTCTTAACCCAAATAGGTCGAACCGAGATTTTCGGTTTCTTTGAAAGCTTGGATGAGGAAGCTTTGGGTGAGTGGGGTTGTGACAAAGAAATGTCAAGGTTAGGAATGGAGGAGTTAGGCATTGTGAAGGTGTGAGAATGAAATCTCAAGGTTGGGAAGGTGTGAGAATAAAATCTCAAGGTTGGAGATGTGTGAGAATGAATTCTCAAGGTTGGGAAGGTGTGAGAATGAAATCTCAAGGTTGGGGTATAAGTAAAATGTAATCATGGTAAGAATTTGAATACAAAATGAGAAGTGTCAAGGAATGTTTAGTCAAATTGAGCAAACAAGGAATCTTGACAGGGTATAGGGTTTAAAGAATTTTGACCAAAAACGAGTCAAAAGTCAATTTCTGTCCGCGGTACCTTATAGGGACCGGCGGTTCCTTATCACTTAAGGAACCGCGGGACTTTAAGGATCCGCGTGCAGTGGACTTGAAACCAAGTTTTTCCAGGGTTTTGAGAAACGCTAAGACTTTTTCAAAAAATTGCAAATCATGGAATCTTACCTCTGTTAGCACTAAATTATGCTAGGGTTGCATAAAAGCAACACATTCACAAAGAATGTCTTGACAAAGGGTGACAAAATATTTAGATATCATTTTGAACCAATTTTAGTAAAGTTTTTAGAGGTTGTGATAGATTTAGGTTCAATTTTAATTTCAAATTAAAGTTGATTAATGTGCACATAATAGTAGAAACACATAAAGCTAAATCCATTAGAACAACTTCATGAAACACTCATGAAGGAAGCAAATACAATGAAAAATGAAAAAACTAACTAATATAAAGCTAGCTTAACATTAAATCTAGATGAGTAGTCTTCTTTGGCTTGGTTTTGTTGAAAACCATTTATTTAGAAAATTCATCATTCATCTCCTAGGAGGAGGCATGGAGAACAAGGTGAGCAAGAACTCTTGCAATCTCCTATGTAGTCCAAACATATCCATCCTAATGTTATGGATGATGTAGTGGTTGTAGAGACAACATGGACAATTAGGACCATGAGTCTCTTGAAACCCATAGTAAGGATCACCCAAAAGGAGGGAAAATGGGACACCCAAAATTGGAGTGTTTGAGTGTGGTGGAGGTGGAGGAGGCATGTTCTCCAAGGGTGATGTGGGTGAGAGTGGAGGCATGTTCCCCAAAGGAGAAATGGGTGAGTGTGGAGGTATGTTCTCTAAGGTTGGTGAAATGGGTGAGTTAGGAGGGGTAAATAGTGAAGTCACCAAGGTGTCATCAAAGTCATTCACAAAAGGAATGCATTGGATTGGTTGGGGTTGTGTGGTCGTCCAAGGGTGCACTTGGAGTGAAGGGTGAAGAGAGCTCATTCATTCTTGAGTTGAATGAAGAGGAGGTATAACCAATGGAGTGGTTAGTACCATGGGTAGATGTTGTCTTGCATGGTGCAAGGGGTGGTAAAGGTGATGAGGAAATGAGGATTGGAACCATCTCATTTTAGGTGTGTGAAAGGATGGGAGTTAGGCTTGGGTACCTTAATCCTAATCTTAAGTGTCTTCCTTGGGGTGTTTGAGGTTTTGGTAGACACCATGGTTGACAAGGGTGGTTTAAGGGTTAGGGAAGGATGTTTTGATGTGTGAAGAACATGACTAACAAGGTGGGTTTAAATGGGTGAGGGGATGATCCAAACTAGTAATGGGTTAAAATCATTTTAGGTGAATAATGAATTTAGGCAACCTAGTTTAGGAAATATGCAGGTTTTTGCAAAGAATCATGCAAAGTTTACACAGATTGAAGAAAATAGTGTAAAGCAAAAGATTCTATCAGACACAGTGGCGGCGGTTCCTAATCTAGGACCGGCGGTTCCTTATCGACAAGGAGCCGCTGGTTGATATGGAACCGCGACCAGAGGTCTTTCAAAAGTTTCACATCCCAAATTTTGGTTAACCCAGATTTTTACCAAAGGATTCACAAGCCAAAGTTAACTACTGACCAAAATCTAAGAAGCTAACTATCAAAAGGCATGCACAAAGCTATGTAAATCACAAACATGATGGCATAAGCAACATTTAGGATTATAATAAATAACAATCCAAACATGTAGCATAAGTTAATACACATTCAAGATAATAAAAAAAATTGTTCAACATTACATGTTTACCAACATGTTCTTTGAAATACTTCAAAGCTTTCACATTCTCTTCTTGCCCAATCCCTTGATCATATTCCCCAAATACTTGAATCCCTTCCTTGACTCAACCCGATGATCATGCAATTCACCTCCAGTCCTAAGATTTTCACGGTAGAGATGCTCCATGTTGAGATCTTCCGGTACTTCACTAGAGGAGTAATGAGGTGGGGAAGCTAAGTCTTCAAGTCCATCCACGAATGAGTTTGAGGATGGGTGGGAATTACTCGAAGAGTTGAAGTGAGAACTAGTACCTATGCCATCACCATCACTTGTTGGCATATAGGTGTCCTCATCATCCATCTCTTGATGATCGGATTTTCGCGATCTTCGATCACTTCTTGTCTTTCTTGCATATGCCTCTTGAATAGGCAACATAACCCGATGAACCGGGTGGAAGCGAGAAAGATCGAGGTGGGGAAAATCATGAGCAACCCTTTTGAAAAGGCGAGTAAGAAGCATAACATAGGGAAGGTTTGTTTTGGGCTTTGAAAGGGCATAATTTATTCGTCGAGCGATATAGAATGCCAAATTTTACTTGGTGGATGTAAAGATGCAACTCAACATATGCACCATACAAGCCGGGATATGATCTCAGTTTCCACCAAGATAAAAGACATTCTCCCTAAGGATATTTGCCCATTGGACCATAAAATCCTTAAGGTCGCTAGAGAGCACTTCATATCGATTCACATTTCGTACATTTGAATGAAGGCTTCTCACAACGTTTCCATCACACTCTTTCAAAATGATGTCAAGGATAAACTCTAGATCAATTTCGGTGAGGTCATTTGGAGGTTTATCGTAGGATTCCAAGAGAGCATCAAGTCTCCATTTATCCGTAAAACGACAAGTGCCTTCATATGGCACACCAAGAATTTCACCAAAGTTTTCGAGGGAGTATTGAATCAATTGATCATTCAACACGAAACGAATGAATATTTCTCCATTGTATTCAAGCATGGAGTAGGTGCTAAAGAATTCAAAAAGGAATAAGGGGTAAATATCTTCTTTTATGTTGAGCAAGCAATCAAACCCGAAAGCTCAAAGATAGGTTGGATATAGTCATAACCCATTATTCCCTCGTCAACGACTCTACCCTCATGGAAACAACGAGTAGAAAGGGATGGAAATGAGTTTCGAAGTTGAGGGGAAGCATAGGTTTGGGAAAGGTTTGGCATGTATTGTCTAGTAAGTGGATGATCCTTTTGATATTGAGAAGGCATGATTAGTACCTAATATAAACATAAAACAATATTTTTCCAATCACTCATATGAAAAGTAAAAACAAAAAATCAAAAATATGAGAATGTGTTATATCAATTTCTTGACAAACAAAGGATTGAATCCATATCATTCTCATGTTCACAATGTAATTCCATTATTTACCAAGAACATATGAACTATGTTGGATCAACAATGGACTTAGAACATTGGTTTTTCTAAACAAGGTTTTTAGGTAAGCATTAACAATGTCACTACCTATTTGTTCCTGGGTTCATCTCAAATCCACCTTTTAACCAAAATCATTTAGCCAAAATTCGGATTTTTTCTACAAGTGGGTTTTAGTGAAATCTTAATGAATATGAACCTAAGGAATCATAGTAAAATAACCATGTCAACCCACATTCCTATTAAGGTTTTTAATTCTATTTCAATTTTAAAAATCCCCAATTATAACCCAAGTTGGAAATTTAAAATGCGAAAACCCTAATTTTTTCTCTCTAAACATGGTGATTTCTGGCCGCCCTAAACGTTTTTTCCGATCATAAACCATGCTTCTAATCCTTGTCCATCTATTATCGCTTTATTTTGTATCCTTGTTTCTTGAATCTATTAGGGTTTCGTGTTTCATTTAGGGCTTTTGTTTCATGAAGCTTTATCTGAGCGTGAAATTGTGACTGATTTAAGTAATAGGTATCATTATCTTGCGGGATAGATTGGATTTGTTTGAGGTTAGGGTTTTTTTTTTGGTTTTAGGGTTTCTGCCGTCTTTTCCATATTTTTAGGAATCACTGTTGTTTTCTTTGCTGCGAAATACCCTGATCATATTTGATTCGGGCTGGTCTCCATTGAATATTTATTAGTTTCGTTAGTAGTTGATTGACTGGTCGGGGCGTGATTGTTACAAACCTTGTTTAGGGTTTCTTCTGGTGCCGTTTGGGATTCTTTTGGTGCTATTGATTGTGGGTTTTTTAGAGAGATGGAGAAAGGGTTCCTCAATAGTCCTAAAGCCGCTGCTGCTGATCACACGAAGTCAGAGGATATTGGTAAGGACCTTGTGAAGAAAATTCGTAATATTGAAGGGAAGGTTATTGGGAAAGATGGTAAACGTCTTCAAGCTAAACGTGGGGAGGTAATCAGTGAACACAAGGCTTCGTTTGCTGATGGTCCTGCCAATGTTATTGTCCATAATCCTAAAGGTCAGCCTTTGAAGTCTATACTTAAACAACATGGGATTGTGGAGGATGGAAGGACTAAGACGAGCTCATCGCCTGGAAACAATGAGAATGAGGGGTGTTTGCAGCTTGATGTTGCAAATGCTGTTGAAAACACTGTTTGTTCAAAGGTGGATGCTGAAATTCGAGCAGCACCTAAGGTGGTTGTGGTAAACGCACAGACTGAGCCTGCATCATTCGTCAGCAAGGATAAAAAGAAGGTTTCGCTTTCTGTTTTAAAGAATGATAACAAGGTTTTGGGTTGTAATGTGGAGATCCCGTTGGCTGCTGTTCAAGATGTTTGTGACTTGTTTGCAAACACTATCTGTGGGTACTTCATTGGCAAACGTCTTGCGTTTCCTATCGTTGATATGTACGTTAAGAATGTGTGGGCAAAATATGGGCTGGAGCGTGTGGTATTAAGGAAGGGCCTATTTCTTTTCAAGTTCCGGTCTAATGAGGGTATGAATAAAGTACTTGAAGGAGGTCCGTGGCTGATCCGTTCAGTTCCATTATTTCTGAATGTTTGGAGTCCAAACTCACGGCTTCACAAAGAGGAAATCAAAGCTGTACCGGTGTGGGTGAAAATTCATGAGGTACCTATTGTAGCCTATTCAGAAATTGGTCTTAGCTTGATCACGACTGAGCTAGGACGCCCTATTATGTTAGATACATACACAAGTGACATGTGTCTTAACCCGTGGGGTACTCGTGATTATGCAAGAGCGCTTGTTGAGGTATCGGCTGAAGTACCGTTACTTAAATATTTAGTAGTAGCTATTCCATTTAGTGATGGTTCGGGACACTCAATGGAAACACTTGAGGTTGAATACGAATGGCAGCCTCCTAGGTGTAATGTGTGCAAGACGTTTGATCATGATGATAAGCAATGTCCAAAGAGGAAATGTGAACCTAAGCATACATCGCCCGACGAGGAGGGTTTTGTTCAGGTTACGAGGAAGAAGACCAGCAAGCCTACGGTTAATCAATCACGTCCTATTGATGGTATTCGACTTCCTAAACCTAAAACAAATTGGTTCTATAGAGCTGTTTCTAAACCTAAGTCTAAGTCAACTAATTCCACTACTAATTCTAAACCGAAATATGTTAAGGACAATAACAATGTAATGGAATTAAAAAACTCGTTTGCTAAACTTATTGAAGAGGATAAGGTTTTAGATGCGGCTAATGGGGCAGATATGGTTGATACTAGTCACCACGATACGACGGTGACTAGTGATGTTTCAAATGTACATGAGGTGAACAATGGTAACATAAATGAAGGGGCTGATGTAGCTTCGTCTAGTAAACCTAAATTGTCATTTGGACATCTTGATCTCAGTAATGTTAGTGACTCCGATGAGGATGAGGTGTTTGCATCTCAAGATGAATTTAATGCGTATATGTCATCGATCGGGGGTGGTAATTCACTTGAAATGGAGGATTATGATGAATATGACGATTATGCGGATCAGATACGTGATTTACCTGGAGAAATTCAAGCTTTACGTGATATTCAGCTCCATCATCGAGGTAGGAAGTAATTCTTGATTTTGTTAGTTCATAAGAGGGGGTGTCTTCTTATGTGGGGTTTTGTTTGTTACACAATTTGTTTTTGTGTTTGCTGGTGCCTATGTAACGGGCCGTGATGTTAGGACTCACCTACATCCGTTTGTACTTCAATGTTTTTTGGCGTAATATATTTTACCGGGGAAAATCCCCTTTACCCAAAAAAAAAAATCCCCAATTATGAAAGGATGAACCCAAGAGCAAAATAGATGAAATTGAAAGAAAATACTTACAATTAATTGATGTTAGATGAAGGATGAGTGAAACCCACAACTTGGAATCAATTAATTTGAGTGATTGAAGGTTTTGGAAGCTTCAACAATGGTGGAAAAAGGGTAAACTATCAGCTATGTGTTTGTGGGAGAGAGAGGGTTTGGTTTGAAAAACATTATTTTATTAAAACTGGCGCTCTGACAAACTTTACTGCCCGCGGTACCTTATCGATAAGGAACCATGGGTTTGAGCCGCCAAGATAAAGAACCGCCTACAGAGGCAGGTTTTTATCAATGAAAAACGCCAAATTTTAAAAACCAAGTTTTTCTAAGATACTTAAAAATATATCATGAACCTTTTAGAATAACATTGGATCATCAAAACACTAGGCAATATGTTTTACTGAAGGATTACGAGTTGAATCAAGATCGAAAAGAACCGAAACGGACAAACGACTACTCGTAGCAAAACAGCAAAGTGGAGAGAAGTCAAGGGAAGTGAATCAAGACTAGGACCAATGCTCAAGGGATTAATGACAATCTTCAGATAGTGGTAACGAAGAGCTTGTGTCATATATAGTGGTTTAAGACGTGCCTTTCCGGCGAAACGTTAAACGGCTTTGGTAGTGAATCAACACAAAGCAATTATTCATGTATAGACTAAGATCACTTTCAATAATAGTCTTAGTCTAAATCAAAATATGAGCAAGGTATTAATTCACTTTCTCTCCCACAAAGGGCCTACTAACCGTATGGGTGCAAACCATGGAAATCATGCTTGATACTTTAAGCTACTACTAACTCACTCTACATCACCATAGTGAGTCAAGTATCCAAGCAATGAAGGTTTGAGAGGATAAAAGAAAAGAATCACAAACCACAAACAAATGTCAAGGCAAGGATGCCAAGAACAAGCACATAGTCAATCAATGATCAAAAGAATGATCAAAGGGCGTGTGGAAGAACGAAAGCGTACCTTGGCCACAAAGAGCAATCCATCAAGGAATCAATGCTATGCCCAACAATGACTATGATGAGTACTAAGTCTTCAAGGACTAGTATCATTCCCAATCATCTTGGTATCATCATTCAAAGATGTTAAAGATCAATGAAGATGAGTCTTCTACAAGTGCAAGTAACTCAATCCACAACCAATTAAGTGATTGATCTTCATGAGTACCTACACAAAGCAAGATGCAAACTAGTAGATACATTTCAAGAGTAGATCTAAAATGCATAAATACTACTAATCTTAAGTGGGATGCAATATTATCAATTAAAAGACCTATTTTTCAAAAACAAAATAGTTTTGACCAAAGAGAAACTTTAGTACAACTTGACCTTCTAATTTGAGGAGACAATGGATCGATCCAAGTTTCAAAGTACAATATACTTCAAAGATCTTGAGTGACCGTCGCTCAGATACCAATTGTAGAAACTAGAAGGGGGGGGGGTTGAATTGTTTCTCTTCGATTGGCAACCAAATTAAAATTACTTTCAATTTGGTTTGTATCAAAACTATCTTTTGCTTGAAGCTAAGTTGCATAATGATTAGGTTCAATTCAAATGCACTAGCAAAGATAATAGGTAAGTGTAATGATAATGAAATAAGTAAAGAGTAAGGAAGGAGACAACCTAGTGGGAATACACCAAGATTTATAGTGGTTCGAAAACGAGGCTCTATCGTCGTTTCTACTCCACTCCTCGAGTACACCTACTCGAGATTTCCACTATATCCACAAGCTTCCTTCTTGGCGGAGAAAACCTTACATCGTCGCATACATTATTTTCCGACACTAAGCTAAATGTTGAGACCTAATCTTTAGCTAGGACCAATCTACACAACGTTGCCTACTTCACAATTTAACGACACAAGGCTAGATGTCGAGTTCTAATCTTAAGGTAGAACCAATCTTCACGACGTTGCCTACTTCACCATTTTACGACACAAGGCTAGATGTCGAGTTCTAATCCAAAGCTAGAACCAATCTTCACGACTCTTCACTTTGAAGCTAAGTGAGAACTTCACACAACACAACTACTAATCACTTTCAAGTTTAGTGAGAACTCACAAGACACAACCACATCACTTTATAGCTTAGTGAGAACTACTAATCAAATCTATTACAACTCAACTAGACATATCCAAGTACACACATGTAGCTTGGATCTACACAACACAAATCCAAGCAAACACATATGCAATGGATATACACAACAAATCCAAGTATTCACAAATAACTTGGATGAACACAACTAGTCCAAGTATTCATAAATACAATGGATTGACATAAAACAAAAAGGGTATCATGATGAATATGACTAGCTCATAGATTCATCTTTATCACAACACTAGTGAGTGAGTGATCTTCTCATTGGACAAGGTAAAGGAGGGGATCAAGAGGATAATCATATGTAAACATCCTTAACACTTTAAGTGATCATTTACTAATGATTATGTTATAGAAAAGAGAAAGGGGGCTGAGAAAAACGTCCAAGAGGCTTGTTGGAAAATGAGATTTGACCCACTATTTAAAGGAGACAAAGTATAACGGATATATAACGGCTATCTGGGCGCGGTACCTTATCTAGCCCGGTGGTTCCTTATCGCTAGGGATTCGCCTAGCTACTTAAGGTTCCGCCCTTAGAGTACGCTCCGTTTTTTGTCTTTTAGTGGGGTAGGAATATCTGAGGTATTTGAAGCCTTCAAAGGATATTCTAATAGCATATGGAATATGCTATTTTCAAATTTTCATTTTCCATTTTAATAAAACATTTTCTAAAAAAGAAAGTTTATTAAAAAGTCTTTTGTCATATTAACAAAAGTGAGTTTTAAGGATAATCATTTTGATGATCACTAAGAATGATTAGGAAAGGTTAGTGATATGATTATTACCTTGATGATAGTGTTAGTTAAATAATTTGTTTTTTATTTTACACTAAATGTGTTGTATAGTTTGTTGTGATCAAAACTAAGAAAGATTAGTTAACACTAATAATGTTTTTAGGCATCACTTGCATTAACAAAGAATATTCAGACTTTTGGAAGATATTCTTCACATTCTTGACAGACAAGATATTCAAGATCTTTTAAGGTTAGTTCAAGAAGCCAGTGCAGGTAAAACTGAAGTATCACTATTATATAGGGAATTTCTCTTTATGTATGAGCCACACAACTGTGATCAAGAAATGTTGAAGGTATTAGAGGATCAGGTTCCTAGTTACTGGAGATATTATAGGTCATGTGGATTGCATATTTTGGATGTAGATGATGTTACATACTATATGCTTCAAGAGAAAACTTACCCCTTCAAAAGAAAATTGTTGGAAAGGATGTTAGAACAACAATTAGAAGTTACAGAAGAGTCTGCTGATGCTTTGGAATTGATCAGAATGGTTAAACAACAAATCAAGGATTTGAAAGATGAGGAAGAAGATGAGAAAGAATCTTAAGTGTTTGACATTCAGTCACACTTCATAAATGGTTCTCAGTTCACCATGTCTAACACACATAAGAACTGGCTAATCCATAAGCAAACGGTTTGTGGTAAAGACTTATCAAATCTGTTGAAAGCTGATAGTTTGCTAAAAACTATATGGTTCTAACTCACCTTGTTTCGAGACAAAGATTTGGCTAGTCCTAGACAAACGGTACTAGGTAAAGACTACATCAAATCCGTTGATGGTTGACAATTTACAAAAAAATGTAAGGTTTTCGTTACACCTTATTCTTTGTGAATAAAGTATTGGCTATTCTAGAGTGTACGACTAACTGGTAAAGAATTTATCAAATCCGTTGATAGCTGGTGATTTGCTAAAACTCATAAAGCCAATACAGATTGGTGTTTGTTGTTAACTATTCTATTTTAGGTATGAAGATTGCAGGCAAAGAAGTATTAAAAGATATAATACTTAGAAGGTTTTGTTATCATCAAATCAAGAGAAAGATTTATGATCAAAGAGTTAAAGGACTAAACTCAAGAACACATAACTGATGCTGCAAAGATGAATGAATGTTTGGAAGACCCAAGAAGATCATAGTTTGAAGACAAAGATGATGCTTATAATGTTTGAAGATTATCTTATCAGAAGAAGATCTACATTTGAAGTGTTTGGCTACATTCAGTTGGATACAAAAACAAATTACCAAGTTCAATCCAAGGATGAAGGAAAGACTGAAGACATGTATTTTTAATACACCAGTACAAGAGAAACAAGAAGACAACAAGTTATCATTTCTTGTTTAGGGGAGGATTGTTGGGAATTATTTGTTAAGTGTCAAGTACCGTTAGTGTATTCCAAGTACTGTTAGTGTTATGTAAGTACCGTTACTGTTAACGGGGTACATAGTAAGTACTGCTACTTATAAATTAAGTACTGCTATGATGATTAGGACGAATATATCGTTGTATAAGATATGTCATAGTTATAGTTAGAGTATATCTTATGTGATATACCTAAATAGTTAGAATATTGATAATATATCGTCTGTGATATAGTTATCTTTATAGAATATTCTAAGGTTTCTAGGGTTCCTTACTCTATAAAAGGAACATAGGTACAATGTCTTTCAAGTACCTCATACAAGTCGATTAATAAGAGAATCGAATAGTTAAAAGTAATTCTGTTCTTCTGTGCTTTATAAGTTAGATTTCGCATAACTTATTTAGTGTTAGTAAGAGTGCTCAAAGTGTTTTAGTTTGATTACAAACTATTATACTAATTCTTAACAGAATATAGATCCAACCAAAGGGATCAACAACTAGGAAAAATTCAAGAGCAAAAACAAATGTAGAATCCTAAGGCCTTTAAATAGGCTTACAAGTGAACTACTGATGCTAAAAAAAAACGTAAAACCCTAGTTGTAGAATTCCAAAAATGCCCTTTGAGTAGTTTGAATATCTTGGAATCATGTGACTTTATCTTGGCGTTTTGTTGTTGCTGGCATGGTGGAATTTCATCAAATGGTTTATAACAAGCTTAAAATGTAAGCTGGAATGTGGATGGTTGGATTGCTGTCAAGGTTTTGGCATCTTGTTCAAAGATTTAGCATGGGAGGTCCCATGTGGACATGTGAGTGGTGAGGTGGCCAATTTAAAGGTTGGGTTGTGTTTAGAAGACCATTAATCAATAAACTAGAGATGATTATGGCATAATTCAAAGTATTTAACAAATCCCCAAATTTGTTCTTGAGTGAATAGTTGGTCGTTTAATCTGGTTTTGGGTTTAAAATTATGTTAACCGCGTTTTTTAAACTTAATAAATTAAGTTTGTTAAAACGGGTTTAAGTGGAGTGTGACATGGCAGGGTCGAGAGTGGTGATTGGTGGGATGGGGTGAGTGGGACACGTGGAGGGTGCTGGTTGGTCTAGGTAAGTTATATTGTCAGCCAGATTAAACCCCTTGTCTTTATAACTCCTTTCATTTGCAACTTAATACCCCAAAACTTGATTTCCTTTGCAATCCAAGTTTCATTTTTCCCACTTTGGCCACAAATACTTTTTCAAAATATTTTCAGGGGTATTTCTTGCCAATTATTGATTCTTGAAAGGCTGTTTTGGCATTTTCTTCATTGATTATGGTCTTGACTTGTATAATTGATGTTTTGGAGGACTGAAATTGACAAGTCTTCATTTTTGAGGGACCATTTTTGCCAATTCTTCATAGTTAAGGGTCCTTTTTGCAATTTGACATATTTTGAGGACCAAACTTGTAATTTCTTATAACTTGAAGGCCTTCATGATATGTTTGACTTTGAGGAGGACTAATATTGATAATTTAGTTTTGTTAAGGGACTAAATTTGCCAATTCTTCAAAGTAGAGGGCCCTTTTTGTAATTTTGAAAAACTTTGGGGACCAATCTTGTAATTATGAAGATACAAGGTTTTAAAGTGTCAATTCTTCAATACTGGAGGACCCTTCTTGCATAATCTTCAAATCTTCAAGGGTTTGTCTTGGAAAGTCTTCATTTGGGCTTGGTTCATTGTGCGGCTTCGTTTCCCGTGTTCGTTTTTGTATGATTCTTGTGATCTTTTGTCATTATCTCAATATCCATACCTAAAATACACAAGTAACAAACACAAGCATATATTTAGCCAATTTCATGATATTTTATGCATTTAAAGCCCTTTTTGGACGATGAGACTTATGTATAAAAGCAGTCTCATCACTCCCCCATACTAAACCATTGCTGTGCCCTCACGCAATGCTAGAATAATGTATTGTAGCACTTCCAAAATCCATTTTTATTCACTTTTATTGAACGATAAACTAGCTACACTACTATTATTACTTCTACTACTTGTGTTTTAGACATAATGTATGATTTTCATCGCAAAATGGGACGTTTAGGTTCATAGAACAAGAACACGTGAATGCTTCGTTAGAAATAATTTCATCGTTCTCGATTTTCACCCCAATTCCATGCTAAGCGTGCAACGAGATCATTGTCAATATAAGTTAGTAATGCTAACACTTCTCATATGCCCTAATCGCGTACTTATCCTCTCATTTTCCTAAGTTGTATCTCTTATATTTTATTTTGTCTTGAATGTTTCACGAGGATACATTGTTTGACTTATGCGATAATAGAGATTTAGGTCTAAAAATAGATTGCCAACGGTGTAACCAAGACGATCGAATTAATAACCCATCCTAATAGACAACGATGTCGAAAAATTAAGTCAACAAGAAGGATCGATAAACACGGTTTTATAACGGTTTTGAACATGAGACTTATTACCAAGACTTTTATACGCCCCCTAATGGAAGGGCCTTATTATCATAGGTTTACCTCCATCTTTTATTCAACTTCGCCATGAAGCTTTTATTATGACTTCGATCTTGCCTTGCCTTTTATTATCCGCCTTATCGGTGGTTTTATTATGGCAAAAGACGTATATCCTCACGCTAAGGCGAATTTTAAATCTTTAAAGCTTCAAAGATTAAGGCTTGATTCACTTTCAATTTTTCATAGATTTTTCGGCCTTGTGAGCTTCAAATTGTTTTCTTGATTTAGGTGAGCACTTGAAATCTTATTACTGTGTGAAGCTTTCGATTATTCGGGTTGCCAATACTTCAAAACCGTGACGCTGGCGATACCTTAATGTTTTCCCAATTTAATTACATGGAAGCTACTAGAAAAGACTAGAAACCAACAATCAAGACTAAACCGCTAAGTCAATATTTATTAAGCAAAAAATATTTACAAGCGAAGGGAGAATAAGCAAACAACGAGAACACATGAGTTTTTGAAAGAATACGAGTACTCTACGTTTAGCATAGTAACTTATAATTGACTCTATCATTTCTCGTCCTCATTTAAGAGACTTAGCCTAATGTAAAGTTAAGGAATCGAAGCTAAGTGCTCAACACGCACGGTCGAGTCAAAAATTACTCTTATTCTCGCCATCGGAAAATCTACATTCGTGTCTTGAAACACTTATAAAACATGAGAAAATTTTTAAAATTTGGCCATTTTTAGCCTTATTTTGCAACAAAACGATAAACAAAAAGATAAACTTTGGAAAGCGTGAAGGTTTGGCAAGGCAAGTATCTATTCACCCCCCATACTAAAGTTAAATATTGTCCTCAATGTTTCGAGTCTCACCCCCATACTAGAGACGTAGTCGAATGCTTAATCTAGCATGAAAAGGGTGTAACCGTTAAATTTAACGTCGTTTATGAAGTGTGCTATAAACCTAAGGTTAGTACATCAAAGGATATATCATGGATATTGAGAAAGTCTTCAACGCAAACGATCGAGTGCTCCCATAAAACGAACACGAGAGGCTCCAATCGTGAAGATAATGAACATCTAAAATCCACAATTCACAAACAACCATGGAACAAAGGTTGGAAGGGCACAAATTCCCACACGTAAGCTACATTAGAAAGCGATAATATATACATAGGATAAGCATGGGACTCCCCCACTAGGCACCTCGTTTTTTATTACTGAGTCATGAGATCGACTCGATCCCCTCAATACTAATTATCATTGGGGAAGGTGATTTGGTCGAGGTAGTTCAAGTATGGAACTTCCCCACCAAAGTAGTGCTTCAACCTATGTCCATTCACCTTGAAATTGGGGCCATCATTTTGAGCTAGCTCAATGGTCCCATATGGAAAAACTGGAGTCACGGTGAATGGACCAGACCAACGGGATTTCAACTTACCGGAAAATATTTTCAAACGAGAGTTAAAAAGCAAAACTTGATCCCCAATGTTAAAAACCCGGTTTTTAATTTTTGAATCATGCAACTTTTTAGTCTTTTCTTTATAAATCAATGAATTTTCATAAGCAATATCCCTTAATTCATTCAATTCATTTAATTGCATTTTATGGTGTTTTCCCGCGATCTCCATATCATCATTAAAATTCTTTAGGGCCCAATAAGCCTTGTGTTCCAATTCAATTGGCAAGTGAAAATTTTTCCCATACACAAGCTTATAAGGAGTGCACCCGATGGGCGTCTTATGAGCGGTCCGAAAGGCCCATAAAGCATCGTCCAACTTATCCGACCAAGATTGTCGGTTTTCCCCAATAGATCTCTCCAAGATCCTCTTCAAAGATCGGTTTGAAACCTCGACTTGGCCACTCGTTTGTGGGTGATAAGCCATAGAAAGCCAATGTGTAACCCCATATTTCCTTAGAACCCTTTCGAATTGGTCGTTACAAAAATGGGTTCCACGATCGCTTATGATCGCACGAGGGGTTCCAAACCGAGAAAACAAGCTTTTCAAAAACTCGACTACCACACGAGCATCGTTGGTGGGCAAAGCCTTAGCTTCTACCCACTTAGATAGGTAGTCAACGGCGACAAGGATGCACTTATTACCACGAGATGATGGGAACGGCCCCATAAAGTCAATGCCCCAAACGTCAAAGATCTCACACACTTGGATGATATTTTGTGGCATTTCATCTTTTTATGAGGCTTTTCCTTGTCGTTGGCATGAGTCACATGATTTCAAAAGCTCATGTGCATCTCGGTAAATAGTAGGCCAAAAGAAACCAGCATCAAAGACCTTCTTAGCCGTGAGATTAGCACCATGGTGACCACCCGTGGGTCCCTCGTGACAAGCTCTAAGGATGTTAGAAGCTTCGGTACCAAAGACACAACGTCAAATAATTTGATCCGCATAAGTCCGAAACAAGTAAGGGTCGTTCCAAAAATAGAACTTGACGTCACGAAAGAATTTTCGTTTTTCTTGAGTCGTCATACCCTTGATGATGAAGTTGCCCGCATGGTAATTTGCGATGTCCGCAAACCATGGGGTGGAAGAATCAAGCTTAGAATTCACTGCACCAAGTTTCTCGAGCGGAAATGTTTCGGTGATTTCCTTGGGCTCGTAAACACTTTGGTGAGGATCTTCCAAACGAGAAAGATGATCGGCCGCTAGATTCTTGGCTCCTATTTTGTGAACGATTTTGTGATCAAATTCTTGAAGGAGGAGAATCCAACGAAGTAATCTCGTCTTTGCATCTTGTTTAGCCATAAGATACTTGATAGCCGAATGATCCGTATACACTATGCATTTAGTCAAGACGAGATAAGGTCGGAATTTCTCAAATGCATACACCACGGCAAGGAACTCCTTCTCCGTTGTAGTGTATTTTAGTTGAGCCTCGGTCATCGTCTTGCTAGCATAGTGAATAGGCAAGAAGTGTTTTTCATGACGTTGCCCCAATACGGCCCCAATAGCGTAGTCACTAGCATCACACATGAGCTCAAAGGGGAGGTTCCAATTGGGAGCAAAAAGAATGGGAGCTTCTGTAAGTTTCCTCTTAAGGATTTCAAAGGCTCGTCACAATCTGCGTCAAAGACAAATCGTGCATCTTTTTCAAGGAGATGTGTAATAGGTCGAGAGATCTTTGAAAAATCCTTGATGAATCGACGATAAAAGCCCGCGTGGCCTAGGAAACTCCTAACTCCCTTAACGGTTTTGGGATGAGGTAATTTGGCGATGACGTCTACCTTAGCTTGATCTACCTCAATCCCCGCTTTCAAAACCTTGTGCCCTAAGACGATTCCACTTTTAACCATAAAATGACATTTTTCCTAATTAAGCACAAGGTTGGTTTCCTCACAACGCTTCAACATTCTCTCAAGATTCGACAAACACGAAATGAACGAACTACCAAACACGGAAAAGTCATCCATGAAGACTTCCATCGTCTTCTCGATCATATCATGAAAAATAGCCATCATGCACCTTTGAAAGGTTCCCGGTGCATTGCAAAGTCCGAATGGCATTCTGCGATAGGCAAACGTTCTATATGGACACGTAAACGTAGTTTTTTCTTGATCACGAGGATCGATGGGGATTTGGAAGTAACTGGAAAAACCATCTAAAAAGCAATAGAAATCGTTTCCCGCAAGACGCTCCAACATTTGGTCCATGAAGGGCAAGGGAAAATGGTCTTTACGAGTGGCTTCATTCAACTTACGATAGTCAATGCACACTCTCCATCCGGTCACGAGTCTAGTGGGAATTAAATCGTTGGTATCGTTTGGCACAATGGTCATTCCTCCCTTCTTAGGGACACAATGAATAGGACTCACCCAAGGGCTATCGGAAATAGGGTTAATCATTCCCGCGTCAAGGAGTTTTAGGACTTCCTTTTTGAGGACGTCGTGAATTTTGGGGTTCACCCTCCTTTGACATTGGATTGCGGGCTTGTAATCCTCCTCCATTAAGATTTTGTGGGTACAAAATTTGGGATCGGTCCCCTTAATGTCGGATAACTTCCACGCAATTGCCCCTTTGTGATCCTTTAGAACATCGACAAGTGCGGTTTTTTCATCATTTGAAAGTTCTTTCGAAATAATAACTGGCAACTTGTCGTCCTCCTCCAAAAAGACATATTCGAGATGAGGAGGTAAATCTTTCAACTCGAGGATAGGTGGTTCCTCAATTGAAGATTTGGGCTCGATACTCATAACCTCCTCGGGTGGAGGAAATGGGAAATCGTTGAGAAAATCCTTGATAATCGAGAAGTCCTCATCATTGTCGAGGTCTTCGTCACAAGTACGTGGAACATCGAATTCTTCCAACGTAAATCCACCACCTTCAAATGGAGTGAAGGTTGGTGACGAGTTATCAAGAATGGGATCTAACATAGTGGGATTGCCACTATTTTCATCATCACCAAAACCTAAAACTTCTTGTGAAAATTCCTCGCAAACAACGTCGATCATATCAATGAGGTTTATGGTTGCAACGGAATAAACATGAGAAATTTGAGAATTTTGAGTTGCGTTTATAACAAGTTCCTCGTCGTTGAAACGTAAGGTGATCTTTCTAGCATGAACATCAATTAAAGCCATAGACGTATCTAAAAACGAACGACCTAAAATGAGAGGAACTTCAGGATCCGTGGGAATATCGACAACGATAAAGTCTACCGTATAATAGAACTTTCCCACTTTCACAAAAACGTCTTCCGCCAATCCACATGTGGGAATCGTGGAATGGTCGGCCAACTCGATAGACATTAGTGAAGGAGTAAGATTAGGAAGATTGAGCGACTTGAAGATTGCAAGTGGCATCAAATTAATGCTAGCACCAAGATCGGCCAAGGCATAGCATTCTTCCATATCTTGGATTGCACAAGGGATCAAGAATTTACCGGGATCACCGACTTTTTGAGGTATGCGGTTAAGATAAACCGATGAACAACTAGACAATTGTTGCAATTTCTCCTTGTTGTTCAACATACTCTTAAAGTTAGCGGCAAATCGAGGCATCATGACCAAAGCATCGGCGAAACTAACATTAAAACGAACGTTACGAAACATTTTCATAAAAAGCTCAAATTAATAATTGCCGCGCTCTTGACGTTTCTCCATTATATGGCAAAGGTGGTGTGGGTTGAGGCATAGGCATAGCCTTTGGAATCTCGGGTTCCAAATGTGGTAATGGGTCAACCGTAGGTGTGGCATGAGCGGTACTTCGTGGGATTTGGACATGCTCCTTTTCGACCACCACCTCGGGTTGTTCCTCAATTGCATCCTCCGTAGGAGAAATTGGTTGAGGAGTCGGTTCCTTAAGTGTCTTACCACTACGTGTGGTAATCACTTTCATCTCTCCCTTAGGGTTCGATATGGTGTTACTAGGAAGACTACTCGAAGACGGTTTGCACATAATAGCCTCAAACATAGATGAAATTTTGTCCTCAAACATGGATTGCCTCTTCTCGGCCTTAATCATCTCTTGTTTTATTTCATGTTTCCCTTGTTCCATTTTTTGTTGGTTTTGTTGTAACCTAGTTACATTCCCTTCCATTTTGTTTGTATGGATTTTTAAGCTCATTTTCTAACTCTTTTTTCAACTCCTTCTTCAAGTCGTTCATAAACTCGGATCTTAGGCTAATGATTTCTCTTTGAATGTTGTCAAACCTAGCATCATTTCCATTAGCGTATTCAACAAATTCATTTGGAAGATCTTTCAAAGTTTGCAAACCCTTGTTGTTGTTTTGAAAATCATTATTTTGATTTTTGTTTGAAACTTGATTATTAGCCCCTTGATTCCCATAGTTTCCTTTGTAACTGTTTTTAAAACCAACTTGATTGTTTTGATAGTTGTTCTTAGCATTTTGATTGGGAGCAAAACCCGGTGGAGTCAATTGATTGGAGCGGGTAACTTGACCGTTTTGGTTGTAAGTTCCCGTGGCCGCGTAGGCACTCGAAGTGTTACCACCGTTGGTAATGCACTCGGAGAAATCATGACCTCCACCATAATACATGCATGAAACCTCAACCACTTTAGCTGTAGCGGGAGCAATTTGTTCTCCAACTTTGAATTCAATTAAAAGTCCTTTAAGCTCATCAAAGATTTTGTTTTCCAAGTTCGCCTCAATTTGGCAAGCATCGATGGTATTAGACAAAGAAGGTGAAGCCGAAGACAAAGCCTTACGAACACTCGACGTGCTACGAGGACTATACACCTTAGATCTATTCTCAATTATCACCAAAGCTCCCTCAACCATTTGACACAAAAATTACCACCCGCGGCGGCATTTAGATAATCCCTTTCATGATCATTATGTCCATTGTAAAACGTGTCAATTTGATGCAACTCGAAAAAACCGTGATGAGGACACTCATGTAACATTTCCTTAAACCTATTCCAAGCCGTTGAAAAACTCTCATTAAATTTTTGTGAAAATTTTGAAATCTCGTTTTTCAAATGCGTAGTCTTAGAGGGCGGGAAAAATTGGCTCACAAACTTAGAAACAAGATCCTTCCACGTCAATATAGAATTGGGTAGCTCTTTCTCTAACCAAATTTTAGCGGGCCCCGCTAAGGAGTACGGAAAAAGCATCATCTTAATCGACTCATTAGCAACATCCTTAAATTTGCAAGTGGCGGTAAGACGATTGAATTGGTGGATATGGTTGTGTGGGTTGTCCTTTTCATCACCACGGAATTTGTTGTTTTGGATCATCGACAAGAAACCCGTTTTCACTTCAAAATTCTCCGTAAGGATAGCGGGAATCACAATAGCCTCTCCATAACCCTCGGTGGGTGCTTGAAGTAACTCCATCATAGTTCAATTCGCCATGGTTGGTTCTTCTCTTACGATAGGTTCGTCAATAGGAGATTCCTCACTAGAAAGATTCGGAGTAGGTGTTGACTCCTTCCGGTTTCTACGTTTACGTGCACGTCTTGCTTGGTTGCGAGTTTGCATAAACGTCACGTACAACGTGGGGATGAGCAAAGATGATTCTCTTTGGGTGTTTTGTATTTTTCAAATTTTTTTTTTGGTTTTTGATTGTTTTTACTTTTTTTTGGATTTTTGTGATTGTATTAAGTAGACAAAAATCTACAAATCTCCTCCTTAACCAAATCTCTTGATTAAAGAAGCGTCAAGGAATGAAAACGATCACGTGAAGTGAACGCCTTCGATGACTTTAGAATGTTGGTGGAACACCAAAACGTTCAAGAGGGTTTAATCAAATGAAACCAAGAAAGTATATATGATACTTAATAATACTTTGAGCGGCAAAACCCTCGATTAGCCTTCAATCTCAAAATACTCACAAGCAAGCGGGGAAACGAGGCGGCGCGAAGCACTTAAGAGCCTTTTTCCTTAGGGTATATTTTATAATACCCGCCTTATACCCACCTTATAGTTTGTATTTTTCAAAATCGAGCTTCACGAAAGTATTTATCTATTTTGACTTTTCTTTCTTGTTTGAGATTCGAATACAATGATTGGGTAATGACCTCCCAAGTCAAGGTTGTGTTTTCACACTTTTGGAGTACTTGTGAATTTATTGTTCTAGGTATACAATACAGTAATAATATTCACACAAAAAACGAAAAACCGATAATACGTATTAGTAGAGTGCTACTAATACAAATAGATATTATGGATATATATAAAAACAATAATTGCCAAATCAAAACACAACACGCCTCCCCGACAGCAGCGCCAAAATGATAGTTGAGTTTTTACACTTTGTTTAGGAAAACAAAGGTAATTAGGGTAAGTACACAAGTGATTTAGGAAAACCACAAGTAAATGACCCAAAGTGGGGGTCGTTCTCAAGGAGGCAAGTGCGTTGTGTTAAGAACTGATTAATGGTTTGTGATTATATTGATGAGAAAAGAAAATAGAAATGAGATTAGAAGAGAATGACGGTTACGATTAGGAATTACACTAAGACGAAAAATCGTACACGTAAAACCGTAAAAAGTGACAAAATTAAAAATTTACACTAAAAATTCCTAAAAAATTGCAATAAATCCTAAAATATGTAATTAGAGTTTACAAAAAATCAAAAATCACTCAATCCTTTTATTTAATTAAATAATAATTTTTTAATGTTAATTAAAGCCCAAAAAATCAATTTAATTAACAAAAAGCCCAAAATGAGATTTTTTCAATTGTAAACCTCTAAGATGACTTAACTAAATTTAAAACTATTTTTGAAAATTTTAAAATTAATAAAAACTATTTAAAAACAATTAAAAACTATTTAAACTTAAAATAATTCTAAAATTTAGTCTAATGACAATAAAATATTCTAAAAGTTATAAAATTCCTAACTTAATGTATTTAACCTAAGAAAAATATAAAAACTTGAAAAATCTAAATTTTAATTTTTAATAGTAAAATAATAAAAAAATAATATTAAAAATCCAAAATTTATAAAAAAAATTTAAAAAGTTGCAAACTGATTATTTTAACCTAATAAACACAGAAAAAATACCGCTAATGGGCCTAGAAATGGGCTAACAGACAACAAAACAGTCCCTTAATGGGCTTAATTTGGGCCCAATAAGAAAAAGTCAACCAAATAAGCCCAAAACTTCTAGTCTGACTCAAAATTTGATTTTAAGAACAAAACTCTGAAGGCCCAAAAGCTGGAAATGTTTATAAGCTAGCTTATTTCAAAGCAGCTTATTCTTAATGGGCATTTTGGCCCATTAAGCTATAAGCTGATGCCATAAGCTCAAATTAGACACACAAGCTTCTTTTGAGTTACTTAAGTGATCTATAAACAGAAATTTGAAATAAGCACAAGGAATAAGCCTGAATAAGCTAAAAGCTATCTTCACAAAACGACAAAATAGTCGTTTTCGAGTTCTAGGCCACCCCAAGAGCTGATTCAAGATTCAAAAGCTTTTAAATGACTTAACTAAGCTTAATCAACAAAAAGTTTTTCAATAAGTTCACTCAATAAGCTGGAATAAGAAGATAAGCACTTAATTAAAAGTCAACTTTATGAGTTTTCTAGCACAAAGTCAAAGCCAAGGTCTGATAAGCTCCAGATCAAATAAATGGGTCAAATGATGAAGATCTATTACAAAAAGTAAGTCGTTGCAAGTCTGCATAAGCCAATATGGCTTATTAATAAGTTGAGTGACAAATTACACTAGCAGGGGCTAGTTTTTGGTGTTGAGAAGTGGCAACTTTTCCCACTGCTTGACTTTCTTGACTATTTGTCTTTAGTGACTTTTTGTTGGAATCAAGTTACAAACAAGGCACCCTTGTGATCAGTGAATCACAAGGAGTCAGAAACAACAAAGAAATCACAATCACAATCAGCCAATTAGCACAGTTAATTCAATCAGTCACCAGACATCTCACAGACATGAACATAAGCAGTTATGAACTTAATAAGCTGTTTAAGCAAAATTCAGCCAACCAAATTGCACCAAAAGCATACACAAGCTATATTTAATTCAGATGAACATAAATTAACAAGTTACATGCATTGGTTCAAAGCATAAATAAAGATTCAAGCACAAAAAGGTATTGATGAACACTTAAACAAGCAGACTTTTCACTTTGCTGATATACTTGACCAAAAAGCCAATTTCAAACACTCAAATCTTGTTATCAGGTTATATGAACTATGATTTAACACCTTTTAACCCTAAACATGCATATACTCTAGGTATTTCCAAAATTTTAGGTCAAATCAGTCAAAACAAATGAGATATAGCATAATCTTTGATTAGAGGTTATAAGACTGAAAACTTGCAGTTTTTAGCACTCAACCAAGTCAATAACATATACAAAGCACAAACAACACTTTCCAATAACACAATACCAATCTATGATCTTAAACAGATAATCCCAAACACCCCTTATCTTTTTCAAATCAAATTGAAGCAAGTATAAGTGTTTTCCAAGGTTACCCAAGCCCAATCAAACACATTAACAAATGTAATATGCAGTATTAAGCAAGATTAAACCATAAATTCAGCAAGAACACAAGCAACACACAAACTCACCAAAAATCAAGATTTTAAGAAGACTTAAGGTAGAATGGTTCAAACCTCATGGATGTACATCCACACCCACGAATTTTGAGCTTATGTGCTAGCAAGAACAAGCACAAGCTTCCACAAACAAGCCTGCTAAGATTCAACAAAGTTAGAAGCAAAAATATAAAAATAGTAAAGTGACAAATCCTTGATTAATGCAACTCTTGTACCCCACACTTGATTATCCCCAAGTTATAAGCCTCACAACACCTTGATATCACAATATCAGGGTGCTATGATCAACTTATAGCCCAAAAATTCCAAGGTGTACCAAGATCTTAGCAAAATATCAAGATTTAAGGAAAATATGCAAACTTTTGCACACTCCTTTGAAAACAGGTTTTTGGATTCAAGAGTAGTTAACAAACAACAATAACAACCAGATATAAGATTGGCACTTGGTCTTTTCTTCACAAAATTCAAACACACTTCATTAATATGAAAATAAGATTTACAGAAATGTGAACTAGGAAAAATTCAAGAGCAAAAACAAATATAGAATCCTAAGGCCTTTAAATAGGCTTAAGTGAACTACTGATGCTAAGAAAAACGTAAAACCCTAGTTGTATAAGTCCAAAAATTCCCTTTGAGTAGTTTGAATATCTTGGAATCATGTGACTTTATATTGGCGTTTTGTTGTTGCTGGCATGGTGGAATTTCATCCAATGGTTTATAACAAGCTTAAAATGTAAGCTGGAATGTGGATGGTTGGATTGCTGTCAAGGTTTTGGCGTCTTGTTCAAAGATGTAGCAGGGGAGGTACCATGTGGACATGTGAGTGGTGAGGTGGCCAGTTTAAAGGTTGGGTTGTGTTTATAAGACCATTAATCAATAAACTGGAGATGATTATGGCTTAATTCAAAGTATTTAAAAAATCCCCAAATTTGTTCTTGAGTGAATAGTTGGTGGTTTAATCTGGTTTTGGGTTTAAAATTATGTTAACCGCGTTTTTTAAACTTAATAAATTAAGTTTGTTAAAACGGGTTTAAGTGGAGTGTGACATAGCAGGGTGGAGAGTGGTGATTGGTGGGATGGGGTGAGTGGGACACGTGGAGGGTGCTGGTTGGTCTAGGTAAGTTATATTATCGGCCAGATTAAACCCCTTGTCTTTATAACTCCTTTCATTTGCAACTTAATACCCCAAAACCTGATTTCCTTTGCAATCCAAGTTTCATTTTTTCCACTTTGGCCACAAATACTTTTTCAAAATATTTTCAGGGGTATTTCTTGCCAATTGTTGATTCTTGAAGGGCTGTTTTGGCATTATCTTCAATGATTATGGTCTTGACTTGTATGATTGATGTTTTGGAGGACTAAAATTGACAATTCTTCATTTTTGAGGGACCATTTTTTCCAGTTCTTCATAGTTAAGGGTCCTTTTTGCAATTTGACATATTTTGAGGATCAAACTTGTAATTTCTTGTAACTTAAGGCCTTCATGATATTATTGACTTTGAGGAGGACTAATATTGACAATTTAGTTTTGTTGAGGGACTAAATTTGCCAATTCTTCAAAGTGGATGGCCGTTTTTGTTATTTTGACAAACTTTAGGGACCAATCTTGTAATTATGAAGATACAAGGGTTTAAAGTGTCAATTCTTCAATATTGGAGGACCCTTCTTGCATAATCTTCAAATCTTCAAGGGTTTGTCTTGGAAAGTCTTCATTAGGGCTTGGTTCATTGTGCGGCTTCGTTTCCCGTGTTCGTTTTTGTATGATTCTTGTGATCTTTTGTCATTTTCTCAATATTCGTACCTAAAATACACAAGTAACAAAGACAAGCATATATTTGGCCAATTTCATGATATTTTATGCATTTAAAGCCCTTTTTGGACGATGAGACTTATGTATAAAAGTAGTCTCATCACGTGTAGTAATAGCACTCACATTAACTCTAGGGTTTATTTCGGTTGTAGAAGAAAGAGCACCTTGGGGGCGAAGGGTTTGAAACATTTGAACGAATTTCCTATCCGTAGACTCTTTCATTTCTTTCATGGTTCGCTCATGATCGGTTAATTTTTGCAGAATCAAGTCCATGTGCGGATGAGGTAAATTGGACCCTTGTTGTTGGAAACCTTGGTTTGGGTATTGGTTATATGGTGGAAAACCTTGAGGATTGAAACCTTGGTTTTGAAAGCCTTGGTTTTGCATTTGATTATTGCCTTGGTTTTGCATTTGATAATTGCCTTGGTTTGCATTGTAGCCCCTCACATTAGCATTTTGTTGAAAATTTGCTCTTGGTGGCCCTTGGTTGTTATGGGTGGCTGGGTGCGGTCTTTTTTGAAAACCGGGTGGAACCAAGTAATTCGTTGAGTTGTAGGACAAGTGATTAACATCGACATTAGGCTTGAATTGAACTCTCTCCGTGTTTTTGTAAGCATACACTTCCCCGTGAGATTGATTATAAGCCTTATCACAATTAGCATAAGATTGTGGTCCACCAAAAGTTTCACAAGTAATATTGAGAGCATGGGCATGTTGATTAGGAGGGTTATCTCTTAAAACAAGTCGTTTTACTGCTGAAGTAAGTTCCTTAAGATGATTGGTCAACTCACTCTCACTGGCACTAGCCATAGTAGCCCTAGCACTCTTGGTTTGGACTTTGGCTTTGTTCTCAATGATTGCGCAAGCCTCATTCATTGATTTAACAAGAATATTACCCCCCGAAGCACTATTTAGTGAATCTTCCGTCATTCAACTTAACCAATTATAAAAAGTATTAATTTAATGTACCTTTGTAAAACCGTGTTGTGGACACTTTCTTAAAAGTTCCTTAAAACGATCCCAAGATTCACTAAACATCTCACCGTACATTTGTTCAAAATTAATGATGTCATTCCGCAAAGTGGTAGTACATGAGGGTGGGAAAAAGTAATTGATAAATTTAGTCTCTAGTTCCGCCCATGTTGTAATACTTTCGGGTGGTTCCTTATCAAGCCAAGTCCGGGCTTGTCCCTCGAGGGAGAAAAGAAAGAGAAGCAAACGAATTGCCTCTTGTGAGCCCCATTGTATTTCACGGTATTGGTTAAGTGAAAAAAACTTTTTATGTGATCGTGCGGATCATAATGAGTGCGGCCTAAGAAAGGTGTTGCGGAAACCATTTGAATAAAACCGGTCTTGAGCTCGAAGTTATTTGCATCAATAGTCGGAACCACAATCGCATCTTCATTGCCTTCAACATCTGATTGCAAGAGCTCGATCATAGGACGGTTATCCATTGTGTTAACAACAGGAGGATCAATGATAGCGGCTTGAATGGATTTCCTTTCGCGTGAACGGGTACGCATACACCTACAAAAGAAAAGAATAGCAAAGAAATAGAAGAAAAATAATTGTTAACGTGAGAAGAAAATATTTTTGGTGCAAAACTTTTGAAAAAGAAATGCTTTTTATGAGTTTTTTAATGTTTTTGGATTTTTTAAAATTTTTGATTTTTATGGATTTTTGAAATTTTTTGAAACTTTGATAAGAAAAATAACGTTCAAAGGTGAACGGATCCCAAAATCCAACGCGTCTCTCACAAAAAACCGTTAATCTTCACGAAAAGAGCCGGCAGGGGCGCCATTTTAACATCCATAATTTTATTAAAGTGAAAATCGTCTCGACTCGATTCGAATTGACCACGGTTAAATGTGCGACTCAGTTGTTCTTGGTGTAAAAAGCAAGAAAATGCCGTTGAGTAACTAAAGGAAAATGAAAGCTTGAAAAGATTAAACTAAAATTAAAGACTTTGAAAATTAAATGATACAAGATTAAAACCTAATAAAATGTAAACTTTAAAAATTAAAACTTTATAAAAAATAAACTTGACATTAAACTAAGACAAAACAAGTTAAAATAAAGCTAAGTAGAAATGGCGGGAAAAATAAAGTTTGAAAATAAAACAGGAAAACAAAATAAACATAAGTCGGAAATATAAAACACAACCTAAGTCGGAATGATATAAAATCTAAACCTTATCCTGAATACACAATTCCTACTAAATCCAGAATACACAATATTCAAACAATCCGGAATACACAATCCTGGGCAAATCCGGAATGCAAACCCTAGACCTAATCCGGAATGTTATCCTATGTACTAATCTGGAATCCGTGTTCAGGGAGTAATCCGAAATCTGTGATCTTTGGTACAATCCGGAATGCCTCAAACACACACAATTCAGAATACTGAACTTGTTACAATCCGGAATACTAGTCACACACCTTATTCGAAATAACACCCTTACACACAATCCGGATTTCTAGAAATCATACCTAATTCGGGATACTAGGGTGTCTAAACCCGGATAACATAAAATAAGCTAAAAAACAATAAGCACTTAACCAAAAACTTAACCAAAATAATTTTAAGAAAAAGCTAATAAGCCACAATTTAAAACTTTAAAAATACTAAATAATCTAAATATTAAAAATCAACTTTTTATAATCTAACATCCCCACCAAATGATATGCGCAGCGGAACTACAACATTTGGGTGCTAGGCAGTTATCATTACACACAAGCTATTTCGAACGACTCAAAGAGACGTAGAAATTTAAACATTAGTTAAACATTATTAAAACATCATTGTCTACTGCTTCCCAAACCCCAAAGATAATACAAAACAGAGTTGCGTTTAGGTCCACACTGAATCTCAACCCACAAATACATTACTTGTTTCACATTACAAAATATAAAAAGTTTTAAGTTATAAAAGGGAGGAAAGAAAAAGTAAACCGCCAAGCCACAACAACTTCCATCCTCACATGCTCCTTGCTACCATATCATCGATTACCTGAAACACATGCTTAAAGGGGTCAACAAATAATGTTGAGCGAAATTTATAGGTTTTATAATCTCACTTTTGAACATAAGTATATAAAATCAATCACGATCATTTATAGAATTGTCGATAAAGCAATCTATCATTCAAGGTTATTATAATTGTGTTTAAGCTCATGTCACTAATCGGTTAACTCAATCACCCGCGTACATTTACCGGCATGATTAAGATGAAACCAGTGCCCCTTCTAAAGGCATTAGTTTCAATTATACCTTATTTCTTATCACAAGTTATCCGTCCGCAGAGGGTACTCAACGTACTAGCTCTCGTCTCGGATAGGGTCCTCAACCCCATAGTACTATCAATTGTATAAGAGGCTATTTTCAATCCATACAAGGATTAAACAATAGTTAATAGTTCATGAATATAGGGTCTTATGCAACTAGGTACTCAACACAATTCAGGCAACTTTCGGGTCCAAAAATCATTCATGACTTATGTTCGTTTTATTTAAAATAGCATGCATCCCCCTCGCGGGTAAAACCATTTAAAAGTGTAAGAAGCGAGGCTATAAACTCACCTTGCGTAGTAGTAGTGATTCTAGCGAAGACGTAACAAAAATATCACCGACGATTTGGTTGCCCCGGAAAATCTAACACGTGACAATCAAAATACGAGAACCGAGTCAATACTCCGTGTACATTATTGTACTAAACACGCGTATATAAAAACACTTAATACTTATAAAAACTCACGCCAAAACTCATACATGTGATCATTACTAAACTCGTACTATCTATCTATGTAATTAAAAATGTTTCCCATTTTATAACTTTGTCGGTACTAACCAAAAGTACGGTTGTTTTCTATCACTTAAGCATCTCTATAAGTTACAAGAAAATGTGTAAAAATCCCTTATAACCTGTAGAAAACCCATTTTAAATACCATAAAAAGTTTTCACTTTTCTGACCCATTACTCACTACATTACTAGACGTAAACTTTTCGGACTGATTTTGCACTTTTACCATGTAAGACTTCTTTGACTTGTTTAAAATGTACCATTAGCTAATTTGACCCTTAAGTATAAAAATAGACTAAAAAATGCAGGTTTGGAATCAAAGAACAACTTTCAATGATTTATAAAACTCTACCTATGGTCCCCGGGATGACCTAAAACCAAACATAATTTCGGATTATGTTGATTCTCATCTCCCGGTACACGAACTTTCAAAATAGCATAACTTTTGACTCGTTAGGCATCGTAAGCTATTTCTTATACCAAATCGAAGCTAAGACAATTCTCTACAACTACATCCTAGCCTCGTGACCTTTTTACAAAATTAAACCCACGAAAACATGCCTAAACAATCTGCCTAAAATTTCCTTCCTCAAAATCAACCCAACACTTGTTTCCAATCCGTTCCTAACATCATCTAGACCTAACCTAACCACTTATAAACCTTCCCAAACACCCTAATCAGGCTATACTATCATGAAAACCAAATATTCATAAAAACCCAAATCTTAAATCACACACGCATTATGTTTATCCTACTTAAAAACATCAAAAACACAACTCTAAACACAAACCCACAACACAAATCATAAACCACCATGAACAACCAAACACCCCCATTTGGCCGTGGGGTGTTGGTGTTCAAAACACCCCAACAAAATTGATTTTGGTTGGTTTTGTGGATGATTATCCATTACCCAAACATCAATCAAACATGCAACTAGTCTAATTACATCAAAATATATTTTTGAAAAATCTTTGATTCTTGAAATTTTTTTGTTAATGCATGTTGTTATAAACTACATCAAAACACTTACAAAGGAAAACTAGGATGTGGTCTAAACTTGGATTTGTTAAAATCAAAATGGAAAAAAATATTGGTGGTCGTGGTGGTGTGGAGGCCGACGGCCAAAGAGAGAGGAAAGGGAGGAGAAATTTTTTTTTGAATGAATTTTTGTTGTTTGTGTTCCTTCCTTCCCCTTTTGTAAAATTTGAGGGGCCTCTTTTGCCATATTGGTTTTTTTGTCTTCTTTTTAAACGACAATTTTTAGTAGCGGGAAACGACTTATTAGTCGGTTTTGAAAATTCGCGGGAGTAGGGGTTGCCCCGAACACTCGAAAATACTTTTAAAGCAATTTAAACGCACTAGGGATGAAATAAAACGCACCTGGCTTGACTTAACACGAACCAAAAATAAAATTCTTCTAATATTGACAAAACGATAATAAAACATAAAAATTGGGCATCCGTCGGGATCGTAGTCGTCGTCGTCTTTCCTAAATCGTCAATCGTGATGATTACGACCTTAAACATCGGTTTCAACTTAAACAGTCAATTATATAATAAACGAAATTTCTTAAAATTTTCAAAAGTATTAGTAATTTAGGGTAAAATAAATGACCTCGGGTTCTGGGTATCATATCCACCCCTCTTTAAAGAGAGCGACGTCCCGGCGCTCGCCTCTTCTTATATTCACATTTCGTGCCGCTAGAACAGATGAGGATATCTCTCCTTGAAGAAGTCCTCACGTTCCCAAGTGTATTCCGGTCTACGTCTAGAATTCCATCGTACCTTAACAATTGGAATTCTACTGTGCTTCAATCTCTTAACCTCTTGGTCGATAATCTCCACTGGTTCCTCCACAAAATGCATTTTATCGTCAAGCTGAATCTCGTCCAAAGGAATCACCAATTCCTTATCCGCCAAACTTTTCTTCAAATTCGATACGTGAAACGTGTCGTGAATAGCACTAAGCTCATTCGGCAATTCCAACTTATAAGCTACGGGTCCAATTCGTCTAACAATCTTGAACGGTCCAATATACCTTGGGCTCAGCTTTCCTTTCTTCCCAAAACGTATCACACCCTTCCACGGTGACACCTTAAGCATGACCATGTCTCCGACCTCAAATTCCAACGGTTTCCTCCTATTATCGGCGTAACTCTTCTGTCGGCTTCTCGCAACAAGTAAACGGTTCTTGATTTGCACAATCTTCTCTGTCGTCTCCAAAAACATTTCGGGCCCAGTCAACTGACTCTCTCCCACTTCGCTCCAACACACAGGAGATCTACACTTCCTTTCATACAACACTTCAAATGGTGCAGCCTTAATGCTCGCATGATAACTGTTATTATACGAAAACTCCACTAAAGGCAAGTGGCATTCCTAGCTTCCTCTGAAATCAATCACGCATGCTCGAAGCATGTCCTCCAACGTCTGAATGGTTCGTTCGCTTTGGCCATCAGTTTCAGGATGATAGGCCGTGCTCAAACTCAATTCGGTGCCCATCGCACATTGAAGAGATTTCCAAAATCCCGAAGTAAATCTGCTATCGCGATCCGAAATGATCGATAAAGGTACTCCATGTCGACAAACAATTTCCTTCACCTACACACTGGCAAGTTTCTTCATGCTATCCGTCTTCTTCAGAGGTAAAAAGTGAGCATATTTCGTCAATCTATCCACAATCACCCAAATCATATCACAACCACTAAGAGTCCTCGGTAAACCCGTCACGAAATCCATACCGATCGTTTCCCATTTCCATTCTGGGATCTCAGGTTGTACCAACAACCCAGACGGTCTCTTATGTTCAGCTTTAACCTTCACGCAAGTTAAACACTTACTGACGTAACGAGCAATCTCTGCCTTCATATTCGGCCACCAGTAGACTTTCTTCATATCGTGATACATCTTATCCGCTCCAGGATGTATCGAGTACTTCGACTTATGAGACTCATTCATAACCAAATCTCATACTCTAGGCGCTCCTTCCTCAGATGGACATAGCGGTAACCAAATTCGATTTTCAAAATATCTCAGCCCGTCTGACTTTACCAGAAAAAAAGGTATCTGCAGTCTTCCCAGATTCTCGGCGCCAATATTTTATTCCATCAACCCCTTCTCTTGAGCCTTCAATATCGTTCCGGTCAAATCAACACCCTCAGTCATCACTAATGCTCTGACTCTCAAAGGTTTCTCCCTATCCTTCCTACTAAGTGCATCCGCTACAACGTTCGCCTTGCCAGGATGGTAGCGAATCTCGCAGTCATAGTCACTCAGTAGCTACACCCATCGTCTTTGTCTCATATTCAACTCCTTCTGGTCTAATATGTGCTGCAAACTCTTGTGGTCAGTGAATACAACACACTTAGTCCCATACAAGTAGTGTCTCCACAACTTTAGCGCAAAAACTACAACTCCCAATTTCAAATCATGTTTAGTGTAGTTTTCCTCATGCTTCCTCAATTGTCTCGACGCGTAAGCGATCACCTTCTCACGCTGCAACAAAACAGCTCCATAACCCTTATGAGACGCGTCACAATAAACCATGAAGTCTTCGATTCCTTCTGGCAATGACAAAATCGGAGCAGAACACAATTTGTCCTTAAGTGTTTTGAAAGTGATTTCTTCATCATTTCCCCGTTCAAACACCCGATTCTTCTCAATAAGTTTGGTCAACGGCTTTGCAATCAACGAGAACCCTTTGATGAATCTCCGATAATAACCAGCTAAACCAAGAAATTGTCGAACTTCAGTCGGCGTTGTCAGTGCCGGTCATTCTTTAATTGCGTCCACCTTGACAGGATCTATACGAACTCCTTTGCTGTCAATCACATGCCCAAGAAATTAAACATTTTCTAACCAAAACTCACACTTGGAGAATTTCGCATACAACTTCTCTTTCTTCTGCAGCTCCAATATCGTCCTCAAGTGCTTCTCATGTTCTTCTTTGCCCTTAGAGTAAATTAGAATATCATCAATGAATACAATGACAAACTTATCCAAATACGGCTTGCACACTCGATTCACAAGATCCATGAACACTGCAGGCGCATTCGTTAACCCAAAAGGCATCACTTGGAATTCAAAATGTCCATATCGCGTACGAAAAGCAGTTATAGGAATATCCTCCTCTCTAACTCGCAGTTGATGATACCCTGATCTCAAGTCAATCTTCGAGTACACACACGATTAATACGTGGCTTTTGGCCTAGTAAGAAAATTTTATCGTCTGATCTTTTCGAATTGAGAAAGGGTGAACGTGCGACTCAGTCGTCTTTTGGTGAAACAAAGATATGGTCGTTGTAGTACAAATAAATGTGCAAGACTTTAATGTAAATGACGGTAATTTAAATCTAAAACTAATTAAAAGCTAAACGTGCAAAATTTAAAACTTTAAAATTAAATGACCAGAAATAAAATGACGGGTAATTAAAACTTGACGAAAAGTAAATTTGACAAGAAAATAAAAATGCAAAATGTAATTAAAATAGGCTAAAAGAAAAATGAGAAAAACTGTCACTTTTCCTCTAAAAATAAAAACTAGAAAACTTGAAATCTTAAAACTAAAACTAAAACAAGAAATTAAATCAAGCAAGCAGGAACAATAATAATTTCGGAAAAGCTACAGCACAATTCAGAAATTGCATTTCTTCGGAAAAATGACTTTTCGGAAAAACAAGTTTTTCGGAGAAATCTTCGGAAAAACAATGAATTCAGAAAAAAGGATAATTTTGGAAAAATGACTTTTTCCGAAAAACAACTTTTTCGGAATAAATGTTTTTCGGAGGAATCTTCGGAAAAATGTCAAATTCAGAAAAAGTATTTTTTCGGAAAAATGACGAATTCAGAAAAAGAGAACTTTCGGAAAAATGATATCTTCGGAAAAATGGAAATTTCAGAAGAAGTAATAATTTCGGAAAAAGGATAAATTCAGAGAAATGACTATTTCGGAAAAATGCTAATTCAGAAAAGGGATGAATTCAGAGATAAAAACCCTTTTCCGAAAACATGGAAGTGGAAGATTCAGAAGACTAAAAATCGTAAAATAAGCCACAAATAAGCTAAAATCAAATAAGCAATCTACCAAAACTTAATCTAAAACACTTTTAAGAAAAACTAATTCAACCACAAATCAAAAACTTGAAAAACACTAATAAAATTAAACATTAAAAACCAACTTTTAATAAAACAAACTAATAAAAACTTAACTTAAATCAAATCAAACACACAATAAGCTATCAAATCAATAAGCTAACACATCCAAACACATAAAAACATAACCATTAATAAAATAAGCATGACAATAAGATAATAAGCATAAATATTAACAAAAATAAGAAAGGTAGAAGGAGAGATTAATATAAAACTTGATTAAAGAAAAGATTAAGCAACAGAAGTAAAGATTAAACTTACTTGGAATTAAAGGAATTACGGTGCAAGACAAGGAATGTAAATTGACAAGTAATTAAAATGACATGAAAATAAAGTGGAAAGAGTAATGTGTTAAATTAGCTAACAACTCCTAATGACACATTAGAAGTCTATTTATAGGTGATTAGGAAAGACTAAGCATGTATTGGTTATTCTTCTTCTTCACGTCTTTTCGTCCTCTTAATTCTTCGACTTTTTCGACTTTGTCTCGGGATTAATAAACTCGTCTTGTAATTTCTTCGTTAATTTAGACTTGAGTTCTTCGGCTTTTATTGAACTTCCGTCTTTAGACTTTTTCTTCGATAAATCTTCAGAAATGGCCTTGGACTTCCGTTCTTTTAGCACTCTTGATCTTTCGACTTCGTCTTTTGTCTTTTTCTTCGATAAAAGCCCGTGAAAGCCCGTGTTTTCCTCCCTTTTCACATTTTGATCCTAAATCACAACAAAAACACAAACCACGCATAATTTTGACAATTACGACATAAAATACACGTTTTGGCTTGGTTATTATTGTAGTTAAGTGGTAAAAGGATGAGTGTTTACACACCTATCAAATCCCCTACACTTGACCATTGCAATGTCTTCATGTAATGCATTAGTTACAAAGCAAGTTTTGCATTTTCCATTATAATCAATCCACATTGGCCTTTTATTAAAGAGACAAAATATTTAAAAGAAGGAAACAAGTAAAAAGATCAAAAACTTACCTTAGGGTTTTAGAATGTCATGAATGATTATCATCCTCAAGTTTCACGTTCCCCATACCAAGCTTAAAAACGAGATCATTGTTATTATAAGTTAGCAAACCAACACAAATTCATGTGGCCCAATTATTCACATAGACTCCCTTATTCCTAGGTGTATCTCTTATATTTTATCGTTGTCTTGAATGATCACAAGGATGCATTGTTGACTTATTTCGATAGTTTATTTAGGCCGAAAATAAAGTAGGACGATTTAATCAATAGTTAGCTAAAGGACAAAATCTTTTAAAACTGCTTCTCGGGACCTCATAAAGTTCATATCTTGGCATAACCCGCTTCACGATTTGGGACCTTTCTCGGACCGATATTTGGCAGCGACTTCATACTTCAAATCTTGAGAGACGTTCATGAAATAATGGTCTTCTATTCATAATAGGAATTTCTTCACTTGAAGTTTTGAGAGATTCTTCATATTTGGACCACGACTTCTTCATTTTTCTCTAATCTTTATTTTTGACTTTGATATACAACGATCCGCCTCCTTTTAGGACTTGGATCTATTTATCCTCATACCTTGCTAGAGTCTTTTCGGATAGACTTCTCCATGATCTTTAGGGGAGTATTTGCTTTTCGTTGTGTGTCTCGATCCTTAATATTGATTTTTGATAAATGATTCTTCACATCACTTTTGGATCTTTAGCAACAAAATGTAGCCCTCATGCCTTGTTAGGGCCTTTTCGGACTCGCCAATCTTCGCATCCCGCTTCAATAAGTTATGCCTTGGCTATGAACTCTAATCAATACCAAGCAACTTTTAAACGATCTTGGGCTAGAAGCTAAGTAACTTTTCAAATTGTACAACCTTATTTATTGTAGATAAATTTATTAGCAAGCGATGGGAGAATAGGCTTATAATCAACTCACATATATTCACAAAAGAATACCAAACTTATAATTGACTCTATCATCTCTCGTTCTCCACAATTTAAAATCTCAAGGAATGAGACTCGTGGATGCTTAGCCAATTAAATCAAAGTTTTGGGTTTTCGAGTCATCTATAGGATCTTGCAAATTCTTAGACTTTTTCAAGTTTAGAATTCGCATTTTAAAGTTCCCTTGATAAACGACTCTCTAGGATCAATTATAGGAACTTGCGAAAAGTTTTTGTTCTTAACCCGTGAGAGTTAAGACTTTCGCATTTTAAAGCTCCCTATATAAAAGCCTAGCAAAATTTGACTTAAACACGTTAAGGATACTAGCTAGAGTAAACTTAGATAAGTAAACTCGGGTTGAGTCAAAAGATTCACAACGATGGAAATTAAAACCACTTTATTAAAATTTATTCTAGCAAAGAAAGAAAATAACTCTAACAAAGGTAAAACTACTAGGCCAAAATAGATCAAAAATTTTGAAAAATGTCGAAAAATCAATTTTTTGGTTAAAATGAGGACAAATGCAAGGAAAAGACAACTTAACTTCGATAGAAGTCCCCCCTACACTTAATATAAACATTGTCCTCAATGTTTAAGCATGTGGAAGTAAACTCCCCTACACTTAGGACATTGTGCACTTTGTTTAAATCTCGCTAAGGAAGAGACAACTAAAGTGATTCCTATTTTACTATTTAAGAATATAAAATAGAGAATCAAAAGAGTTTAGGATAGAACCGGGAAGGCGGGTACACGGGATCACGGTTCGTCAAAAGTCATCAAGAATGGATCTTTGAAAGCTCAAATCCCTGCACATGATAAGAAAGAAAACAACAAACACATATTAGGGTCTCCCCCTACACTTATTATAAAAACAAGAGAAAAAGGATAGATATTGCGGGTCGCCTCCCGAGAAGCGCTTGTTTTTGTTAACCGAGTCGTGAGCCTGACTCGACCTTGATTATCATAGGAAGAAGCTTGAAAAACATCCACCGGGATCAAATACATGGTTTTCATCCATCAAGTAACACAAGCTTAAGGCGAACAAGGCAAGCCAAAGAAGAGTAGGCAAGGTTCCCTTAAGCAAGTGGTGAGCACGGTGGTAGCAAGGATGATGAGGTGCAAGCATATCTCCAATAGTTCCAAAAATCTTTCCTTTTATTTCATCAGACGGATACTGAGATGGCTTAAAAATTTCAATACCGGGGTCGAACACCTTTTCCTTTAAGGGAAAATAACACTCAGGCTCAGCAGATCTTGAAGAAGATCCGATCATAAATCTAGCAATCTCATCCGCAGACGGAGGGTAGAGAGGAGTTAAGACATAAGTGTTGCTGATATCGGTGTCGGCCGACTTCTTCTCCTTTGAAGCAGATTTCTTCATATCCAAAGTAGGATAAAGGCCATAATCATCAAAGTCTAAAGGAGTGGCATCATTCTCATGAGGGAAGTATGTATTGAGAAAAGTAGAAAAGTCTTCCTCAAATGAGTAGTCATCCAAAGTAGGATCAAGCATGGATGGCGGAGGATCTTCAACATGTGAAGAATCACTCGAGAGAGTATCAGCCTCATCAAAATCATCATAAGTGGGCATGTCTGGATACTCAGAAGTAAAATCATCATAATCATCTCCATCGAAACTAGAATCGTCATCATAAGCATCAAAGATCGGTGGAGAATCATAAATTGGTGGAGGATCAGAATTAGATAGAGAATCATCCACAACATCTTGGAACAGTGGATTATCATAGCAAGAATCGAATAGAGGATTGTTGTAGACGACAAAATCATCAAGCACATTGATCATATTCGCGGATTCTCTTCCATTAGATTTGGTTGTGATCTTCCCCATTTTGAACACTTGTTGTTCATTCTCGACCGTTAAAATTATCTCACCTTCGGCAACATCGACTAGAGCTCTTCCGGTTCTCAAGAATGGCCGACCAAGTATTAAAGGAATACGAGGGTCCATTTCATAATCAACAACAACAAAGTCGACCGGAAAAGTGAAGGTGCCAACTTTAATGAACACATCTTCGGCAATACCAACGGGGTAAGCGAGAGTGCGATTTGAAAGCTCAAGAGTTATCTTTGTTGGTGTAAGTTCGGGTAATGATAGTGCTGTCCAAACACTTAAAGGCATCAAATTAATACATGCTCCGAGATCAGCTAGGGCAGTAAATTCTTTTGTTTTGTTAGAAATGCAAGGCAACACAAAACGACCGGGATCTCCAAGTTTTTCCGGAAGTTCTTTAAGAATGACTGCAGAACAGTTTTCATTTAAGCGTGTGTTGGCGAGCTCAACCAGCTTTTCCTTCTTGTTAGGCAATTCCTTGAATGCTTTGACAAATTTCGGCATGTGGACAAGTGCTTCAACAAGGCTAATGTTGAAATTCATTTGAGAGATCATCTTCAAATAATTCGACACTTGACTGTCATCCTTAGTTAGCAAGTTAGGCTTGTCCAAGCGAGAAGGATATGGGATGTTGGGTTTATAGGTGGAAGGTGGGGTTGGTGAAGGGTTCTTCTTTTTGGGTACTTCAGTAAGAGGTGGAGACGGTAATGGAGAACTAATACTAGGCGTGGGAGTAGGAGGGATAATGGTGGTGGAGGAGGTGTGGATGGAGTAACTGGGGGAGGGATAGATGGTCCTACTACGGTTTCTCCACTGCGTGTAGTAATAGCACTCACATTTGCTCTCTGGTTGGTGACGGTGTTGGAAGGTAGAGAGCTCGAAGTAGAGGGTGGAGTGGTTGATAAGAAACTAGCCAGCATATTCTTCAAATCATTTGTTTGAGTGCTAAAAGAGGTTTGTATATCATGTCGAAGCTCGGATCTAATGTCATTACCTTGCTTAGTGATATCCCCTTTCAAATTGATAATTTGGCTTTGCAGATTCTTAATTTGCTCACCTTGGGTTCTCATTAAGGCTTCAACATCGTGATTAATGGGTGGGGCTTGTTGAGCGGGTGGGTGATAAGTATTAGAAGATCGAGGTGGGATTTGGTTGCTTCTATTGTAATTGTTGGTGGGTTTGTGGTTTTGAGGAGAAAAACCGGGTGCAAGGTAGTTGTTCGACCGGTAACTTAGCAAATTTCAATCCCCTTGAGGTCGGGCTTGGTAATTTTCCGGTGAATAGTTTTTTTTTGGTAAAAGGGTAGCAATGACCCCGGTAAATAGAACCAAAAAAAGCGTTGAAGTACAAGGAATGTGGCTGAAATACCACATTAACCGCAAGCTACATGCAGCTTGTTAAACAAAATGTTTATGACAGGCCATAAACATTAACTAATCTAGAATACTGGAAATATATAAACTAGACAAAAACCAAGACGATAACGTAAAGTTACAAGGAAAATAATAAAATATCAACATGGGATCAGCCAGTTGGAGTGCTTGCCCCAATATGAGTATTGAGAAGATTCACCGATTCATCAAAGACGACCTCGACTCCCTCCTCCTCCTCATTATCTTCCTCGCTTACTTGAGCCCCTTCGTCAATACCAGGCATGGACAAAGATGAAAATTTATTAGATGTAGAAACACTGCTCATTTGAGCTTTAGCCTTGTTCGGACCATTAAGATTGCTAGACTGCTGCAACTGGCCAGATTTAGTATTCAACTTACTACTATTATCAGCACTCGTACTTGTAGTATCCAAGTGAGTTTTTGGGCGAAAAACAACCGTCTTACCTGCTTGGAAACCCTTGCTCAATGGAACACCTCTCGGAACTTGATTCCCTAAATTACCTTTGTACTTCTTCCTCTTGCTTTGCACTTGTTGGAACCCATCATTATCAACATGTGTTGTCACTTTTTCAACCGTTATAGGTTTAACATTTTTCGGACAAGAATCAACGGAATGACCAAAAATATTACAAGTATGACATCTAGGTGGTTTCCATTCGTATTCAACACGAATTACTTCCTTAGTACAACCAGAGCCTTCAAGATCAGGGACACCAATAGTAACATTATCTATAAACTCTGAATCAGCGTTCATCTCAATAAGACAACGAGCAAAACTACAACGACCCCAAGTCTCTTTACACATATTATCAGTATAATTATCCATCATAATAAGCTTACCAAGAAACGAAGCAATTAAACTAATACCTTCCTCTTCAAATACCTGTAGCGGGACATCATGAAACTTAACCCATACCGGAATACGAGTTAGTTCCTCCTTTAGAAGATTTCCGCATACACGTTTTCTGGTGAATAGTTACCATAAGCCGCATACACGTTTTCCGGATTGCCTTGAGTAGAAGGACAATCAGTGTATGAGTGAGGACCGCCGCATGTCTCACAAGAATTTGCTACAACTTTAACTTGATGTTGTTGGTTTGTAGCGATGAGCAAGATATTTTTGTTCATTTCGGCCATCATGCGGGTTAATTCGGTCATATCGGGGTTTGCTGAAGTAGAAGAAACATTGACTCTCGGGTTGTTCCTTGAAGAAGCGGAGGAATCCCAATTTTTGTGGTGAGTACTCATGTTCTCAATAAGCTCTCTACACTCCTCGGGTCTTCTTTTCATAAATGTGCCACCGGCGGCTGCATTAATCGTATCACGATCACGAAAAGTCAAACCGTTGTAGAAAGTATCAATTAAGGTAACAGGGAGCATGTTGTGGTTTGGACATCGATCGATCAAAACATTATATCTTTCCCAAGCATCAAAGAGAGATTCATCGGGTTCTTGCATGAAACCGCTGATTTGATTTCGAAGGCTCGTGACCATGGATGGTGGAAAGTAGCGCGACAAAAATCGTTGAGTCATGTCGTCCCAAGTATGAATGGAATTATCCGGGAGACGATCAAACCATTTTTCGGCGTGGTGGGATAAAGTATGTGGAAAGAGTTGAAGGCGAAGGACATCTATAGTAACATCGGGCAACTTCATGATTTGAGTGATAGTAATGAATTTGTCGAGGTGCTTGTTGGCATCATCATCCGGTATTCTGCGAAATGGATTAGTTTGCACTTGTTGGATCATTGATGCTTCAACGAAAACTCTGGAGCCGTGATTTGCATCGGCGCAATCGGTCCTCCTCGTCCAAACATTGTGGGTTGACAAAGCTCCTCCATTGTCCGAAGTTCGGGCTGTGGAAGAACATTGTTGTTGTTATTGTTGAGGTGCGGTGGGTTATTGTTGTTGTTCACACCTGCCATAGCTAAATCTTCACGAGTCTCGGGTTCTGGATAAGTTGAAGATCTAGTACGCATACACCTGCAAAAGCAAAAGAAAAAGATACCAAAGCAATAGACAATATATATACACTATAAAAATAAAATCTTTTTGGATTTTTGAATTTTTTGAATTTTTATGGATTTTTAACAATTTTTAATTTTTATGGATTTTTGGAAATTTTTAAGCAAGAAAATAACGCTCACGAATGAACGGATCCCAAAAAGCAACGCGCCTCTCACAGAAAACCGTTAATCTTTACGAAAAGAGCCGGCAGCGGTGCCATTTAATACGTGGCTTTTGGCCTAGTAAGAAAATTTTATCGTCCGATCTTTTCGAATTGAGAAAGGGTGAACGTGCGAATCAGTCGTCTTTTGGTGAAACAAAGATATGGTCGTTGTAGTACAAATAAATGTGCAAGACTTTAATGTAAATGACGGTAATTTAAATCTAAAACTAATTAAAATGTAAACGTGCAAAATTAAAAACTTTAAAATTAAATGACGAGAAATTAAATGACGGGTAATTAAAACTTGACGAAAAGTAAATTTGACAAGTAAATAAAAATGCAAAATGTAATTAAAATAGGCTAAAAGAAAAATGAGAAAAACTGTCACTTTTCCTCTAAAACTAAAAACTAGGAAACTTGAAATCTTAAAACTAAAACTAAAACAAGAAATTAAATCAAGCAAGCAGGAACAATAATAATTTCGGAAAAGCTACAGTACAATTCAGAAATTGCATTTCTTCGGAAAAATGACTTTTCGGAAAAGCAAGTTTTTCGGAGAAATCTTCGGAAAAACAATGAATTCAGAAAAAAGGATAATTTCGAAAAAATGACTTTTTCCGAAAAACAACTTTTTCGGAATAAATGTTTTTCGGAGGAATCTTTGGAAAAATGTCAAATTCAGAAAAAGTATTTTTTCGGAAAAATGACGAATTCAGAAAAAGGGAATTTTCGGAAAAATGATATCTTCGAAAAAATGGAAATTTCAGAAAAAGTAATAATTTCGGAAAATGGATAAATTCAGAGAAATGACTATTTCGAAAAAAATGCTAATTCAGAAAAGGGATGAATTCAGAGATTAAAACCCTTTTCCGAAAACATGGAAATGGAAGATTCAAAAGACTAATAATCGTAAAATAAGCCACAAATAAGCTAAAATCAAATAAGCAATCTACCAAAACTTAATCTAAAACACTTTTAAGAAAAACTAATTCAACCACAAATCAAAAACTTGAAAAACACTAATAAAATTAAACATTAAAAACCAACTTTTAATAAAACAAACTAATAAAAACTTAACTTAAATCAAATCAAACACACAATAAGCTATCAAATCAATAAGCTAACACATCCAAACACATAAAAACATAACCATTAATCAAATAAGCATGACGATAAGATAATAAGCATAAAGATTAACAAAAATGAGAAAGGTAGAAGGAGAGATTAATATAAAACTTGATTAAAGAAAAGATTAAGCAACAAAAGTAAAGATTAAACTTACTTGGAATTAAAGAAATTAAGGTGCAAGACAAGGAATGTAAATTGACAAGTAATTAAAATGACATGAAAATAAAGTGGAAAGACTAATGTGTCAAATTAGCTAACAACTCCTAATGACACATTAGGAGTCTATTTATAGGTGATTAGGAAAGGCTAAGCATGTGTTAGTTATTCTTCTTCTTCACGTCTTTTCGTCCTCTTAATTCTTCGACTTTTTCGACTTTGTCTCGGGATTAATAAACTCGTCTTGTAATTTCTTCGTTAATTTAGACTTGAGTTTTTCGGCTTTTATTGAACTTCCGTCTTTAGAATTTTTCTTCGATAAATCTTCAGAATTGGCCTTGGACTTCCGTTCTTTTAGTACTCTTGATCTTTCGACTTCGTCTTTTGTCTTTTTCTTCGATAAAAGCCCATGAAAGCCCGTGTTTTCCTCCCTTTTCACATTTTGATCCTAAATCACAACAAAAACACAAACCACGCATAATTCCGACATTTACGACATAAAATACACGTTTTGGCTTGGTTATTATTGTAGTTAAGTGGTAAAAGGATGGGTGTTTACACACCTAGCTCTATAGGCATTAAGTCAATATCAAAGGCATAATTCCCTAACTTCAAGGAACACCCTCTTAGTATAGAATTTGTACTAACAATCTGTCCATCGGCTAATTCCACGTTATAGTTAGTCGTTAGCATCACCGGTTCTCTATCGATAAGACGACTAAATTTTACGTCTACAAAGCTTTTGTCGGATCCAGAAACAAATAATACACTAGCATAACGAGCGTCAAGTAGAATCGTACCGGTCACCACATTCGGGCCTTGCGGTTTGTCAGCGGTACCCACTCGGTATATAGCAGCAGCATTATTTCCTCCCTGCCTATTCCCAGCTTTCGGACAGTTTCCTTGCTTGTGCCCCTTTTCTCCACAACCAAAACAAACCATTACTCTCATTGCATTTGCCCCTGTAGCCACACCTCTAGATCGACAATCTACAACTCTGTGACCAGCCTTCCCACACTTGCCACATGCAGGAGGACAATTCCCAATGTGGTACAAGTTAAAAAGGCCACAATGAGGATTGACCTTAACTCCTCTAGGGGCAGTAGCGGCTCTCATCCCATCATTCCTCCTTTGGTTAAACTGTTGGTTACGATTCGATCCTTGATTGTTGTTGCGATTACCCCCACGATTCTGTCCTTGCGATTGATTCACCTGAGAAGCTTCACATTTCCTTTTGTTTCCCTCAACAATATAGTCTTTCTTGTCTTGCAACCTAACATCCATCAGTGCATGAGCCATCTGAACGGTTTCATCAAATGATTCGGGCTTTGACGAAGTAGTCTCACCCTTAATGTTGCTCGACAGACCCTTGATGTATTGTTTCATCTTCTTGCGATCGTCTGCGAAAGCATCAGGACACAATAGGCTTAACTCATTGAACCTCCTTGTATAAGCATTGATGTCATTATTCTTCAATGGCAAGTGTCTCAACTCGTCCTCTAACTGACCCAGCTCTTCTTCGGGATAAAAATTCTTAGTCAAAAGTGCCTTGGTTGCAGCCCAAGTTCTTCCATTTGCTACTACCAATCCGACAGTAGCCACCTGGTTGTTCCACCAGCTTAAAGCATCATCCAGGAAAGTAGCAGCTGCAAATTTAACTTTGTTTGCCTCAGAGCACCCACTGATTTCGAAAGTGCTCTCAATCTTTTCCACCCATCTACGGAGTTCCAAAGCTCCACCAGTACCACGAAACTGTGTGGGACCACATTTCACGAAACCGGTATATAAACATTCCCTTGGGGCTGGTTGCCTTTCCACATTTCCTCCTTGACCCTGGTCTCTGTTCGCACGATCTGCCTCAAGAGCATTAGCGATTGCCTCTTGAATCATAGTGTTTTCACGAGTAGCTGTCAACTTTGGAGGCATGGTGAAGTCTTAGTTACACCTCTCTGCAATGATAGGAAAATAGAAAACAAGGTAAGTATACATATCAAGATTAAGAAGGATTTCTCTTTCAGGACATAATATAAGTACAACAAAACATCAACAAGGTTACTAATATTCATCAATCACATCACAAAAGAGCAAATTCAAGACTTATCATAGATTATGAAAGGTAAACATGGATTGCATTAATAGATCAACCAAAATCTGTGACAAGTAATGCCACTACAACCAATCACCAACAAACTTAAGTTATCAAGTTTTCATCACAATGCCATCATACGGGAGTCTAAATAAGTTCGATTATAACGATTAAAAGATAAAAATGAAACAAAAGTAACTAGCCACGTGGTGATCCACATGACTTCTTGGACGGTGGTTCTTCCTCATCCTCCTCGGGCTCTTCATCACTATCTTCTTCCTCATCCATCTTTCTCTTCCCTTTATCGCTCGGCTCACATTCTGCCACCTTCTCCTTTCTAGAAGTAGACCCAAACTCCGGTGCTACTTGATTCCCAAAAGAAAAACACTCACCCCTGGCGGGCGGTTGAACCATGAAATCATTGGCCTCCAGCTCAGAGTCATCTATGAATCTCCAGTCTTGCGGTAGGGATGATCTTACACGGTGCTCCCAACTCTGCATCCTGACTAACCTAGCCTGGTCTTCCTTAACCCGCTCAAGACTTGTACTCAAATTTCCTATCATGGATCTCAAGCTGTCAATATCATTCTTAGTCGATGCTCCATCGTACTCAGCCCTTGCAGTCCTTGTCAATAACTTCTGATGTGCTCTTTCGTTCTCGTCAAACCTCTTGATCACTCTTGTCTCCACCACGTAACGTTCGTACATTAGCCTATCAATCCTTCTCAAGAAAAACGGAACGTCACCATACTGTCTTGGCCCAGGGCAAGTGACTCTTGCGATGTCCTGATGGAGAGAACTAGCACTAGCCGCGGCGTCGGACCTTCTAGCGATACCTGGCATACCGATTAGATGAGAAATGGGCAGGCCTGGGGACAATAGTACTTCTTCGACCGGGAATCTGAGCTTGCACATTATTCGCCTCGGCTTGTCCTACAACAGCTGCTCCAACGTTTTCCCTTGCCTCTTCTCTCTCGGTTTCCTCCATGATTCTGTTTTCATTCCCGTTAGGTGGTACCTCGGCCATCTCTGCAATCACAGAAAATTTTGGAGGGTACGTAAGGTCATCATTCAATATTTATAATTATATGCATGCAAATGCAATGCAAAGGTAGTACACATGCCCAAAATGCGATAATATGATGCTCATGCATATGCAATACAAGAATTACGTTATCGAGTACTCCATGTACAATTTCAATGTTTACATATAGTAGTTCAGTATTTACGTAATAAATACTCAAACATTCATTTCAATTTAAAAGGGATACTTCTATTTCCATCAACACTAAAAGTAAACCTTACCGGAGCCATGCAGGATAGTTGTGTGCTTGGACAATTTCTTACGACACCAAAAGTTATAGTTTAGGATTTTTCAAAACGACCTAGTTCTCTATAACTCATGGCTCTGATTACCAATCTCTAACACCCCCACCAAATGATATGCGCAGCGGAACTACAACATTTGGGTGCTAGGTAGTTATCATTACACACAAGCTATTTCGAACGACTCAAAGAGACGTAGAAATTTAAACATTAATTAAACATTGTTAAAACATCATTGTCTACTGCTTCCCAAACCCCAAAGATAATACAAAACAGAGTTGCGTTTAGGTCCCCACTGAATCTCAACCCACAAATACATTACTTGTTTCATATGACAAAATATAAAAAGTTTTAAGTTATTAAAGGGAGGAAAGACAAAGTAGACCGCCAAGCCACAACAACTTCCATCCTCGCATGTTCCTTGCTACCATATCATCGATTACCTGAAACACATGCTTAAAGGGGTCAACAAATAATGTTGAGCGAAATTTATAGGTTTTACAATCTCATTTTTGAACATAAGTATATAAAATCAATCACGATCATTTATAGAGTTGTCGATCAAAAAATCTATCATTTAAGGTTATTATAATTGTGTTTAAGCTCATGACACTAATCCGTTAACTCAATCACCCGCGTAAATTTACCGGCATGATTAAGATGAAACCAGTGCCCCTTCTAAAGGCATTAGTTGCAATTATACCTTATTTCTTATCACAAGTTATCCGTCCACAGAGGGTACTCAACGTACTAGCTCTCGTCTCGGATAGGGTCGTCAACCCTATAGTACTATCAATTGTATAAGCGGCTATTTTCAATCCATACAAGGATTAAAGAATATTTAATTGTTCATGAATATAGGGTCTTATGCAACTAGGTACTCAACACAATTCAGGCAACTTTCGGGTCCAACAATCATTCATGACTTATGTTCGTTTTATTTAAAATAGCATGTATCCCCCTCGCGGGTAAAACCATTTAAAAGTATAAGAAGCGAGGCTATAAACTCACCTTGCATAGTAGTAGTGGTTCTAGCGAAGACGTAACGAAAATATCACCGACCATTTGGTTGCCCGGAAAATCTACCACGTGACCTAGAAATCAAAATACGAGAACCGAGTCAATACTCCGTGTACATTATTGTACTAAACACGCGTATATAAAAACACTTAATACTTATAAAAACTCACGCCAAAACTCATACATGTGATCATTACGAAACTCGTACTATCTATCTATGTAATTAAAAATGTTTCCCGTTTTATAACGTTGTCGGTACTAACCAAAAGTACGGGTTGTTTTCTATCACTTAAGCATCTCTATAAATTACAAGAAAATTTGTATAAATCCATTATAACCTGTAGAAAACCCATTTTAAATCCCATAAAAATTTTTCACTTTTATGACCCATTACTCACTACATTACTAGACGTAAACTTTTCGGACTGATTTTGCACTTTTACCATGTAAGACTTCTTTGACTTGTTTAAAATGTACCATTAGCTAATTTGACCCTTAAGTCTAAAAATAGACTAAAAAATGCAGGTTTGGAACCAAAGAACAAATTTCAATGATTTATAAACTCTATCTATGGTCCCCGGGATTTGACCTAAAACCAAACATAATTTCGGCTTATGTTGATTCTCATCTCCCGGTACACGAACTTTCAAAATAGCATAACTTTTGACTCGTTAGGAGTCGTAAGCTCTTTCTTATACCAAATCGAAGCTAAGACAATGCTCTACAACTACATCCTAGCTTCATGACTTGTTTACAAAATTAAACCCATGAAAACATGCCTAAACAATCTTCCTAAAATTTTCTTCCTCAAAATCAACCCAACACTTGTTTCCAATCCGTTCTAACATCATCTAGACCTCCTAACCACTTATAAACATTCCCAAACACCCTAATCAGCCTATACTACCATGAAAATCAAATCTTCATAAAAACCCAAATCCTAAATCACACATGCATTATGTTTATCCTACTTAAAAACATCAAAAACACAACTCTAAACACAAACCAACAACACAAATCATCAACCACCATGAACAACCAAACACCCCCATTTGGCCGTGGGGTGTTGGTGTTCAAAACACCCCAACCAAATTTATTTTGATTTGTTTTGTGGATAATTATCCATTACCCAAACATCAATCAAACATGCAACTAGTCTAATTACATCAAAACATATTTTTGAAAAATCTTTGATTCTTGAAAAAATTTTGTTAATGCATGTTGTTATAAACTACATCAAAACACTTACAAAGGAAAACTAGGATGTGGTCTAAATTTGGATTTGTTAAAATCAAAAGGGAAAAAAAATTGGTGGTGGTGGTGGTGGTGTGGAGGCCGACGGCCAAAGAGAGAGGAAAGGGCGGAGAAATTTTTTTTTTGAATGAATTTTTGTTGTATGTGTTCCTTCCTTCCCCTTTTGTAAAATTTGAGGGGCCTCTTTTGCCATATTGGTTTTCTATTGGCCTTCTTTTTAAACGAGAATTTTTAGTAGCGGGAAACGACTTATTAGTCGGTTTTGAAATATTGCAGGAGTCGGGGGTCGCCCCGGACACTCGAAAATACTTTTAAAGCAATTTAAACGCACCCGGGATGAAATAAAACGCATCCGACTCGACTTAACACGAACCAAAAATAAAATTCTCGAAAAATTATAATTGACAAAACGATAATAAAACATAAAAATTGGGCATCCGTCGGGATCATAGTCGTCGTCGTCTTTCCTAAATCGTCAATCGTTATGATTACGACCTTAAACATCGGTTTCAACTTAAACAGTCAATTATATAATAAACGAAATTTCTTAAAAATTTCAAAAATATTCGTAATTTAGGGTAAAATAAATGACCTCGGGTTCTGGGTATCACATATAAAAATATTAATCTACCAAATCAACTTATTTAAAAATAAAAAAACATAAAAATAAGCAAAAAGCACAATAATAAAAAGACATCAACACATGAAAATCAATAAGCACAATCAAACAAACACATCAATCAAACAAAGAACATGATTAAAAAAACTACATGATTATCTAAATCAAACAAGAGATTAAAAACAAGAAAGGTAGAATGAGAATGATTATGAAAAGCTTGAAATTAAGATGAAGATTTAAAGATTCAAATACAAGATTAATAAGAAAAGCTTGAAAAAGTAAATCTAGAGAGAGAATGTAATTTAATCTACTCCTAAAACTAACTAAAATCTAACACCTCCTAATGAAGGATTAGGAGGGTATTTATAGGAGGAGAGGAGGAGTTGGTTGCTTCTCTCTTTCTCTTTGTCTTTTCGTCTTTTAATTTCTTCGTCTTCTCGACTTTGTCTCGGGATTTGTCGAATGATAAAATGAACTTGTCTTATAATTTTCTTCTTTTATTAGACTTGGTTCTTCGACTTCGTTAAACCTCCGTCTTTAGTCTTTTTCTTCGATAAATCTTTAGAATAAGCCTTTAACTTCCGTTCTTTTTGCACTCTTGATCTTTTGACTTCGTCTTTTGTCATTTTCTTTGATAAAAGCCCGTGAAAACCCGTGTTTTCTTCCTTTTTCATATTTTGGTCCTAAAACATAACAAAACACAAAATACGCATAATTCCGCCCTTTACGACATTAAATACACGTTTAGGTCTTGTTTTTATTATAATTAAGTGGTAAAAGGATAAGTGTTTTCACACTTATTACTCATTTATATATTGAGCGAGTTCAATGTTGCCTATCATATCTTAATTTTATAGGTCCACCTAGTTCTACATCACTTAAAAAACAAACCCCCACCATTGCCATGACTCCATTCAATAAGAACCCAGGAGCTAAGCCTATTTTAAACACACCCATAAAGGCTAAATCAAAACTTGTCACTAATGTTCCCTTGGCTTCTACAGGAGTAATTGTGTCTACTAAGGCTAAAGGATCTCAAGACAAGAAAGATAGGGTCAAGCCTTCAACTAGTAGAACTGCGAAGAAGAAAGTAGAAGTTCACCCTAGGAATGTTATTTCAAATTTGAATAAAAAGTATCATGTAGCTAAGACTAAAGGCCTTGCGCTTGTGCAACATCCTAAGCAAAATGTGAATTCTAGTTTGAGATGTTGGAATTGTAATGAATGCATGTTTTCTCAGCATCATGATTTATGTCTTGTTGACCATGTGAATGAAATGTATGCAATTAGGAACAATCTTGAATTGACTCGAACGGGGAACAAATTCACCCAAGTTGGTTGGAAATGGAAACCCACTGGTAAGACCTTTACTGCAAATGAAACTACGTGCCCTTTAACTAGGATCACATCCACGGAAGTTAGGTCTCGCCGTCCTTCAAATAGGAAGACTAGCACTAAAAATGGAAAAAGCGCCCTTTAACTAGGTCTGCCCCAACTATTGTGCCTACCAGTGAAGAAGTACCTCAGGATCTTAGACAACTAGAATCTAAGTCGGCATCTAGGAAGAAAATTTGGAAGCCTAAGAATTCTTCTGTTAGCAAATCTAAGATAAATATATCTGTACCTGCTAACACAGAGGAACTACTAGATTCCGATATATCGTCTTTGTCTGGTGATATTTTCAGGTGGTCCAAATCATCCTCTGGTACTTGGACTCTGGATGCTCAAAGCATGTGACCGGAGACCGCTCGATGCTCAGAAATTTCGTCAGCAAGTTTCTAGGAACGGTGAAATTCGACAACGACCATATTGCAAAGATCATGGGTTATGGTGAATATCAAATTGGGAATGTTACGATTTCAAGGGTATATTACGTGGAGGGACTTGATCACAACTTATTCTCAGTTGGACAATTTTGCGATTCAAACCTTGAGGTGGCTTTTCGACAACATACTTGCTTCATTCGTAATCTTGCAGGAAATGATTTGTTAAAAGGTTCTCGAGGGGATAATCTCTACACTGTCCATTCAAAAAATGATGGTCGCCTCTCCTGTATGCCTTCTCTCCAAAGCAAATAAGACCAAGTTATGGTTGTGGCATCGCCGGTTATCTCATCTTAATTTTGATGCTATTAACCATTTGGCTAAAAACGAGATTGTTCGTGGTCTTCCAAAACTTAAGTTAGACAAGGATCTTTTATATTTCGCGTGTTCTTTAAGGAAAAGCACCAAGAAATCATACAAACCTAAAGCTGAAGATACCAACCAAGAACCACTATATCTTTTGCACATGGATCTTTGCGGGCAAATGCGTACGGCTAGTGTGAGTGGTCGAAAATACATCCTCGTCATGGTGCACTGTGTTATCCAAATACTAATAGTGAGAATTTGGGCGAAATTCAACCGAAGGCTGATATTGGAATTTTCATTGTTACTCACCCGCAAAGAAAGCTTACCGGATTTATAACCGTCGTCTTAGCAGGATAGTAGAAACTTTGGATGCCGATTTTGATGAGCTGACAGTGATGGCTTCTGAGCAACACAGCTCTGTACCCGCACTTCATGAGATGGGAACCGGTACGATTAGTTCCGTATTAACTCCTAGCAATTCTGCTTCTTCATCATTTACACCACATACAAGGCCCGAGTGGGATGAGTTATTTCAACCTATGTTTGATGAATTCTTTGATCCTCCAAGTGATGTTTTCCAGCAACTGCAGTAGTCGCTCCGATTCCCGAAGTTGTTGCTCAAGATAATGGAAATCAATCAAATGCATCTACAGTGACTATTGAACCAGATGCACCATCCCCCAACAATTCTCAAACTACACCCGAGTCAACACCCCCACTCGTTCCTAATGATGTTGAAGAGGATTACTATGATCACGATTTGGAAATTGCTCACCTACAATAGCTTCCATTCTTTGGTTCACAAATACCCGAAAACCCTAACGGTGCGTCTACCTCAGAGGAAGCTCCTACAATAATTTACTCCAGACCACCACGGATTGAAACTCACAATACCAAATGGACAAAGGATCACCCAATCCGCAATATCATTGGTGACATTGATCGACCAGTCTTGACACGTCATTAACTACAAGAGCACACATTATATTGCTTCTTTGATGCGTTTCTCTGCGAGAAGGAACCTACATCTTGGCAACAAGCCATGACACACTCATCTTGGATTGAAGCCATGCAAGAGGAACTTAATGAATTTCAACGTCTTGAAGTATGGGAATTAGTTCCTCTACCCGACAACGTTGACATCCTTACATTGTTGTGGGTATATAAGGTTAAACTCGATGAGTTAGGTGGAGTGTTAAAGAACAAAGCTAGATTGGTTGCTCAAGGTTACAAACAAGCTTTGGGTATTGACTTTGAAGAATCCTTTGCTCCTGTTGCACGATTGGAGGCGATTAGACTATTCCTTGCTTATGCTACTAACATGAATATGATCACATACCAAATGGATGTTAAGACGACATTTCTTAATGGTGAATTAAGGGAAGATGTCTACGTAAGCCAGTCGAATGGATTCGTCAACTCAGAGTATCCTAATCACGTGTACAAGCTCAAGAAGGCTCTTTATGGGTTGAAACAAGCTCCCCGCGCGTGGTACGATCTTCTATCGTCTTATCTCATCTCGGAAGGCTTCTCCAAAGGCAATGTGGACCCTACATTGTTTATTCTCAAGGAGGACAACGACATGATACTGGTACAAATTTACGTTGACGATATAATATTTGCTGCCACTACTCAAAGACTGTCTGACCATTTTGAGAAAATCATGTCCACACGTTTTAAGATGTCGATGATGGGAAAAATTTCATTTATTTAGGGTTGCAAATTTCTCAAAATCCTAGAGGCATCTTCATTAATCAATCTAAATAGGCTCTTGAATCGTTGAAAAAGTATCATTTTGAAAATTGTGACCCCGTGGATACTCTAATGGTGGAGAGATCCAAGTTAGATGAGGATAGGGATGGGATTGCTGTCGATCCTAAACTTTACCGTGGAATGATTTGAACCCTTCTCTATCTGACTGCTAGCATGCCTGATTTGTAATTTGCTATATGCATGTGTGCCCGGTATCAGGCTCGGCCTACCGAAAAGCATTTACATGTTGTGAAAAGGATCTTTCGGTATCTTAAAGGAACACTTCATCGTGGTCTGTGGTATCCGAAGGATTCTTCTATTGCACTAATATCATATGCAGATGCGGATTATGATGGGTGTCAAGATACTAGACGTAGCACTTCTGGCAGTGTGCAACTTCTTGGAGATAGACTGATTAGTTGGGAATCCAAAAAGTAGAAAAGCGCTGCGATATCAAGTACAAAGGATGAATATATTGCTATGTCCGGTTGTTGTACTCAAGTTCTTTGGATGAGATCACAATTAACTGACTACGGTCTTGGATTCAACAAAATTCCGATGTACTGTGACAACAAAAACGCCATTGCTCTTTGCTGCAACTACGTTCAACACTCCCAAGCGAAGCACATTGACATACGCTACCACTTTATCAAAGAGCAAGTGGAAAATGGAGTGGTCGAGCTATATTTTGTCAACACTGAGTATCAGCTGGCGGATATATTCACAAAGGCCTTAGATCGAGGACGTATCGAGTTTTTGATCGAAAAGCTGGGCATAAAGTCATTCTCACCGGCAACTCTTAAGGAGTTGGCAGAAGAATCTGTAGAATAGTGGTGGTAAACTATTCTAGAGTATCCTTTTAATCGTGATCATGTATATTATCGTATATACATATAAACTCCCAAAAGAAAAATACAAAAATATAAAACCTACAAAAACCATAAAAAATATAAAATTAAGAAAATCCAAAAATATTTTTCATTTTAAAACGGGCATGTCTTGTAGTACGGTAATATTTACGGCCTTAGAAATGTCGATTAAAATTGACACGACGCCATAAATAGAGTCCGTATAAAAGTTGTACATATTTTAAAACATGCCCATATGGCTTGTAGTTATTTCTGACTGCAACCCGCTTTTCGCATTCAAGTCACGTATTTCTTTCGAAAACGTTGGCTCACAACAGGAATTAATTTTCTCGGGTATGGTTTACTTTAAAACCATACAAGGGATCAAGTTTACTTTATAACTTGGTCTAACACAAATTTTTGTACGCTTCAGTGCACTTATGTTGTTAAAATAAGAGAAATCTTATTGCCACCACGAATCGTTTTTATATCAAATTAAAACAGAAAAAGCTTTCATCGATATTTAACTCTTTGAACAACGACTACAACTCTTTAAATATAAAATAGGTCTGTGTTTAAGGGGGAGACAATATAAAATCATCTTTGTCATCGAAATATCATCTTCAAAAAATATTTTCAGCAAAAATTAAACTGTTAAATGTTGTTCCTCATGAGTTTGTCAAGTTAGTGGATTTTAGATTTACTATAGACCGTCTCTCGTGTATTTGATTGGCATCTAAAGATTAATGGCTTTTAGGAAGAATCGTTTAAGTGCGTTGATTGGTGGTATGTCAGAAAAATAGTTAAAAGAATATTTAAGTGATACTGAATGTTAGGTTTTATCTTAATAAATGTTTAACTAAATAAGGCAGTAACTAAAAGAAAACAGACAGAAAAAGGAGGACTAAATGTGTAAAAAGGGAAAAAATGTTACTTTGACCTAAGTCAAATACATAAAACGCGCCCCCATTCTTTTTCCTTCTCATTTTCGTTTCATTGCTTCACACAAACAAACCACCAAGACTTGACGCCATTGTTAAAGCTTCAACAAGCACGATTTTGATTTGTTTTCGTTCAAAACATCTAAGGTAAACATGTTTCATCTAAATCAATTTCATGACTCCTTCGTATCTTCTTTTAATTAGTCGATCCCCAAATGTCAAAATAGGGTTTATGGATTTAATTGGATCGAATAATTGATTGAAAAGGTGGGTTTTGCGTGGGATTGGTTTAGAACATAGGTTAATTGGTTAGTTTGCTTTAGAATCAAGTGTATTTGCCTTAGGTAGAGGAATTGAGCGTTTGCTGATAAACTTATTATCCGAATAACATGTCAAAAGAATTTTTAATCCGAAAAACTTGTTTATCCGAATCAACTTGTCTTTATCCCAATACACATTTATCAAAAGAAACGTTTATCCGAAAATGCCAGTTTTCTCCAAAAAAGTTATATTTATCAAAAAAAAAATCCACATTTATCCGAAGAAGCTGTGTTTATCCGAAAAAGTGTCATTTATCCCAAGATAAAGTTTTATCCGAAGATAACTAATAATCTGAAGATAAAGTTTTATCCAAAGATACCACTTTATCCGAAGATAACTAATTATCCTAAGATAAATATTTATCCGAAGATAATATTTATCCGAAGATGGTTCTTTATCCGAAGATAAATTTTTATCCGAAGAAAAATATTTTATCCAAAGATAATTCTTTATCCGAAGAAAAAAATTTATCCGAAAAAGAATATTTATCCGAAAGATGCAGTTTTATCCGGAAATGGAGAATTTATCCGAATATGTGAGTTTATCCGAAAAAGGATAATTTATCTGAATATGTGAGTTTATCCGAAAATGTCATTTCTCCGAAAGTGGGGTGTTTATCCGAATATGTGAGTTTATCCAAAAATGGGGATTTTTTAGAAAAATGACCATTTTCTAAATGTGTTTGTTTTTCTGAATGTGATTTTTTATTCTGAATGTGTGAATGTTTTATCCAAATATGTGATTTCATTTGGGATCTGTTGCCAGAAATTTAGTCGTGTTTGATTGTATCTTTAGTTACTCGTGTATTCAAATGCTAGTTCACCGTGATTGTTTGTTCACTATGGTATGATGTAATATGTTTGCCATGCTTAGGTATATATACATCATGATATATATTTGTGTGTATCAACCTTTTATGTTTTGTCTTAAGCAGAAAACACGTCTAACCCTACCGAGCAACAAATCAAAGCTGATCAGGCACTTGTCTTCGCCAAGGCACTAAAGTCTATACCAAACAACTATCGATTGAAAGAAGACAAAGAATATTCTACCCCAGCTCACTATGCATTCAAGGTAGCCACGGATATCCTTGATCGAACCCCAATAAAGAAGGCTTTACGGGATACAGCTTCGGTACCAACTGATTATATGTATGAATTATGGGCTTCAAAGAAACGGCTAACAGACAAAAAGATCACATTCACCATCAACGAAAAAGAACAAACTCTCACCATTCCTCACTTTCGTCAAATACTCGGATTACCAACTCCACCTAAAGTCCAAAGGTTTACAGACGACCCTGACAAGAAAGAAGTTGTTCAGATGTTTCATTCTCTTGGATACGGTGATCCTGAGTTACGAGTGGTGTCTCAGTTTACCACAACTAACTTGGGAAAACCCTAGAAAGCATTCTTCGGTATACTCATTCGTTGTCTTACTGCTAAAACAAGTGGATATGACTCTCTGCGATTTTCAATCGCTTGTATCTTTTGGGGAATCTACAAGGGTAAGAATGTAAATGCACAGTTACTATGGGAGGAGTTTCACTATCAACTCTTCCAAAACACCAAGAAGAAGACTGGGTACCTTCCTTTCCCACGATTCATCAAGCTCATCATTCATCACTTCATGAAACAAGATGCTTCAATCGATAAGCGTGAAGGAAGTTCTCACCATAATCAAGATGATGATGCCACTATGGATTTAAGGCATGACAGACACATCAGTGTTTACTCAAGTACTCCAACTGCTATTCCTGATCACATGTTGATTGATGAAATCAAAGCAAGTGATGAATACAAGCAATTGTTGGATGAAATGGAAAATCAAAAGGAAAGAGTTGAGTTGGGAGATTTTTCGTCACCAAAACCCAAAGGCAAACGCAAACAAAGTGAACCATCAGAAGAAACAGGTTCATCTAAGCCTAAAAGAAAGAAAAGTGTTGCTAAGTCTAGTGGGAAGCAGATGATGCTTGAGGATGAAGATGAAGATATAAATGAAGAAGAACTTATTCGCAAAAATGAAAGACGTAATATAAAGAAAGCTGTTATGAAAAGTAAGAAAGACACGGGGGTAGTGGTTCTGGTGTGAAGGCAAAGGAAACCATACTACCTACTGATATTGATGAATTTGGGAAACCTGATGAATACATACCTATTCTTGAGAAATCTGCCCAACTTGATGAAGATGTCGACTATCATGACGTACAACAAGCTCATGACAGATTGAAGAGTATGGACATTGCCGGGTCTGCTGAGACGACAGCATTTATAAAAACTGAATATCTCGTTACAAATGTTTATGCTACCAAAGCCACATGTATTACAGTGACTCCACCAGTTACTAAAGTGACTCCACCTGCCTCAACTCAACTTCCTTTAACTCTACCAACTCAACCTCTATCAGCTTTAGTGTCAACTACTACAATGACCACTACACAACAAACACCGATAGCACCAGTATCTTTGATTCCGTCTTTACCGGCATTGTTCAAGCTACAAGTGGAACAACACATAAAAGCTCAACAAGAAGAGATGATTCGAGTCAAAGAGGAGTTAACTCGTCGACAACAAAGTGAAGAATCTACAAGAAAAGCTCAAGAAGACGCAATTGCTAAATTCAAAGAAGAGTTAGAGTTATCCCGAAAAGCACATGCAGAAGAACAATATCACGTCAAAGCAGCTGAAGTCGCCAAAAATGAAGCAAAGTTTACTCGTCTTCAAGAACTAAAAAAGAGGTACCGAGATGAGAAAGAGATTCTTGCCCAAGCTAACGAATCAATCGTTGGCTCACTTGATGAAAAGGTTAAAGAATCCATCGGTACGGCACTTCCTGCTCTGCGAGACGAGATGAATCAAATTCCTGCAAGCAATTTCATGATCAAGTCTTCTGACACTCATAAGTCAAATTTTCTTATTGCTCAAAGGATCACTGATTACGAGTTAAAGAAGCTCTTACATGCTCGTATGATTCAAGTCGGGTCCTACAACCAAACCAAAGCTCAAAAGACTCTTCACAAGGCTCTTAAAAAGGCTATGGATGAAGATACTGAGATATTTAAGAAACATGGTACTGTAGTTCCTTACAATATCTTAAATGAAGAGAAAGAGGAAGACGAATCCGACAACGATGATGATCATGACGATGGTGATGACGAAGGAGGAAGTGATGACGAAGGAGGTAGTGATGACGAAGAAGGTAGTAATGACGAAGGCGGTAGTGATAAAAACAGTGATGGTGATGATAATGGTGATGGTGAAGGTGATGATGGTGATGATGAAGAAGGGGACGGTGATAAAGAGAAAAAGGATGGAGATGAGGAAGATAAGTCTGATAAAGACAAGTCCGATGACGATGATGCTGCCAAAGGTGACAAATCTCACAAGGATGATGTTACCAAAGAGAAATCAACTCCGATAGCCAAGACACCTCCACCCTGACAAGGAAAACGCACCAAGAAGTTTCATGACGTAGATGCTAATACAGCTTCATCATCTACTCCAGCCACAACCATTCCTGCAACTACAGCTATCCCAATCATATCTGTCATATCTGCCCCAGCTACCATTGCTTCAGTTACCACACCTTTAGTGCAACAACCACTGCCAGAACCCGATCTACCTGTACCAGATGTTCATGTATCTACTCAAGTTCCTGATGTTCCAGAGTCAAGTAAACCAGAATGGGTGGATATACTCGAAGAAGATGAAAATGCACCTACACAAACATGGGTTACAAACGCTGCTGCACTTCGTCCACTGACAAAGGCTAATGAAGCTGTATTTTCCCAATTCCTCAGCAATCCCATAGATTTTTCAAGATACTTGGAGTATAACTATGGGTCTAACATAACCCAAGAAATGGTTGTGCGAGGACTCAAAGATACCACACTTCTTGATAAATCCAAGATCAGCAGAATGGACTACGAGTACAACGCTAATGAGCTTCTAAAAGCTATGAGAACTACTCAAAGGCACGGTCTTCATGCACCTGAAAAACCTCCTCTCCCGACAGCCGAAGATGATGATCAAATCGCACTAGACTTCTTCGTCAGCAATGATCTCGGATACTTGGTCAAAGGAGCAAACAAGTATGCGACCTCATTAAAATTGCTGAAAGCTACAAATTGGGATTCGATACCTTGGATAGAAGAAAAAGTCAATCGTCTCTGGGTACCGCAAGTATATTCTGAATATGATCGCTATGCCGAATTGGGAGCTTCACATTGGGACGAGCGTGTGCGACGCGCCTACAACTATGCATGTCTACACAAGTCAGGTCCCCAAGTCTTTTCTCTCTTCCGAATCAGAAGCATCCAAGGAGTTAGGATTGAACCCAAAATTGGCTATCACCACTTGACAGAGATCATAATCAAAAGAGATGACAATAAAATCTACACTATCCAGGAAGGAGATTTTCCACTTCTTCGTCTCGAAGATATTGAAGAAATGCTGCTTCTGATAACTCACAACACGCCCAGACACTTGAAATCTGAAGAAATCATTGCCTTGAATTCAGCTCTTAGAATGTACACACGTCAAATTGTCATCAAGAAAAGAGTTGAAGATCTGCAACATAGAGTAGAAAGTTATCAAAGGAAGCTAAATCTTTCAAAGCCACGTACTCAAGTGTTGCCTAGGCATGTGGGCAAATCTCCATACACCAGCACCACTGACCCGATTCACAACATTTTCTACTTGAATGGCCGTGGACTGATGAAGTTCATAAGAATTCTAGAGATCAACAAATTCGGTGACAGGACTGTCAAACATATCCGGGAAAAGTTGGTGCAACTCGACGATAACAAGACTCTTCCAGAGGATACTGTGGATTGGCACCCGAGATTTCAACAGAGTGCCAACTACATGATCAAGAAAATTGATGAAAAGCTAAGGGAAAGACGTCTTATGAGAAGTCTAGAACGATTCGTCGGTGGTAGACCATATAGAGTGCACCACAAGGTAATGGAACGATCCATTTAAAATGGGTCGTACTATCTCAGGTCAACTCCATATTTTACTTGTGAATATGTAAATATTGTGAATATTGTGCTTTTTGTGGCTTGCTATAGTGTGAAAGTATGATAATTTTTCAAGAATTTCTCACGAGATTCTAAATCTTTCAAAATATATCATACTCAAGCACTACAACTAACCCTCATTAACTTGAGGGGGAGCATTGATATGTTCTATGGCCAACAACTGATTTCATTTTGTTACCCAAAGACTAGTTAATCCATCAATATCCAAAATATTGATGGTTAACATTTTGGATAAGGGGAGAAAATGGGATTAAGGAGACTTGTAAACATATGTGGCTAAAAATGAAAAGAACTTAATGAAAAATCCAACTTGATATGTGCTATGCATGTGTTAAGGGGGAGTATTTTATTATCAAAAACACGGAAGGTACAAAACACTCTTGATATATATATCACAAGTACCTCAGTGATTTTAAGGAATTTTCATGAAGACGAATACTTAACCAAAACACACTTAAGTCACGACGGATGTGGTGACAAAAGGGTGGTAGGATTAGGTGCTAGTCCAATGATTCTTCCAGAACCGGAGGAATATTCGCAAGGACAATTCCATAGTTAGAAAATACAAGTCCTTATGAAAGATGGAGAATGGATTGTGAACGTAGCTGTATGCCGACCAAGTACTGATGCTAGCACTGGAACAATCAGAAAAAGGTGCTAGTGATGATGTATTGGTAAGCATTGAAGGGGTTGAAGAATGAAAAAGAAATGTAAAGATAAAGGGTGTAAAGAGAGAAGCCCTCCTTACAACTTAGGCAGAAACCGGGTCAACTCGTCTTGAAGATAAAGTATCATGGATCCAGTGATGCAATGCACAACCCCTCCCAGTCAACTCAAATATCTCTCAAAAGATATTTGTTTATTGAAACGGAGCTCAACACGTTATCTATCAGTTTATTCACTCTGAATAAATTGATAGCAATCCTCTCCAGCCTCTGCTCACCAAAACAAAATGCACTATTGAGTCTAGATCCACGAGATCATCAAAAGTCTCATTAGAACACAATTTTAAAAACAAGAAAGATTTTTTATGAGTCCTGTGCAATATTCTTGTAATATTGCTAGAACATCTAAGTAATACGAGAGTATTATAATGAAGATGGAAATCCTGCTTGAGCCAACATCAAACAAGCTCATGGTAGGTGACACGTGCGGTTCTTCAAGAACTAATCTTGTGATAACTGGAAAGAAACGATGGTTTGACTCTTAATTGAGATTAAACTTGTTCCAGGACCTCTACACAAAATCCAAGTGATCTTGCTAGAACACTCAGAGTGGCACTCATGAGTGTTCACAGTGAAGAGTGGAAATCCTTCCAATGTCAACATCAAACAGCACTGCGGTAGGTGACAAGCAAGATTCTATTAGAATCAAGCTCGTGAAAACTGGAAAGCAACGATGGTAAAAATCTCAATTGAAATTCACTTGTGCCAGGTTCATGAATTGACGACTTCAATCATAAGGATATCTGTTATCTAAGTGATTCACTCTTTATGTTCGTAGTCAGCTTTGGACGGTGGAATAAAGAGAACGGGTTTACCCGCGAAATCTTGTCAAGGAGATCTTTAATTAGAGCTACCTGTCACAAGTACGATATTTATTATCGTCCAACGGTCTTCACCTACCGGAGGTAAAATACTACCGAATCAGAATAGAATGTCAAAGCCATTTTATTTGTGTCTTATTATGTTGCCGCATTTGAATACGGTGGCGTTGCGGGGTACCTGTTGAAGTCGTCCTCACATACTTAATCATTCTGCATCAAATATTTCAGCAAAAATCAAGAAAGTCTGACCTAAAAGTCTCCGCTGTATCAAGTCTGAGACTTTCAAGAATTCAACAAAGGATAGATATGTGGGACATGAAGTCACAAAGAGGTAAACATCACAAGAAGGCAAAGACTGCACGTGAAGATGATCTCAAGTTACAAGACAATTCAAAGCCAAAAGAACATGTTGCAAGCCGAAGCTCAAAGATTATTACAACATATTCACAAGCTGAAAAAGAAAAAGAAGAAAAGAGAAACAACTACGAGCTCAAGAACGAAGACTTAGTATAGTATGCTAGGTTTAGAACTTTGTAATTTGGAGTGACCTCCCTTAGGGGGAGATTGTTGGAAATACGTTTTTAACGTATATTAAAGTATCGGCCACTCCAACAATATTATTAAACGTTGTAAGCTCGGAGTTAGAAAGTTATTAACTTTATATTATCAACCTAGCCCATGGGCTTGTCCATGGATTGGAAGGCCCAAGTCCATTAAGGACTTGGGTATAAAAAGCCCTCTCCTTTGATGGAACGGGTGTTGGTTGTTCATTTTATTATTCAATATACATAGTTTTTCTCTCATCTTTTTCTCTCTAGTTTCTCTCTCTAGAAACAACAACCCTCTTGATAGGATCATAGATTATGATATTTCTACAGAACTTATATCCCATGTTAAACAAGAGAACTTTATCACCTTTCTTGAATTCTTTCTGGATTCAAAGTTTCTTGTCATCATAAGCTTTGGTACGTGATTTGTATAATTTCGAATTCTCATAGGCTTGGAGTCTTAATATATCGAGTTCATGCAATTGCAAGAATCATTTTTCTCTAGTGACTTTGAGATTGAGATTACAACTTCTTAATGCCCAATAAGCACGGTGCTCAATTTAGAAGGGTAAATGGCATGTTTTACCGTACAACAAATGATAAGGTGTTGTAACACCTCCATTTTACATTTACGCAACGGAACATTGATCTGGGTATTACTTCATAGAACACAAGTTATAATAATAGAAAACAACTTAAAAGAGTGATGAAATCAACTTTCTTTATATTTCATTGCAAAATCAGAGTTTTACAATATGAGGTTCCCAAAATCTAGAATAATTTCAATCTTGTGCCTCTTCATGCCATCCTTGTGCTGCTCCATGCTATCAGTCACCATTTATCTGAAATATATGCTTAAAGTCAACACAAAGGTTGAGTGAATTCATAGGGTTTAAACATGTTTTGAATAAAAGTATATCATCTGGGCTACTGGGTTATACGCCCACATAAAATAGTTAGCATACTACACTATGCTCATGACCCCGCTGCTAGACAATAACCAACAAATGACGCTTATAAAAAGGGAGCCTGCTAGACTATCCTTAGTTTAGCAAAATAAAGTGTATTTGTTTTGCCAAGGTAGGAACCTTCAACTACTAGCAAGCGCGACTTGCCCAGATAGTGGATGTCAAACCCCAAATAGTACTAATAAGTGTGAAAACACTTATCCTTTTACCACTTAATTATAATAAAAACAAGACCAAAACGTTTATTTAATGTCGTAATAGCCGAAATTATGCGTGGTTTGTGTTTTTGTTGTGTTTTAGGACCAAACTATGAAAAAGGAAGAAAACACGGGGTTTCACGGGCTTTTATCGAAGAAAAAGATAAAAGACGAAGTCAAAAGATCAAGAGTGCAAAAAGAACGGAAGTTAAAGGCCTATTCTGAATATTTATCGAAGAAAAAGTCTAAAGACGGAAGTTTAACGAAGTCGAAGAACCTAGTCTAATAATAGAAGAAAACTAGAAGACAAGTTCATATTATCATTCGACAAATCCCGAGACAAAGCCAAGAAAGACGAAGAAATTAAAAGACGAAGAAATTAAAAGACGAAAGACAAAGAGAAAGAGTGAAGCAACAACACTCCTCCCCTCCTCCTATAAATACCCTCCTAATCCTTCATTAAGAGGTGTTAGATAAGTTAGTTAGATTTTTAGTTAGTTTTAGGAGTAGATTAAAAAACTTTCTCTCTCTAGATTTACTTTTATGTTATCAAGCTTTTCATATTAATCTTTTATTTAAATCTTTAATCTTCATCTTAATTCTAGCTTTTCATAATCATTCTCATTCTACCTTTCTTGTTTTTAAATCTATTGTTTGATTTAGTTAATCATGTAGTTCGTTTAATCTTTATGCTTATTGCTTATTGATGTGCTTATTCCGTTCTTCTTATTGTTTTTGATGTGTTTGATGTTTTAGCTTATTGTGCTTATTGATTTAGTTGTGTTTGTTTTATTTTTAATTATGTGTTTTAAATAGTTTAATCTTTTAAAAGTTGATTTTTAATATTTAGATTATTTAGTGTTTTTAAAGTTTTTAAATTGTGGCTTATTAGCTTTTTCTTAAAATTAGTTTGGTTAAGTTTTTGATTAAGTGCTTATTTGAATTTTGCTTATTTTTCTTATTTTTCTTATCTGGGTTTATAAACCCTATTATTCCGACTTAGTGTCTTTTTCTTTATTCAGACTTAGGTTGAGTTTTTGCTTATTCCGAATAGTGTACATCTCCAACATTCCGAATTACTTGCAATTTCACTATTCCGAATTAGGTACAGTTACTAGATATTCCGACTTACACTTGTAATAAACATTCCGGATTGTGTGTAGTAAACACATTCCGGATTAGCTTCATTTTACTTCATTCCGGATTAGGAGATAGGGTATTCCGGATTAGTCAAGAAAGCTGGATTCTGGATTACTCTCAAAAACCATATTCCGGATTAAGTGTTTAGCAAGGATTCCGGATTGTATTTGGAACTTAGATTCCGTATTGTATCAAAAGAAAGCATTCCGAAGTGTGTGCTAAATGTGGATTCCGGATTAGGTGCAAACCTTATTTCGGATTAGGTCAAGTTTATTGATTCCGACTTATATGTTTTGCTTGTTTTCCAAATTATTTTCAAACTTTAATTTTTCCGCCATTTGTACATAGCTTTATTTTAAATTGTGTTTTGTCTTAGTTTATTTTTAAGTTTACTTTTTATAAAGTTTTAATTTTTAAAGTTTTCATTTTATTAAGTTTTAAATTTGTTTTATTTCTTTTAATCTTTTGTCATTTACTTTTAAAGTCTTTATTTTTAGTTTAATCTTTTCAATCTTTCATTTTTATTTTAAAATAGCTCAACGACATTTTCTTTCTTTTACACCAAGAACGACTGAGTCGCACTTTCAACCGTGATCAATTCGAATCGCGTCGAGACGAATTTTAACTTTAATAAAATTCAGTTATTAAGTACTATTCACAATATTAGCGCTCATTTTAAAGAAATGATTAGCGGTTCACGATTAAAAAGGGACTTAATGACAGTAGTAAACATAGTTTCAATAATCATACCATACAGTTTTAAAAGCACTTGTGTTACAGTTTTAGCATACATCCCTCTCACGGGTTTTCAAATCATTTAGAAAGCATTAAAAGTGAGGCTATGAACTCACCTTATGTCCAAAGAATCTGAGCTATAATCAAATATATTTCATTCACAGATGAATAGCTTGATCATACAAACCACAACTTGGTCTCATAAACAACAGCTGGATCTCACACAAAACTGGATTAATACATTGTGTATGGTATCAAGTCTTTAATCTTTTGATCAATCTCTTTAAGTATTGGTTATATTTTCTTTAATTATTATTTGGTTGTAATTCTAGCACCATTGTTCAGGCCATCATACTTAGAAGCCATTCTATAAACGTTTGAGGAGCGAGGGACATTTAAATCGTAAACCCAACCACTTAGTTAGAACGTAATATCGAGATGGGATATCTTTGTACAAAGCTCCCTACAAACATGATACTTTCATTAATTCCTCATATTCATAATTAATCTTCCTTAGATTCAAAATTGGCAAAAATAGCCCTTTTAGTTATACTTTGGTATAATTACACTTTTAACCCTTAAAGTATATGGTTTTAGTATTTGCATCTTAAACCCTCAATATTTAACCTTAGGACCTCAAACTTTCCAATATTTATTCTTATATATTTAACTTTCACAAAATGACATTTTTGGCCCAAAATGTTAAATAGTTTCAAAAATGACAAGTTTTAATCCCTACACCTATAAAAATCATATAACAACCTCAAAAATAGACCTAATGATATAGGATTTTTAAAAAAAAGTTTCAAAACAAGTTTATAATCATAATAAAAACATTTCTCCAGAATTATAGCTTTTGAAATGGGTTTTTTCTTATTATTTCATGTAAATTACAAAACTAGGGTTTAAAGATATTTTTAGCTTATAACTTCTATTTAAAATGATGAAGTGACTTAGTTTCTTTTAAATTAACTTTCTAACATCTTATTAACAGTATAAAAACTCTAAGAATGTATTATAACAAGATCAAAGCGTATCTAACAAAATGATTACCTAGGATGCTCCAAAATGGCTCCTAATGGGGAAATGGACTATATCTTCTTCATAACTCTTCAAGAACTCCTAGAACTTCTTCCAAAGCTTGCTACTGATCTTAGAGACTTCTTAGGACTCCAATGGTCGTGTGAGAACAGAATTATGTGTGTTTAGGTAAGAAATGGAAGGATGATTCTAAAATGAAGCTAAAGGTTCCTATTTATACGATTTTCAACACTTAGCCTCCTAGTTAAGCCATGAAACGTGTAAGTACCAGAGATTAGTGACTAATGAAGCCTAAGAAAGATCTATTCAAGTATAGGAGCTGAGTATACAAGCTAGTTCATTCCAATCTTCAATATGTGGTCTAAAATGGTTTTCGGCAAGATAAGGATGAGAACAATGATGTGTAGCACACAAGGAGGTGCATCACCAACTGTAAAATATCTCAAAACATCCCATTGATCTTATACTAAGTTTAAATTTTGGAGGGAAAGGGTTTTGAATGGGTTTTAGAGGGAAAAACCTAAACCGAGTCCTAATTTAGGGCTTGTAATTTGTAACTTTATAATTTTGGTGATTAAGGGTTTAGGAATGTGATTAGGGATTGGTTAGGATTTAATAAGGGTATATAAATTGTAATTAAGAATTTTTGGTATTTGGTTGGAAGTTTAATAAAGGTTTGATGTGAAAATGGGAAGAAAACTTAGGCGGGTTAGGATTTCTAATGATTTAGTGTTTAATCTTAATAAATGTGATTATCCTTCAACTAGCTACTGATGTAAACTCAATTTATACATACTACATTTTCCTCAATGTGTTCTTGAAGTCCCTACATTGGTTTTATTAAGTTGTTCTAGGTAAACATGTCTAAAGGGAGAAAATACCTATTTTGACCTAATTTACAAGCCATGCATTGAAATCTTGTACCTTGTACATTAGGGTACTTTTACATTGTCTTAATATAATCTTATAACCTTAATTAAGTCCTATAAATATTTATAGACTTGTCCAAAAAGAACTAGGTGGTGATTCTATGTAGATTTCTTAATATTAGGGTTTTTAGGTCATTAATCCTAATGACTTTCTATCTTGGGTAATTAGTGTTTGTACCTTTATAAAAACTTATTCTAGGGCTTATATATTATGTTTATGACTTTTAGAGATTCTACATTTTTAGTTTAAGGGTTTGTATAGGTTGATCATATTCTAGGGATAATTATGGGAGCTTAAGATCCTATGCTTTGATAACTTGTACCTTATGCTTTACCATGTAACTTAACTTGAAATAAATATATATTCTTAATATTATATATAGTAAAGTTTTATAATTTATGGCAAAAGATTAGGCTCTAATTCAATGTGAAATGGATTTTATATGCTAATCTTGGTTACTAGGTCTTAACTTGTAATTAGCCTTGGATTAGTGAATATTAGCATTTTGTGATCAATTAACTTTCCTTTATATGATAGGTTATAATTAGTATATTGTTTTTGATACTTTTACATAGTAATTATGTAATTACATTGCTTGAAATATTGTTTACCAAGGGTTTCTAGGTGGTGATCTAGACTATTATGTACAATTACTTGTACTTAGCTTTGTATGGTTTGTTCTTACCATTCTTAGGTACTATTATGCATTAAAAGTATAGTTTACAACTTGTTTATATTCCACAATGACTTATTCATATGTATTCTCCATTCGTAGTTTACCATTCTTGAGTTTACAACTCATTTATAGGGATTCTAGGGTTTCTAAGGGAATTTAGGGTATCATAGTTACATTTGAGATGTTCTTATTAATATTGAACTTATTAGATCACTTTTAGATCTTAGACTTGATATATAAATTGTATTGACAACATATAGGTATATGTTGTAATGGCAGTTCAGGTTGTAAAAAGCAGTTCATCTTACCAAGTAAGGTAAAGAAAGTAAAAATTTCTAGCCAAATTTTCTTCTTTTTTTGGTAAAGGGTTGCCCCGGTAAATATATTAACCAAAAAAGCGTTGAGCGTACAATGGAATGTGGCTGAAGTACTAACCACAAGCTACAGGCAGCTTATTAACAATTGGTTAAAAGACACCACCGATACCTAAAAATGTAGAATCTCTAAACCCTTAAACTAAAAATGTAGAATCTCTAAACCCTTAAACTAAAAATGTAGAATCTCTAAACCCTTAAACCACAAGCTAAGGCGAGTTACATGTCCGATACCTTGGTGTTCCTCTAATCTCTTCTAGGCTTCTGTATAGGGACTGTAAGGTCCTTGTAGAAAAGCTTGAGAGTAGAGTTAATGATTGGCGCAATAAATTTCTTTCTTTAGCAGGAAGACTCCAGTTAGTTCGTTCAGTCCTATCTTCTATGCATATTTACTGGGCGTCAGTTTTTAGTTTACCTATGCGGATTATTCATGATTTGGAGCAGCTTTTGAGGGGCTTCTTATGGTGTCAAGGTGAAATGAAGAAGGGTAAGGCTAAAGTTGCTTGGGACTCTGTCTGTAATCCATTTTATGAAGGTGGCCTTGGTATTCGTAAGATTTCTGACTTTAATGCTGCTTTAATGGTTTCTCATATTTGGTGTATTTTGACTCGTAAAGATTCTTTATGGGTCAAATGGATCTATTCTTACAAGTTAAAGGATAGAAGCTTTTGGGATGTTCCTTGTATTGGTGACATGAGTTGGGGCTGGAGAAAACTTCTCCAAATCAGACCACGTGTTCGTAAGTTTTTATGGTATAATATTAATAATGGTAGAGTTGCTTCTATGTGGTTTGATAATTGGGCAGATTTCTGTCCTCTACGGGACACCCTCACGGTCTGCAATATCAATAGATCGGGGTTCTCGTTATCTAATAAGGTGAGGGATCTTATCGTTGATGGTGCTTGGCAGTGGCCGCAGGATTGGAATACTAGATTTCCGAATATTGTTTCTATACCTGTGCCTATTATTAATGATGACAAAGATGATGAGTTGCTGTGGAGGGATACTAGTGGTGTTTCTCGGCCGTTTTCTGTGGCGTTAGCGTGGGATTCCATACGTGATCGAGCTATGGAAGTTAATTGGTATAAAGCTGTCTGGTTTTCGCATTGTATTCCTCGTCACTCTATTAATTTGTGGCTGGTGGTTAGAAGGAAATTGAAGACGCAGGATAGGCTTAAGCAATGGGATGTTGGCCCGTTGGTGGATTTAAGACTTCTTCGGTGTCCTTTATGTGGTTTGGTGCAGGACTCCCATGACCATCTTTTCTTTGAATGTTCTTATTCTATGCAGGTTTAGTCTAAGGTTCGGACCTTGTGTGGTATGGATACTGTCCCCCCTCGTATTGATGATATATTAGCTCATGTTATTCCCATTTCGAATGGGAAATCATGTGTTAGCATTCTTGCTTGTCTTGTGTTGGCTGCTACTGCTTATTTTATTTGGATGGAACGTAATTCACGACTATTCAAGAAGAAGCGGATGTCTGTTGATCAGTTATTTCAGATTCTATGTGATACTATTCGATTGAAGTTGATTTCTTTCCGTTTCAAGAAATTATCTACCAGGTCAAGTTTGCTGCTTGACAAATGGAGGGTACCGAGCTCAAGAATTGTTCCATGATAGGTGTGCCGGGTGAGTGTTGTACTCTTTTTTCCTTGTCCAAGGTTTTTCCCACTGGGTTTTCTTTGGTAAGGTTCTTTAAGGAGGCAGACTCATTTGGATTCATCATGCTCCTATCATGGTGGTGTTGGATGCTGAAGAGTGAGCGCGGTTTCATGTTCACATCTTGGTTTTTATCTAGTTTACCTTTGTTTTCTAGATTCGGTTAGGGCTTTTGATGTTTCATAGTCTTTGTTAACAAGCTGCATGTAGCTTGAGGTTAATGTGGTATCTCAGCCACATTCCTTTGTACTTAAACGATTTTTTGGTTAATATATTTACCGGGGTAACCCATTACCAAAAAAAATAATACACACTTCTACAATAAGACATAAATGCAACATTAGAAAAGACCATCAAGAAAAAATCTTGAAACCACGCGACCAACTCTTCATTCCAACAGCAGCAAAATGGGAGCAAAGGATCCAAGTAAGGCCGCCTCCTTAAAAAACCTTTACGAGAAAAACCCAATGGGAAAACCCCCGCAAAGGAAAAAAGAGTACGACCCTTACCCGGCACTCCCATCTTGATCAATACACATCTTAGGGATCTTTCAATCTTCAAGAATCACTAGCGACGCCGAAGAAATCTTCTTAAATTTAAAAGAAATAAGCTTAAGCCGAACCGTGTCGCAGATAGAACTCACAAGCTTAGCTACCGTCAAAGACTTCTTGTTAAAAAGTCTATTATTTCGCTCCCGCCAAAGAAAGTAAGTCGAAGCCGCTAACACAACCCGAGTAATAATACTAATAATCGTACATCCCTTAGCCAAGGGTGTAATAAACGCCACAATGTCACTCATCCGAGGAGGAATATTTTGCATACCACACCTATCTCGCAATTGTAACCATACCTGAGTAGAATAAGAACATTCAAAGAAAATATGATTATGTGAGTCAGGAACCTGATGACACATGGGGCACATAAGAGAAGATAGATCAACATTAGGACCAACATCCCATTTCTTAAGGCGATCTTGCGTCTTCAATTTCTGCTTCATTACTGACCACAAATGGATCGCATGTCTAGGAATACAATGTGGAAACCAAACAACATTAAACCAATCAACATTATTATCCCTCACTCGTATAGACTCCCACGCAATAGCCACAGAAAACGGTCAGAGAATACCATTATGGTCCAGCCAAACCATACTATCTCTATGGTTATCACAAAGCATAGGAACTGGAATAGACACAATATTCGGTAATCTATCATTCCAATCCAACGGCCATCTCCAATCTCCATTCAGAATTAAGTCCTTTACCTTGTCCGATAACGCAAACCCTGAACGATTAATATGTCGAACCGAAATAGTATCCCGAATCGGGCATTCAGCAACCCATTTATCAAACCACATAGAAGTATCTCTACCATCATGGATTTGGTGCCAAAAAAACGGACGAATCATTATCCTTAGCTGGAGTAGCTTTCGCCAACACCAACTCACATCACCGATACAAGGAACGACCCAAAAACTTCTACCTTTCAACTTATAGTCATAAATCCAACGCACCAATAAGGAATCTCTTTTAGCAAGAATACTCCATACATGCGACGTCATTAATGCAACATTAAATTCGTCAAGTCTACGTATACCAAGTCCACCTTCATTCAGCGGCTTACAAATAGTGTTCTTGGCAACTTTGGCTTTACCCCGCTTCATCTCTCCTTGACACCATAAACAACCACGCATAATCTGTTCAAGCTCATTAATAATTCTAACAGGAAGTATAAAAATAGACGCCCAATAAATATGCATAGATGAAAGAACAGAACGAATAAGTTGCACACTCCCTACAAGAGAAAGAAACTTATTACGCCAGTCATTAACCCTGTTCTCAAGCTTCTCAACCAAAATTTTGCAATCACGATACCGAAGCCTTGAAGAGATAAGGGGAACTCCAAGGTACCTAACAGGTAACATTCCTTCAGTAAAAGGCTTAAGATTAAGGATACCAGATTTAATTCCACTAGGAACATTACAAAAATAAGTTGTACTCTTAGGAATACTAGGCACCAATCCTGAAGCATTCTTGAATTCCTCCAACGTATCCATAAGAACAGAAACAAAACCCAAATGACCCCTTGAGAAAAGAAACAAATCATCAGCAAAACAAAGATTTACTAACCGCTGCTTCTCACACTGATGATGGTATCAAAAATCCTCAGCTGTAGCAACCCTTCTTTGTAACATAAGCGTTAATACTTCCATAACAAGAGTGAATAAATAAGGAGATAGAGGATCCCCTTGCCGCAGCCCCCGATTACCATTAAACCAACCATAAAGATTACCATTAATGCATACCGAATAAGATGTGGTAGAAACACAAACCATAATCCAATGAATCATAGTAGGATGAAACCTAAACCTAACAAGAACATCTCTAAGGAAACCCCAATCCACCGTATCATATGCTTTCTGGATATCAATCTTAAACGAGCATCTAGGAGGACCAAAGTTACGATGGTAGCTTCTCATTAACTCTTGCGTAAGGAGAATATTATCTAAAATTCTTCTGCCCGGAACAAACGCATACTGATTAATGCTCACCAAATCACCAAGATCACCTTTAATACGATTAGCAATAATCTTGCTAATGCATTTAAAACTAACAGTACAACTGGATATCGGACGGTAGTCATTAATAACACTCGGAGTAGATACCTTAGGAATTAAAGCAATAATAGTATGATTAAATTTCTAGCCAAATTTTCATATTGAGAAAGTTATAGCTTATAACACACAAGTGAAATTTGAGGATTCTCAAAGTCTCTCCCCTTAAAGAAATCTCGTCCTGAAATTTGGATAAAGAGTGATGTCATAAGACAAAGAAGAGCATAATCCTCGCGTTTCCAAACATATTCATACCCTCTCTCAGGGTTTTAATAATTCAATAGTTAGAAATATAACTGTACACCACATAATTTAGTTTATCATTATAAACTCTTTCCTTGGGATGATAAGAGATTCATCGGATAAACATTTTTTCAAATTCATAATGTGAAAAGTATCATGATTAATACTGAGTTCTTTGGGAAACTCAAGTCAATATGTCCCTGCTCAATTCAGAATCTTGAATTGATTATCGCATTATTCAAAATCAATTTGGGTAATTGATAGAGAAAACATCCTTCTCAATAGATACTGTTTAATATGGTGTAGTTTCTCATTCATAGTGAGAAATATTTATCAAAACAGTCTTTCCAATTTACCATTTAAATCTAGCAGTTACCTAACGGTCACTATTTAATGTACTATGAAGCTCTATTCTCATATAACCTTCTCAAATAGTTTCATGAACTACTTTGGGTTTCGTAAGTTGAAAATCTCAACTTTAGCCCAACAGATACGCAAATGGAACTTCTCTCCATAGAGTGCTTCAAATAGTATTGCTTTAATTCTAGAATGAAAACTATTGTTACCCGGGAAATTTTTTCCAATGGTAAGTGTTCTTTCCAAAACTATAACACATACATGGAGTATGTAGTTTAGTATCTGGATAGTTCTTTCACTTAGTACCTTAGTATACTTATCGTGAGTAAGTATAACATATTACCCTCGGGTATTTTGTATATACTTTTAGGATTAAGATGTGAAACACTCGTCACAATCTTAGGTGATAGATATTGATTCTCTATGTCGATAGATTATTTCTGGTATAACCTCGTTAGAGTTCCTATATCATTTATTTTTCTTGATACAAATAAATCATGTAGCTTTAATAAAACAATCGACAATGACCCAGATGGCGGCATGTCTACCTGAATTAAACAAAACCCTCATTGTTCTTTCTTATTTCCATGGGGGAAATTCGGATTGAACTAGTAAGTCGGATGACTTAATATGATGCTTTATTTCTAAAAGCACAATATAAGGATTTCAGAATCTCTTCAAGTTGGATGGAATACTTCATATTCCAAATTCTAAATCTCAGACGAGCATTGTCGTACTTTTCTAGTATAGTAATACACGTAATTTCTCACTTAGAATTCTAACGTTTTATTAAGTCCACACTTGTCTTATATCGAATCTCTTTAAGTCCATTTATAAACTCTCACTAACATAAAGATGCGTCCAACTTTATGCAAGGACGAAATTATAAATTTGGTGATTTAAATTTATTTATTTGACTGAAGAAGAGTCCTAACTCAATCAAATAAATAGAATGTAAATCATTGACTTAAAAATTTCCGACATAACATGAATATAAACAAATATTCTACCATTAAGTTTCCTTTTTACGTTGGCGTGTGTAAAACTTCTTGTATATAATATCTAGGAATAAGATTTTCAGAGACGAACGACGTTAAAATAGAAGATGGTATTTTATTCCCTATAAAAGACATAATATTCCTACCAAATATATGATTTATAAGGCCACTTGCCCTTACAAATATTATTCGAATGATCTACTATGTTAAAAATCCGACACTAGATGGTGCAAATTTTTGTGTGATGTAGGGTGCATTTCTTACACAGAAGAAAATTTCCATCATATTTACCGTAGATTAGGTTAGTAATTCCAATTATGGTAGTTTTTTGTTTCATTATAATTTACGGACGTTCATTCACTGCCGAGTTTACGCTTAAGATTTTTTCGATTTTTGCACAGGATTGTGCTTAATTACCTTGTTCATTAACTCTTTGGGTAAAGGTTAATGACTTTTTCCAATGTATTGGGATTTTGGAAGTGGTAATCTTTCCTTAAAATCTTTGATAAAATTACTTGATAAAAATCTTCTAATAAAATTCCCTGATAAAAATTTCTGATGAAATTTCATGACAAAAGCCCTCATCATTCTATGCAATAAAATCTTTACTAACTCTTGAAATCTCCTCGCGTATGTATCGAGGTTATTTCCTTTCATTGCTAGATATCGGAATTCTCCTTTCACCTTCTCTTTTTTTTGGTAAAAGGGTAGCAATGACCCCGGTAAATAGAACCAAAAAAAGCGTTGAAGTACAAGGAATGTGGCTGAAATACCACATTAACCGCAAGCTACAGGCAGCTTGTTAAACAAAATGTTTACGACAGGCCATAAACATTAACTAGTCTAGAATACTGAAAATATATAAACTAGACAAAAACCAAGACGATAACATAAAGTTACGAGGAAAATAATAAAATATCAACATGGGATCAGCCAGAAGGAGTGCTTGCCCCAATATGAGTATTGAGAAGATTCACCGATTCATCAAAGACGACCTCGACTCCCTCCTCCTCCTCATTATCTTCCTCGCTTACTTGAGCCCCTTCGTCAATACCAGGCATGGACAAAGATGAAAATTTATTAGATGTAGAAACACTGTTCATTTGAGCTTTAGCCTTGTTCGGACCATTAAGATTGCTAGACTGCTGCAACTGACCAGATTTAGTATTCAACTTACTACTATTATCAGCACTCGTACTTTTAGTATCCAAGTGATAATTTAACCAAGCGATATCACGAACTTCTTTTATCTCAATAGGTTGAGTATTAATAATCCACCAATATAACTGATGAAGTGTTATCTCACTAATAGCAAGCTTCACTTCTGAATTCCAAATACGATTACTACGATAGAAAATTGATTAATTTGGCTTCTTGAATCCAACGGGTGATACTAATAGCATCTTTTCTTCCTTGGATATCAAAAACTAACTAGTCATCGAGTCTTCTTCCGGATAATACTTCTTATTGACAATTTGTAATTACAGGATTGCAGCCACATCATCGTCAATTCTTTGTCAAATACTTTTAGTGTTTAGAATGAGGGGAAAGAATATAAATAATTTAGAATCCAAGGTATACTCATATCAGAAAACATTTGTCACATATGAATATGGATACATATAAAATCTTATTGAACACAACGTATATCTTTTGGGTTTATAGGAAACTTACTATGTTGATTATCATTCATATCTATGGATAATAAATCCAACTATGAAATAGAATTTCAAAGTCTACCATGGATTTATAAAGATATGACTCATACATAATCGTAACATAATTTTTCCATGATATGGAATGGAGGAATATAACGAAAAATGTAAAAACTCGTCTTATAGAACAAGCTTCTCTGTTAACATAAAAGTAAAGACATAAAGTTGAAAGTATTTACAACTTAATAGTCTATTGTTTTCATCTCTCCCTCTTAAGTTCTTTGATGGCATAAAAAAGACTTCGTATATTGGCTCGATGTCTAATTCGAATGTCCTCAATGACTAACTCAAGAGTAGAAATCTTCAGTCGGGCTTGAACAATTTCTTCATCTTGTATCATCTGTCTTCTCTGCAACTTAGCTTTAGCTTCTTCTAAATCTCCTTCTAACTTCTCAAAATCTCGTTGTATAATTCTTCTGCCTTTTTGAAGTCCTTCAACTTTATCTTCAAGATCATCAATACACTCGGGAGGAACTTCTTTCATATACGGTAGGACATCTATAAGTTGTTGTTTATAGGTATTTTTAGGTAAGGTTTCAGATATAGGTGATGGTATATTAATAGCGTAAGGTGATGGAAAATCTTGGTGTCGAGGTGTAAAATCTACTTCTTCATTATATGCTCGTATAACTTGCATATAGGGGTCGTCATCAAAGAGTAAAACGGATTTTGTGATTTTTTGGTCTTTGGGTGTATTTTCTGAAGTATCATAAGGATTATTCATCGGGAGAGTGGAAATATACTTTGGGAAGTTATCAGGAACACTTGTAAGACGCTCTTCTTGAGAATCCGATAAGATGATAATAGGAGGGAGATAGGGATACCTAATTCTAGAGACGTCAATAAATCCTAAAATATTACTTACTCATAAGTATAATCATCATACTTACACATAAACATGGTGTCATTTAGACATTGTTCTACAGGGTAGAAGTCCTAGTATTGGTATAATATTACCTCATTCTTGTAGCAGCACTGCCATGGGCACGAAGGACTTTCTTGAATTTATTTTAAAAGTAGTTATAGTCAAGATTTTAATTCTTGTTCTCTATAACCATGGCTCTGAGTACCAATCTGTAACACCCCCATTTTACCTTTACGCAGCGAAACATTGATCTGGGGTATTATTTCATAGAACACAAGTCATAATAATAAAAAAACAACTCAAAAGAGTGATGAAATCAACTTTCTTTATATTACATAGAAAAATTAAAGTTTTACAATATGAGGTTCCCAAAATCTAGAATAATTTTAGTCTTGTGCTTCTTCATGCCATCCTTGTGCTGCTCCATGCTATCAGTCACCATTTTTCTGAAATATATGCTTAAAGTCAACACAAAGGTTTAGTGAATTCATAGGGTTTAAACATGTTTTAAATACAAGTATATCATTCGAGCTATAGTGTTATACGCCCACATAAAATAGTTATCATACTACACTATGCTCATGACCCCGCTGCTAGACAATAACCAACAAACTGCCCTTATAAGAAGGAAGCCTAACAGAGTATCCTTAGATTAGCAAAATAAAGTGTATCTGTTTAGCCAAGGTAGGAACCTTTAGCTGCTAGCAAGCGCAACTTGCCCAGATAGGGGATGTCAAACCCCATATAGTACTATTCACAATATTAGCGCTCATTTTCAAGAAACGATTAGCGGTTTACAATTAAAAAGGGACTTAATGGCAGTAGTAAACATAGTGTCAATAACCATACCATAATTTTAAAAGCACATGTATTCCAGTTTAAGCATATATCCCCCTGACGGATTTTCAAATAATTTAGAAAGCATTAAAAGTGAGGCTATGAACTCACCTTATGTCCATAGAATCTGAGCAATAATCAGATATATTTCATTCACAGATGAATAGCTTGATTATACAAACCACAACTTGGTCTCTTAAACAACAGCTTGATCTCACACAAACTTGGATTAATACATTGTGCATAGTATCAAGTCTTTAATTTTTTGATCAGTATCTTTAAGTATTGGTTATATTTTCTTTAATTATTATTTGGTTGTAATTCTTGCAGCATTGTTCGGGCCATCATACTTAGAAGCCATTTTATAAACGTTTGAGGAGCGAGGGCACTTTAAATTGTAAACCCAACCACTCAGTCAGAACGTAATATCGAGATGGAACATCTTTGTACAAAGCTCCCTACTAACATGATACTTTCATTACTTCCTCATATTCATAATTAATCTTCTTTAGTTTCAAAACTGGTAAAAATAGCTCTTTTAGTTATACTTTGGTATAATTACATTTTTAACCCTTAAAGTATATAGTTTTAGTATTTGCATCTTAAACCCTTAATATTTAACCTTAGGACCTCAAACTTTCTAATATATACTCTTATATATTTAACTTTCACAAAATGACACTTTTGGCCCAAAATGTTAAATAGTTTCAAAAATTACAGTTTTAGTCCCTACACTTGTAAAAATCACATAAAAACCTCAAAAATGGACCAAATAATCTAGGATTTAAAAAAAGTTTCAAAACAAGTTTATAATAATAATAACAAAATTTCTACAGAATTATACCTTTTGAAATGGATTTTGCTTATTATTACATGTAAGTTACAAAACTAGGGTTTTAAGACATTTTTATCTTATAACTTCCATTTAAAATGATGAAATGACTTAGTTTCTTTTAGATTATCTTTCTAACATCTTATTAACATTATAAAAACTCTAAGAAAGTATTATAACAAGATCAAAGCTTTTTTTTGGGTAAAAGGGACTCATGCCCGGTAAAATATATTCCCAAAAAGCGATGAAGTAAAATGGAATGTAGCGGCAATGCTACATTAACCTCAAGCATACAGCTTGAACAACCACTAAATCATATGACATGCCATATGATCACTAACAACCAATTACAAAGCATATTACACCAATAGGAAAAAACCACCTAAATGTGCATAAACAATAAAAATAAGCAATAATCATGGTAAATGAGAGGTGCGAACATCCGGCTGACGAGAGCCATGTCGATCATCAATCTCAATATCTTCGTCAGTCTCGCTATCAGCATTAATCACTTCATTTGTACGACCACCACCATCCTCCCAATCAGTATCACCATCTCCTAAACCACTTAAAGCACCAAACGAATTCTGGTTACTTGTACCCGGTTTACTAGGATCTAATCCGAGCACTTTATTATTCAAAAAACCTCTCTTAAGAAGTGGGCCATCCTTCTTGGGATCACTCTGTGACACGAGGTTACCTTGGGAAGACTTCTTCGACTGATGAGCCTTAGAACTTTCCCCTTTCTCAACTTGACGATACTGAATGTTTAATGAAGGCTTAGTAAGCTTAATACCAGCAACTACATGTTGCTTCTTGTTCTTTTTACTCTTCTTACTCCTAACAACCTCAAAACCATCAACAGTTGTAGCATCCTCCATGTTGCCCACATTTTCAACCACCACCTGTTTAGGAATCTTAGGGCATTTAGTATCCACATGATCAAAAATAAGGCAATTAGAACATCTTGGAGGTGTCCACTCATACTCAATATCAATAGTCACCAAAGTATGCCCTTTATCTTTTTCTACCGGTATAGCAACAACCAAAGATTTTTTGAGACATTCTTCCGCTGAAACCTCAATAAGGGCGCGAGCAAAAGTGCTCCTACCCCATGGATCAATGCACATATTGCTACTATAAGAATCTAGCATGATAGGCCTCCAAATCTGAGAAGTAATCAAACTAAGACCAATTTCCGAGTAAGCAACAATAGGTACCCTATGTAGTTTAACCCATACCGGTGCCTTCTTGATCTCCATTTTTGCAAATCATGTTAGAAGACCAAACATTAAGAATCAAGGGAACCTGTCGAATAAGCCATGGTCCATTTTCCAATACACCTTCCATACCACTTTGAGTTTGAAATTGAAAAAGAAAAAACTCATCATGCAACTTTACACGCTTTAAACCATATTTAGCCCAAGCATTCTTGACATAATTCTCAACCAAGGGGAACGCAAGCCGCTTTCCAATGAAATATCCAAACAACGTATACATTAATTTAGATCTAACTTCTTCAACAACATCAAAAGGAAGAGCCACAGCAGCCCCAACTACTTGCTCGTCACAATGTAATTCCTTAAGTTGAATAGATTTAACTTTTTGTACAGGTTGTAAGAATGATGCAAAAGAAGGTACACCATTCTGTTTAATAGATACACCACCAACAGAATCATCAAGCGAACCATGCTGTGAAACACTATTAATTTTAGAACCAATAGGGCCCCATGCAGCAACAGCCGCATCCTTTAAACCTGTATCATTCACACCCTACGAATTCTGAACACTACCATCCTGTAACTGAACCAAACCAGCAGATCAGCGACACGAGTACTTACATCAGCTTGCCTAGATATTGCGTTAACCTCACTTCTGCTCCCATGCAAAACAGACGAGTCAGTATCTCGTTGCGCATGATCTGTCTGAGAAACATCACCAAACAGGCCCGATCTGTTATTAGGGTCATCGATAAACACCCCCGTTTCACTCGACTGTTTAAGCCGAGCCATGCGTGCACGCAGTGCCTCCTAGTCAATCGGCTGTGTAGAAGTAGCCTCCGCCATATTACCCTTATCACCGGTATTTTCCATCTCTCCTGTGCGCATCAAAAACAAAACAATAAAACCAACCGACACCAAGAAACCCTAAAACCAAATTAGAGCTTCAAACCAGCAACCAATCACGTCAATCCATGTGTCCAGTAATCATAAAATAATAGAAACAGAAAAAGCCCTAATTCCTACTACGTGAATTCCGAATCAAAACCTTACAAAATCAAAATCAATAACTTTGTAGCAGAAACAATAAAACGTTCTATAAAGCACATGTGAAAAAAGCCCTAATTTTTCTCTCTCTATTATGGTGATTTCCGGCCACCTTCTTCTTTAAATTCCGGCCACCTTGATCACTTTCTGTTTCGGATTCAATTTTGTTTTAATCTCTGTGATTATTCCTATCTGATTATAATACTCTTTGTGTTCTAATCGGATCTAGGGTTTTCATTTAAGATCTAAATCAAAACTGTTTTTGAACTAGGGTTTTCATAGGTGGCGGCTATTTAGGATTCGGGTTGGTTTCTCCTTTTATAAATCGATCTCCTCCTTTGTTTCTGGATTCATATTACGTGTTTATTTAGGTTTGATTTAGGGTTCGTGTTTTTTGAGTTATTGGTGGCGGTTTTAATTCCTGATCTAGGGTTTCATCCCTTTGATGGTTTTAATCCTATTCCATTATTTAATTCACAAGATCAAAGCTTATCTAACAAAATGATTACCTAGGATGCTTCAAAATGGCTCCGAATGGGGTATATGGACTATATCTTCTTCATAACTCTTCAGTAACTCCTAGAAGTTCTTCCAAAGCTCTATACTGATCTTAGGAACTTCTTAGGGCTCCAATGGTCGTGTGAGAATAGAATTTATGTGTGTTTAGGTAAGAAATGGAAGGATGATTCTAAAATGAAGTTAAAGGTTCCTATTTATACTATTTTCAACACTTAGCCTCCAAGTTAAGCAATGAAACATGTAAGTACCATATATTAGTGACTAAGGAAGCCTAGGAAAGATCTATGCATGTCTAGGAGCTGAGTATACACGCTAGTTTATTCCAATCTTCAATATGTGGTCTAAATTGGTTTTCGGCAAGATAAGGATGAGAACAATGATGTGTAGCACACAAGGAGGTGAAACACCTACTGGAAAATATCTAAAAATATCCCATTGGTCTGATCCTAAGTTTAAATTTAGGAGGGAAAGGGTTTTGAATGGGTTTTGGAGGGAAAAACCTAAACCGGGTCCTAAATTAGGGCTTGTAACTTGTAACTTTGTAATTTTGGTGATTAAGGGCTTAGGAATGTGATTAGTGATGTAGGGTTTAATTAGGGTATATACATTGTAATTAAGAAGTTTGGGTCATTGGTTTGAAGTTTAATAAAGGTTTGATGTGAAAATGGGAAGAAAACTTAAGCGGGTTAGGGTTTCTAATGATTTAGGGTTTAATCTTAATAAATGTGATTATCCTTCAACTAGCTACTGATTTAAACTCAATTTATACATCCTACATTTTCCTCAATGTGTTCATGAAGTTCCTACATTGGTTTTATTAAGTTATTATAGGTAAACATGTCTAAAGGGTGAAAATACCCATTTTGACCTAATTTAAAAGCCATGCACTGAAATCTTGTACCTTGTGCATTAGGGTACTTGTACATTGTCTTAATATAATCTTATGACCTTAATGAAGTCCTATTAATATTTATAGACTTTTCCAAAAAGAACTAGGTAGTGATTTTATGTAGATTTCTTAATATTAAGGTTTTTAGGTCATTAATCCTAATGACTTTCTATCTTGGGTAATTAGTGTTTGTACCATTATAAACACTTATTCTAGGGCTTATATAGTATGTTTATGACTTCTAGGGATTATACATTTTTAGTTTAAGGGTTTGTATAGGTTGATCATATTCTAAGGATAATTATGGGAGCTTAAGATCCTATGCTTTGATAACTTGTACCTTATGCTTTACCAACTTGAAAATCAACTTGAAATAAATATATAATATTAATATGATATATAGTTGAGTTTTATAATTAATGGCAAAAGATTAGACTCTAATTCAATGTGAAATAGATTTTATATGCTAATCTTGGTTACTAGGTCTTAACTTGTAATTAGTCTTGGATTAGTGAATATTAGCATTTTGTGATCAATTAACTTCGCTTTATATGATAGATTATAATTAGTATATTGTTTTTGATACTTGTACATAGATATTATGTAATTACATTGCTTGAAATATTGTTTACCAGGGGTTTCTAGGTGCTAATCTGGACTATTATGTACAATTACTTGTACTTAGATTTGTATGGCTTGTTCTTACCATTCTTAGGTATTATTATGTCTTCAAAGTATAGTTTACAACTTGTTTATATTCCATAATGACTTATTCATATGTATTCTCCATTCATAGTTTACCATTCTTGAGTTTACAACTCATTTATACGGATTCTAGGGTTTCTAAGGGAATTTAGGGCATCATAGTTACATTTGAGATGTTCTTATTAATACCGAACTTATTAGATCACTTTTAGATCTTTGACTTGATATATACATTGTATTGACAACATATAGGAATAGGTTGTAATGGCAGTTCAGGTTGTGAAAAGCAGTTCATCTTACCAAGTAAGGTACATAAAGCAAAAATTTCTAGCCAAATTTTCATATTGAGACAGTTATAGCTTATAACACATAAGTGAAATTTAAGGATTGTCACAGGTGTTGTGCCAATTGGTGTTTTATAAGCTGTTTGGAATGCCCACAGAGCATCGTCAAGTTTCCTTGACCAAACGGAAGGATTGTCCTTAACCGCTTTTTCGAATATTCGTTTTAAGGCTCTGTTGGTATTTTCAACTTGTCCACTCGTTTGTGGATGATATACGGTGGCAAAACGATGGGTGACGCTATAATGCTTTAAGATTTTCTCCATTTATTTGTTACAAAAATGGGAACCTCGATCGCTAATTAAAGCTTTCGGCATTCCATAACGAGAAAAAAGCTTTATTAGAAAATCGATTACGGCTCGTGCATCATTCATGGGTAAAGCGTCGGCTTCTGCCCATTTGGACACGTAATCAATAGCGAATAAGATATATTCAAACTTATGTGATTTGGGAAAGGGTCCTATGAAATCAATTCCCCATACGTCAAATATTTCGCTAACTTGGATGCTGTTTTGAGGCATCTCATCTCGTCTTGAGAGGCTACAGTACGTTGGCAAGGATCACAATTTTCGACTAGAGTATGAGCCTCCTTAAAAATTGTTGGCCAATAGAAACCAACATCAAAGACTTTTTCCGCGATGGTGGAAGGACCATAATGTCCCCCAGTAGGGCCATGATGACATTCATCAAGGATCTTTCTTGTTTCTGCACCATAAACACATCTCCTAAATCATGCCATCAGGGCATACCTTGAAAAGATAGGGATATTCCCATAAATAGTGTTTAAGATCGGAAAAGAATTTACATCATTGGAGATAGGTTAAACCTTTTCTTAGAATTCTTCCAACGAGGTAATTTGAAAAATTTACAAACCACAGAGATTCATCCGTAGAGATTTTCATAAGAGTTTCATCGGGAAAATAATCATCCATATCTTCATCCCTTAACTCTTCCATGTTTGGATTTTCAAGTCGCGACAAATGATCGACTGTGACGTTTCATGCTCCTTTCATATTTTGAATTTCAATGTTAAATCTTGGAGTAGTAAAATCCATCTAATAAGACGCGGCTTAGCATCTTGTTTAGAGAATAAGTATTTCAACGCGGAATGATCGGTGAATACAATCGTTTTTTACAACACGAGATAGGATCAAAATTTGTCGAAATCAAAAACTACGGCAAGTAGTTCTTTCTCGGTGATTGTGTAGTTGAGCTGCGTGCTATTTAGAGTTTTGCTCGCAAAGTGTATAGGACGAAAATGCTTTCCTTCGCGTTTTCCTAATACGGCTCCTACAACGAAATCACTTGCATCACACATAAGTTCAAACGGCTACGACCAATCCGGTGAAACTATGATCGGTGCATTCGTTAACTTGTCTTTAAGCTTGTCGAATTCCTTTATGCATTCTTCGTCGAAATCATAGACAATGTGTTTTTCAAGGAGCTTGGTCATCGTTCTAGCGATTTTGGAAAAGTCCTTTATAAATTGACAGTAGAATCCCACATGACCTAGAAAACTTCTAACGGTTTTAACGTTAGTGGGCGGTGGTAATTTGGATATCAATTCGATCTTGGCCTTGTCTACCTCCAATCCGGCTCCGGAGACTTTGTGTCCAAGCACAATTCCTTCAGTCACCATGAAGTGACATTTCTCCCAATTGAGCACGAGATGTGCTTGTTTACATCAGATGAGCATGTGCTCTAGATTAAAAAGGCAAGACTCGAATGATTTTCCGAAGACTTAGAAATAATCCGTGGAAAAATTAAAAAACCCTAAAAAACAACAATGGTGGCAGAAAAATTCCCTTCTTGTTTGAATCAATTTTTTAACCTCCTATAATCTGAATACCTTCTAATGATGATGTCTTCTCATTTAATCTTGTATTATTATTGAGTTAACACAGTCCTTATTAGGTTGCACGATTTTAGAGTTAGATTATTGGTTTTTTTTTTAATTTTTCTGATCCGCATTGTTGCTTGCGATTTTGCTTTGTTCTAGGTCGGTTCGTGTGTCTGTTCACTGGGTACCTGCACGATCGTTGCTATTTTGTTTTTCATGTGTTCTCGTAAATTAGGGTTAGGTTTGAACGGCTGCTATTGGTTTTAATTTGGTCGGCTGACTTAGCACTTTTTGGTCGGCTGAATTTGATCTTTAATTGCATTGGAAGGGTTGGTTGACATATTGGCGGCTGACCTTAAATTGGATTAATAAAGTGGGGCGGCTGAGTATTTATTGGGTTATTTAATCGAAAGTTTTGATCATTTATTGCATTGACATTGATCGCAGGTTTTGCTCATTAATTGCAAGTTTTTGGCTGACCTTATTAATTGTTTGAGGATCAAGCGCATTAAGTGGTCGGCTGACTCATTGCAGCAATAATTATTGGTGGGTCTGGTTTTGATTCTTGGCGATTGGCGGCTGACCTTCCATCTTGGCGGCTAACATTTGTTTAAGGATCAATTATTGGTTCGCATTAATAGTTTAATTTGATTAATAAATTGGGACGGCTGATTATTTAAGCGCAAGCTATGGTGGATTCGAGCAATGCAAGTGATAAGCCATTGTTTACAGGTTGGATGGATGCGGGTAAGGTGTCTACTCTTGAGGTTTTAGTAACGTTAGAGGAGATATCTAGTTTGTTTTCTATTCCTTCGAATACTGTGCGTGATATTGAAGTGTTTGCAAATGGTGTGAAGGCAAACAAATTTCCTAAATGGTCTACTTTACCTAAGGAGACCACTATGCTTTATTATAAAGTTTTGTGTGAACGCCATAAGAATTTAACTAGCAGCACTTCTTCACTCAGTTCAGGTGGTTCGAGTGTGCACTCTGCACAAATGGCTAAGGAAACAGACCTTGAAGCTAAGGCTGCTACCATTAATGGTTTGCAACCGTGTAATCTAAATGCGGTTTTGAAATTATTTGGTGTAACGCTTCGCACGGTTGGTGACGCGGGTGAATTTATGCAGGAATTAAGAATGCAGAAACATCCTTTGTGGGAATTGATCTCACCTGAGCGTGCTAAAGAAATTCTGAAGTTACTTTGCAGATTTGAAGGTGATACGGTTACGTCTACTAATGGAGGTATTAATGCAGTCTCTTCTTCGTTTAATTCTGAAAATGTCTATGAAGGGGTTAATATCTCTATTCCTAGGAAGGTTGTTGAAACAGTAAATGCTCGCTACCATAACACTTTATATGGTTACTTTCTTGGTAAAAGGATTGCATTCCCTGTGGTTGAGTATTTTGCTAAGAATAACTGGGCAAAACATGGTCTTAAGCGTATCATGATGAATGAGAAAGGTTTTTTCTTTTTTCAATTTGGATCTAGTGAGGGTCTTAATGCGGTTCTGGAAGGTGGTCCATGGATGGTTCGTAATTCACCAATTTTTCTTAAGACATGGACTATGAAAACGAATCTTCTAAAGGAGGAACTAACTCGTATTCCGGTATGGGTTAAGTTTCATGATGTCCCGCTACAGGTATTTGAAGAGGAAGGTATTAGTTTAATTGCTTCGTTTCTTGGTAAGCTTATTATGATGGATAATTATACTGATAATATGTGCAAAGAGTCTTGGGGTCGTTGTAGTTTTGCTCGTTGTCTTATTGAGATGAATGCTGATTCGGAGTTTATAGATAACGTTACTATTGGTGTCCCTGATCTTGAAGGCTCTGGTTGTACTAAGGAGTTAATTCGAGTTGAATACGAATGGAAACCGCCTAGATGTCATACTTGTAGTATTTTTGGTCATTCCGTTGATTCTTGTCCGAAAAATGTTAAACCTATAACGGTTGAAAAAGTGACAACTCATGTTGATAATGATGGGTTCCAACAAGTGCAAAGCAAGAGGAAGAAGTACAAAGGTAATTTAGGGAATCAAGTTCCGAGAGGTGTTCCATTGAGCAAGGGTTTCCAAGCAGGTAAGACGGTTGTTTTTCGCCCAAAAACTCACTTGGATGCTACAAGTACGAGTGCTGATAATAGTAGTAAGTTGAATACTAAATCTGGTCAGTTGCAGCAGTCTAGCAATCTTAATGGTCCGAACAAGGCTAAAGCTCAAATGAGCAGTGTTTCTACATCTAATAAATTTTCATCTTTGTCCAAGCCTGGTATTGACGAAGGGGCTCAAGTAAGCGAGGAAGATAATGAGGAGGAGGAGGGAGTCGAGGTCGTCTTTGATGAATCGGTGAATCTTCTCAATACTCATATTGGGGCAAGCACTCCATCTGGCTGATCCCATGTTGATATTTTATTATTTTCCTCGTAACTTTATGTTATCGTCTTGGTTTTTGTCTAGTTTATATATTTCTAGTATTCTAGACTAGTTAATGTTTATGGCCTGTCATAAACATTTTGTTTAACAAGCTGCCTGTAGCTTGCGGTTAATGTGGTATTTCAGCCACATTCCTTGTACTTCAACGCTTTTTTTGGTTCTATTTACCGGGGTCATTGCTACCCTTTTACCAAAAAAAGAAATAATCCGTGAAAACTTCCATGGATACTTCAAGCATGTCTTGAAAGATCGCGATCATACACCTTTGAAAAGTCGTAGGTGAATTACAAAGACCAAATGGCATAAGCCTATAAGCAAACATTCCAAAAGGACACATAAAGGTGGTCTTGTCTTGATCGGATGGTTCGATGGGTATTTGGAAATATCCAGAAAAGACATCGAGAAAATAAAATAATTTGTTCCCCGCAAGTCTTTCTAACATATGGTCCATGAAGGGTAAAGGAAAATGATCTTTTCGTGTGGCATCATACAATTTACGGTAATCAATACACACACGCCAACCGGTAACGGTTCTTGTAGGAACAAGTTCATTATGTTCGTTGGTCACAACAGTCATTCCTCCTATCTTAGGAACGCTATGGATAGGACTAACCCCATAGATGATTCTTGCCTCAAGAAGTTTGAGTATTTTTGTTCTTACAACCTCCTTCATGTTCGGGTTAAGTCGACGTTGCCTCTCAATAACATGCTTGGCATCCTCTTCAAGATTGATTTTGTGTTTGCAAAAATTCGAGCTAATGCCCGGTATATCGGATGTTTTTTCCAAGCAAACGCTTCTTTGTGGTTTTTGAGCATAGAAACAAGGCGTTTCTTCTCATCTTCCTCGAGTGAGGCTGAGATAATCACTAGAAGGATGGAATCCTTCTCTAGATAACCGTTCTCGAGATGTTCAGGAAGAGGTATCAATTCAAGATCCACCGGTGGGTCTTGAATAGATTTAGGAACTACAAAGTTTAATTTCGAAGGCAATACTTAGAAGGTTTTGTTCGTTTCTTCCTCTTCTTCGAGAGTTACTTCAGAATCAAGGGCCATGAATTCCTCAAATTCACGATCACGACCAGTATCGCTAATCATTTCTGATGTTGTTTGGAATGGTGCGTCGTCATCAAGCAATGCATCTAATTCTTCTTCCGTTACTTCATCGATAACATCCACGCAGAAGCATGTGTCATCATTAGAATGGGAATGTTGCATAGCTTCGTTGACTAAGAATGTGACTCGATCGTCACTAACTCCAAGGTTGAGTTCTTTATTCTTCACATGAATGATAGCATCATCGGTGTGCAAGAATGGTCGTCCTAAAATGAGAGGGACTTGACGGTCTTCCTCCATTTCAAGGATTACGAAGTCGACAGGAAATATGAATTTGCCAACTTGAACAAGCATGTTCTCGGATATCCCAATAGGATATTGGTAAGTATGGTTAGCCAAACGTATACTCATACTTGTAGGTTTCAAAGTATTATTTGAAAGATTCTTGTATAATGAGTATGGCATAAGATTGATACTCGCGCCTAGATCGGCCAAGGCGTGACATTCTGTTAGATGTATTTAAAGTGATGGTCAAAGAAGTGAAGTCACATATTATATGACCACCCCTTAGGTGGAGATTGTTAGAAGTATTTAAAGTGATGATCATATAATATACCGTTACGAAGCTCGTGGAAAATGTTATTCAACGGTGTCGAGAGTTCTATGTTATTGTTATGTATGTAACGAGAATTAGTCCCGAACACACAAATGAGGAAGGCCTCCTAACCTTGTAAGCCTTAGTATAAAAGGCACATCCAAACTCATTTGTGTGTGTGTCTCTCATAGTATTTTCCTTCCTTCTTGTTTTAGAGAGAGAAACTCTCCTTAGTTTCTCTCACTAGAAACACCTACTTTGTATCTTTCTCTTTCTTCTTCATCTAATCTAGTATTCCATTCTTAGTTTTAATCTTGTTCTTCATCTTTTATATTTCTTGTTCTATAGTCGTGTGTTACATCACAACAAGTGGTATCATTCGCCAAGGGATTCGTGGATTGCTACTTGGTGTTGTTTTTGGTTATTGGCTTTCGTGAGTTTTGGACCAAAAACCTCACGTTTTTTAAAACATTTCGTGCTTTTGTGAGTCCAAGTGATCCATATATCTTCTACATAGTTGTGGTAGAGTATTGGGTGTTTCGGGTTGGTTAAAATCATGGATTTCTTGTCAAAAATCTCATTTTTTTACCAAAAATCTCGAAACAGTACCGTATTGCGATTAGAACCCATCGTAAAGGAAAAGGGTTTATCATTGAGATTGAGATTGAGATTGAGATTGAGATTGCGATTGAGATTGAGATTGAGATTGAGATTGAGATTGAGATTGAGATTGAGATTGAGATTGAGATTGAGATTGAGATTGAGATTGAGATTGCGATTGAGATTGAGATTGAGTTTGCGATTGAGATTGAGATTGAGATTGAGATTAAGATTGAGATTGAGATTGAGATTGAGATTGAGATTGAGATTGAGATTGAGATTGAGATTGAGATTGAGATTAAGATTACGATTGAGATTGAGATTGAGATTGAGATTGAGATTGATATAAAGATTGAGATTGCAATTGAAATTGAGATTGAGATTGAGATTGAGATTGAGATTGAGATTGAGATTGAGATTGAGATTGAGATTGAGATTGCGATTGATATTGCGATTGGCAACATTGCGATTGATATTGCGATTGAGGTCATTTGGTGACATTGCGATTGGGATTGCGACGAGGATTGCGACGGGGATTGCGACAGGGATTGCGATTGGGATTGCGACAGAATTCCTTCCTTATTGAGATTGGATATCTAGTTTTTGGCTACTTGTTTTTGGCTAAAAATTTGGCGATACATAAATTTTTTTGGTTTACCATTTTGTCGGACTGAGGAATTTTTTGTCGGGCTGGAAAATTTTGGCAAACTTTGATTTTGTTGAGACTCTAAAACACGCTTTCTAGGAATTGAGATCATGTCTTTCACACGACTTCTACTATGACGTATCAACAAGATAGTAATGTTGCGGGTATTGCCCATCGTGATAGCCATACAAGAAAGAAGAGGAATGTTGCCCATCTCCAGTCTCAGCTTCTTATAGCACAAAAGGAAGAAGCAAGAATTCCACTTCTAGCTGAAGAGTTTGATATCATGGCATCTGCAGCAGCATATGATGAGGAAGAAGAGGTGACTACAGACTCCATCTTGATGGCTAATTCGCAGCAATCATCCACATCGGTAGTTCAACCTGACAGAGCTCCTGTGTATGATTCAGACGGTTCCTCTGAGGTACACCCACGTCTCAATAATAATGAGTTATATAATATGTCTAATCAGGAGGAAGAGTATACTGAGTCACTTGAGTCTTCCACTGAGACACACGGGGTTCAAACGAATATTAGCAATATTATTTCTAATGCGCCCAGTGTGGACCTTAGTGGAGATCAAGTAGCGCAACCTACAACCCTTCCTGATGAGACGCATGCGTATTATAAATCATTATTTGATAAGCTTGCCAAGGATGTTGCTCATGCGAATGTGGTTAATAATAAGTTTAGAGAAACTAATGCCAAATTGACCATTGAGCTTGCGGGATATAAGGAACGGGGGAAAAGTTTTGAGATTCATCATGCTAAAATCAAGGAACTTGAACAAGCTCATGCTACATCGATTTATCAAGAAAAATGCACCACTAAGAAATTAAATGCCTTACATTTAAGTAGTGCTAAAAAGATAAGCGAATTGAATGATGAAATCACCTCTCTTAATAAACAGCGTTCAACTAAAAAATCTATCATTTTGGATTTAAAAGAAGAACGAAAAAAAGCTGAAACATGATTTCAAAACTCAAGAAGATGGGCTTCTTGAGGATTTTTGCAAAGCTTAGGATAGGATTAGGGAATTAGACAACCTTTTGGTAAAACGTAGCCAAACTATGCAAACGATAAATATGCTCGCACCTAAAGTGAATGAGATAAATTACACCCGTTACAAAATGGCTTTAGGTTGTCCTCTTCCTCCCAATCCCGAATATCTTAAGCAAGTTCAGGCCACAAATTAAACTCTATATAATGGTAGTGTGCTCTTGTCTGAGGAGCATGATCCTCCTAGTGTGCATGATTCTGAGGAAACTACTGAAATTGTAGTAGAGACTCGTTTAAGAATGAAAAAGCTTGATAAAGAAGTGACACCCGTTTATTATCCGAAAGTTAATCCTCCAACTGTTTTTGTTCGGTCTAAAACGAGTACTGAAATGCTTTTGATACCTAGTGAGGAATTGTTGGATGATCCTCCTAAACCGAGTGTTGTACGACGATTTCTTAACGAGCTAAAAGATAACTTTCTCATTCTCAAACGTGTTGTTAATTCAAAAATTACTGGAGGAATCTTTACTTCACCCGTTCAGATTGAAGTTCAGAAAATTCTTCACAACGAGATTAATCCGATCGTTAATCAAGTTGATGCTAGGATAAGCAATCTTGAGACCACTTTTCTAAAAGAACTATCCAAATTTGTTGAAGACTTTAAATCTTTGGCGAAGGAGGCTGATGAACCTCTTGATAGAATTAATGTTTTGGAAAGCGACCTTGCATGTATCTCGAAAGCAAGTGACAGTGGTGATTGTGTTGATAGTAACCCTGTTGCGGTAAACATCTCTGTGTCAGACAATGAAACCCTCCAAAATGAGCTTGATCGTCCGAAAGAGAAAATGGAGTCCTATGTCATCAAAAAGGGTAACGAATTCACTGATATTTGGAATAAACTATGTTCTAAAAACCCTAAAAACATCAATGGCTGCCAAAAAAATCCCTTCTTCTCATAACCTAATTTTCTTTTTCCTTCAATCCGAATACCTTATAATGATGCTGTTTTCTCGAAAAATCACTGATTATTCTTGAGTTAACAAAGTTTTTATTTGGTTGATTGATTTTAGGGTAAATTAAATTGGTTTTTATTTTAATTTTGTGTCGTCATTGTTTTTTTGCGATTGTTTGTTTTATTTCGGTGGTTAATTGTCAATTTGGTACGTGTCTACTGGACAATTTACTTCGTTACATTCAACGATTGTGTCTTTTTTGTTTTTTGTGTCTTCACAAATTAGGGTTAGGTTTTTTGGGTAATTGTGGTAGGGTCCGCTTGGTGTTGGTCGGCGGACTTAGAATCAACAAAGGTCGGCTGACTTAGAATTTTGGTGATCACTATTAATTCGTTACTCACGTGTCTAATTGGTCGGCTGACTTAGAATCAACAAAGGTCGGCTGACATTGTTTAGTATTTATTAAATTGTGTCGCATTTATTTTCTTAGGGTGTCGTCTTGTGTGTTTATTTAAGGGTTTCGGTTAAAGTTTTTTTAGGGTTTCTTTGTCATGGTTAGGGTGTATTTGATTGAACATGGATTCGAGCAATGAAAGTGATAAGCCATTGTTTACAGGTTGGAATGATGTGGTTATGGTGTCTAATCTTAAGGTTTTAGTAACGTTAGAGGACATATCTAATTTGTTTTCTATCCCTTTGAATACTGTGCGTGACATTGAAGTGTTTGCAAATGGTGTTAAGGCAAACAAATTTCCTAAATGGTCTACTTTACCTAAGGAGACCACTATGCTTTATTATGAAGTTTTGTGTGAACGCCATATGAATCTAACTAGCAGAACTTCTTCTCAGTTCAGGTGGTTCGAGTGTGCACTCTGCACAAATGGCTAAGGAAACAGATGATACAAATGTTTCCTCTTCTTGTGATGTAGTTTTGGACCTTCCAGCTAAGGCTGCAACCATTAATGGTATGCAACCGTGTAATCTATATGAGGTTTTGAAATTATTTGGTGTTACGATTCGCACGGTTGGTGATGCGGGTGAATTTATGCATGAATTAAGAATGAAGAAACATCCTTTGTGGGAATTGATCTTACATGACCGTGCTAAAGAAATTCTGGAGTTACTTTGCAAATTTGAAGCTGATATGGTTACGTCTACTAATGGAGGTATTAATGCAGTCTCTTTTTCGTTTAACTCTGAAAATGTCTGTGAAGGGGTTAATATCTCTATTCCTAGGAAGGTCGTTGAAAAAGTAAATACTCGCTACCACAACACTTTATATGGTTACTTTCTTGATAAAGGATTGCATTTCCTGTGGTTGAGTATTTTGCTAAGAATAACTGGGCAAAACATGGTCTTAAGCGTATCATGATGAATGAGAAAGGTTTTTTCTTTTTTCAATTTGGGTCTAGTGAGGGTCTTAATGCGGTTCCGGAAGGTGGTCCGTGGATGGTTCGTAATTCACCAATTTTTCTTAAGAAACTATGAAAACGAATCTTCTAAAGGAGGAACTAACTCGTATTCCGGTATGGGTCAAGTTTCATGATGTCCCGCTACAGGTATTTGAAGAGGAAGGTATTAGTTTAATTGCTTCGTTTCTTGGTAAGCTTATTATGATGGATAATTATACTGATAATATGTGCAAAGAGTCTTGGGGTTGTTGTAGTTTTGCTCATTGTCTTATTGAGATGAATGCTGATTCGGAGTTTATAGATAACGTTACTATTGGTGTCCCTGAACTTGAAGGCTCTGGTTATACTAAGGAACTAATTCGTGTTGAATACGAATGGAAACCGCCTAGATGTCATACTTGTAATATTTTTGGTCATTCTTTTGATTCTTGTCCGAAAAATGTTAAACCTAAAAGGGTTGAAAATGTGACAACTCATGTTGATAATGATGGATTCCAACAAGTGCAAAGCAAGAGGAATAAGTACAAAGGTAATTTAGGGAATCAAGTTCTGAGAGGTGTTCCATTGAGCAAGGGTTTCCAAACAGGTAAGACGGTTGCTTTTCGTCCAAAAACTCACTTGGATACTACAAGTATGAGCGGTGATAGTAGTAGTAAGAATACTAAATCTGGTCAGTTGCAGCAGTCTAGCAATCCTAATGGTCCGAACAAGGGTAAAGCTCAAATGAGCAGTGTTTCTACATCTAATAAGTTTTCATCTTTGTCCATGCCTGGTATTGACGAAGGGGTTCAAGTTAGCGAGGAAGATAAGGAGGAGATGGAGGGAGTCGAGGTCGTCTTTGATGAATCGGTGAATCTTCTCAACCCTAATATTGGGGCAAGCACTCCATCTGGCTGATCCCATGTTTATATTTTATTATTTTCCTCGTAACTTTATGTTATCGTCTTGGTTTTTGTCTAGTTTATATATTTCCGGTATTCTAGACTAGTTAATGTTTATGGCCTGTCATAAACATTTTGTTTAACAAGCTGCCTGTAGCTTGCGGTTAATGTGGTATTTCAGCCACATTCCTTGTACTTCAACGCTTTTTTTGGTTCTATTTTACCGGGGTCATTGTTACCCTTTTACCAAAAAAAAAGATATTTGGAATAAATATGTCAAAAAATGTGATGAATGTAAGGATGACAAACTTTCATATGATAAAGCTTACAATGAAATGCAACAAACAATCGAACAGCTGCAAGCTTAGTTAGGAGGTGAATGTCGTGACAGTGAGCCTTCAACAACTGTTAATCAAAAAGAGTTCACGATTCTTCAACACATATATGATTTTCTTTAGAAACATTGTCATTCTCTTGAACTTGCTTTGCAAAACAAAGTTGGAAAAGTTCCTGATGATAGTTATTTACAAGTAAAACTCTCTGAATCATTTCGTGAATTGAATGAAAAGAGTAAGGATATTTCTGATCTGAAAGCTTAGTTGCAAGACAAAGGCATCGCGATTGCTGAGTTGAAGAAACTTGTTGGAATGATGGGTGGAAAAACTGTGGAACCTAAGGTTGTAAAATCAGTTGTTAGACAACCCAATGCGTACAAAGTACCAAAGCCATCTATCTTAGGAAAACCACCTTCTAATGTTTCTAGGTTACCTCCTAATACCGATTGGCAATCAAGGGTTCCAAAACCAGCCATATCACCCTATATTCCACCATTTAGAAAACCCACTTTTGCTAAACACAACCATGCGAATACACCTTGCACTACTCCTAAGATTACTCCCAAGCATGTGACTCTTACGCCCACAAAAGAATCTAAAGGGTTAAATGACGTTGTTCAAACCAACAATCCTAGGGAAGGGTATGCCAAAAGGGAACACTCAGAAAGTAAACCCTATGTATTCACCACCTTGTAAACAAACAACTGCTAGAGTTCAACACACTCCTAATGATAGTCTAACAAAACCTAGGATTCCTTACCAGCATCCTAGGAACTGGCAACCACTAATGAGTAGTCGTGTATCGAACAAGGTGCCTCAACGGTCAACAAACCCTGGGTACACAAGGACTTTCAAGAATCCTAAACTTCACGTATGCCCCACATGCAAAAAGGGCATTCACTATGGAAACCATGCTCATTGCATTCTGCAATACCTCTATGAGGTAAACTCTCGTGCCTTCTCACAGAGAAAGAATGCAGAATCCCATAAGACAACTTGGAGAATCACACCCGTCACAAAGAAAAGCAATGACAAGAAATCTTCAAGGCAGATCAATGTATGACCTAGTTTCTCTCCAAATAAGTCTTCCGCTGTGCAAGAGAACACTACTCCTAGTCTTCCGCTTCAATGGAAACCAACGGGTCGGATCTTCAAGGAAGTTGGTCTTAAGTGGATTCCCATCGAGAAGAGTGATGAAACTTGCTCCAGCACTAATGCGAGTGTTCTGAATGTAGCAACTGAATTTATTACTCCTAACACTAGTATTTATGTAAACTCTTCTTCTGTCATTGCAGGTTCTTCAGCGGATTTTGAATCCATCTCATCAAAGGGTTCCAATTCTGTACACTCGACATCACCCCCTTCTGCTATACAAAGGTCTATTTTGGATTATTTTCGAAATAAATGAAAAAATCAAAATACAAAAATATAAAACCTATAAAAACAAAATGAAAAATGAAAAAATATTTCAAAAATTCCAAAAATATTCTCCTCGACATGTCTTTCAGTTTCGATAATATGGACGTGCCTAGAAATGTCGCTCAATAACGACACGGGCATGTACATAAAGCTTGAATGAAAGTTCAAATGTTTTCAAAACATGTCATTTCCTTTTTCTTCAGATGATTTGCAATTGCCTCAAAGAAAGGAAAGCTTATCACGGATGATAGCTTATCCTTATCAACGAGAAAATTAAATTTTCTCGGTCATGAGCTTTCAATAAGAAATTCCATGTTTTTAAGCTCATGAAAATGGCTTATAGTAACATGTCAGACTATAACCCGGTCCCCAAAGAAAGGAAAGTATTTGACTTATCCTCAACAACGAGAAATTAATTTTTCTCGGTCATGGACTTATATCAAAACATTCAAAGTTTTAAGCTCATGAACATAAGGAAAATGTTCATTTATGTACATTATTCCTTAACAACGGGAAAGTAAGTTTTCTCGGGTTTTTGATCATAATTTTTCAAAGTATTTCAAAACTGTGTGCTCATATATTTCCCTAATTTTAATTAGAATTTCTTTTCAAGAGGGAGTACAAACTTTCATGCAACATTATTCTCTCCATATTTCATCACTAGTTTCACAAAAGTTTCAATGTCATGCAATTTTTGAGGGGGATAATAGTGATTAAAATGTGTTATCTTGGATAAGATCTTTGATAAAAGTGCTTTCTCTTCCTAATATGTGAAAAAACCTTTCCTTTTATGATGCACATATGTAGGGGGAGCGTTTTGGTGATACAAAAAAAAACCTTCAAGGTGTAAACACTGATTTCATCAACACCTTGATTGCTTTTTCAACAAGTTTTTCTGGTTACGATATTTATACCCTTCAACACATTAATTCACGACGGTATTAGTGTCAAAAGGTGGTTAGGTATTCGTCCTGATCCAACCAGAACCGGAGGGATCTTCCCAGGGACAATCCATTAGAATTTAGATGTCCTTAGGAAAGATGGAGTATTTATGTGTACGGGAAATAAATGCCGACTATGACTTAAGCTAGCACTGAACAATCAAAACAAGGTGCTAGTTATGACGTCTTGGTAAGCATTGAAGGCGTTGAAGAATGAAAAAGAAATGTAAGGATAAAGGGTGTAAAGAAAGAAGCTCTCCATACAACTTAGGTAGAAACCGGGTCAATACATCTATTATCAGAATCACTTTGATGATTTCTGATACTGAAGACAAAACATCATGGACCCAGTGATGCAATGCACAACCCTTCTCAGCCTACTCAAGCTTCTCTCAGAAGAAGTTTGTTTTATTGTCACGGAGTTCAAATCATATCTATCAACTTTCTCACTCCGATATAGTAGATATTGAAAAGGTGGCAGTCTGCTCCAGCCTCCGATCATCAAATAAACGTGCACTTATAGAGTCTAGAGCCAACGAGATTCATCAAAAGTCTAATTAGGACACTTATTCCATATATCAATTGTTGTTCATCTCTAGAACACAAGCGATTATTTACAAAGTCCTATGCTCTATCCCTGTGGTATTGCTAGAACATTCAGAGTGATACTCTCTAGTATTCACAGTGATGAATGGAAATCCTTCCAGTGTTAACATCAAACAACACTGTGGTAGGTCATATGTAAGAGTCACTTGAATTAAACATATGCTAACTGGAAAGCAATAGTAGTTTGATTCTTTCTTGATTCAAACTCGTTCCAGGTCTCGACGCAATATCTTTATGATCTTGCCAGAAAATTCATAGTAACACTCCTCAGTATTTATAGTGAAGAATGGAAATCCTTCCAGTGTAATCATCAAATAGCACTGCGGTAGGTGACTTGTGAGATTCCATACAAATCTAACTGGTGTCACCTAGAAAGCAACAATGGTTTGATTCTTAATTGATTCAAACTTGTTCCAGGAAATTGAATGGACGACTTAATCAGCAGAATGGAACTTCATGATTCACTCCTTACTATGAATTATCTTTCGATATATTCAAGTATTGAGAACGACTACCATAGCCGGAAACCCTGTCAAGGAAGTTCTTTGAACTTACCCAATCACAGGTACAGTATTCGTACTATATAACGGGAAACCGGAGGAATGAAAACGGTGGCGTAACCTCAAGAGTCGTAATTCAAGACCACATGCTCATGTAAAAGAAGAAAGCTCAAGAACATCTAAAGATAAAGACTTCCGCTACTCTGATTATCAAGGGAGATTGTAAACAAACTTTCAAGACAACGCAAAGTATGAGTATGTAGAGAAAGATACAAGAACACAAGTTGGAAAAGCATCAAGATCAAGTCAAGGCAAAGATCAAAGCTCCAAGATCATAAGTCATGAAAGGAACGATGAAAGAACACTCAAGACAACGAGCTTCAAAGTATGCAACAACAAAGAAGTGAAGTCACATAATACATGACCACCACTTAGGGGGAGATCGTTAGATGTATTTAAAGTGATGGTCAAAGAAGTGAAGTCACATATTATATGACCACCCCTTAGGGGGATATTGTTAGAAGTATTTAAAGTGATGGTCCTATAATATACCGTTGTGAAGCTCGTGGAAAATGCTATTCAACGGTGTCGAGAGTTCTATGTTATTGTTATGTATGTAACGAGAATTAGTCCCGAACACACAAATGAGGAAGGCCTCCTAACCTTGTAAGCCTTAGTATAAAAGGCACATCCAACCTCATTTGTGTGTGTGTCTCTCATAGTATTTTCCTTCCTTCTTGTTTTAGAGAGAGAAACTCTCCTTAGTTTCTCTCACCAGAAACACCTACTTTGTATCTTTCTTCCTTCTTCTTCACCTAATCTAATATTCCATTCTTAGTTTTAATCTTGTTCTTCATCTTCTATATTTCTTGTTTTATATTGTCGTGTGTTACGTCCTACACATTCAACATTGTTGAATAGCGTGCATGGTATGAGAAAGCTTCCTGGATCTCCGAGCTTTTGTGGAAGTTTGCTTTGCCAGGCTGTAGAACATTCTTCATTTAGAAATGTAGTAGAGATTTGCTCCATTTTACTATGATTGCTCACAAGATCTTTGAGGAATTTCCCATAGTTGGGCATGCCGGTTAAGATATCAACAAGGGGCACGTTGATCTTAATTTCTTTGATCATCTTTAAGAATTTGGCATTACGAGCCTTCATCTTTTCTTTTCTTAGGCGTTGAGGGTATGGAATTTTTGGTGTATACCCTTTTGGTGTTGGTGTTGGTATGGGTGTGGTTTGTTTTGGTTTGGGTTTGGAAGGAGAAACCACTTCTTCCTTCTCGAGCTCATCGGCTTCATCTTCACTTTCATCGGCAAAAGTGGAAGTATTGGCGTTTGGGTTTGATGGTAGATCATAACTCAACCAACTCCTTGTGAATACGACATTCACATGTTCATTACGGGAGGAGGGTGGGCGGTATGGTTTATCCATATATGGTTTTTGGTTTGTTTGAGTGTTGCTTGGCAGCGAACCACTCGGTCGATTGGCTAGTTGGTCGGAGATTCGACCAAACTTGGTTTCAAGATCATTGATAGAGGCGGTATGGTGTCTTTGTCCGCTTTCAACGTTGGTTTTAAGATCGAAGAATTGGTTCTTAATGAATGTGTTTGTTACTTTTTGAGATTCTATGAAAGCTAGCAACGTTTTCTCTAAGATCGATTCTTCGAGTTTCTTTTCGTTTGATGGAACGGAATTACCGTTCTCACGAGGTTGTGAGTTATGATTTTTGTTTTTGGGGTACTCACGCCAAATGCCAGAGTTTCTACCGTAGTAGTTACCTCGATAACCACCTCCTCGGTATCCTCCTTGGGCGTAGTTTGCTTCTTGTGGTGGTTCCCTTATTAGTGTGTCATCATACTCCGTAGATGGGTGTGGTCCTCCACAAAGAGTACATTTGCCTCGCATCTTTTTCATTTCATCTTTGATAGTTTTGAATTGCGAGTCGAATATAGGTGTGAGAGCGTCCATCTTTTCAATGAGTTTGGAATTTTCGCTACTTTCAACGAAAGCAACGGTTTTCTTGAAGGGTTTGAAAAAGTTATCTTTGCACCAATCGTGTTTTAAGAGAACTCGGTCCTCAAGCAATTGGTATGCTTCGTTGGGAGTCTTATAAAGAAAGAGTCCACCGGCGTCAAGGATTGCTTGCGTCGGTTCATTGAGACCATGATAGAAGATCTAAATGATGGTTCCTATTAATAAACCATGTCAATGACAACTACGAAGTAGGTCCTTCATTCAGTTCCATGCATCAATGAGTGTCTCATTTGGAATTTGGGCGAAATCTCAGATTTTCCTATGAGTCTTTCGTACATGGCGGGTGGAAAGAAACGGCTAACAAAAGCGGTTCTTATTTGTTCCCATGTTTCTATGGTACCGGGTGTCAACTCACTATACCAAACTCTTGCATCTTCAGATAGAGATGATGGGAAGAGTTTGAGTTTAATAGCGTCTACAATGATGCTGGCTCCATATCAAAACATGCCACATATCTCTACAAATTCGGCTATGTGCTTATGCGGATCGGCTCGCGCACGACCGTCAAATTTGCGGTCTTTGATCATTAAATGGTGATGACGTTTCATGGTGAAGTTATCTCCAAGCTCAACTTCAGCAATAGCAGCCCCGGGAGTGGGTGCTACTACTCGGTTGGCGGCCCACATGGATTGATCGTCGGCCATTGTAAATGGTAGATCGTTAAATGGGTTATAGACAACAAGTGCGTCTAAGAGATTATCAAATGGTGGGTTTTTTGGTTCTAGGAATTCGGTTTTCGGAAGAAACAAAGGATTCCTTCTTGCGGTTTTTCTTTCGAGATTGATGAATAAATCGTTCAGGATCTATGTATGGACTAAGTGGTTATTGACCGGAAGAATGTGTGCTCATTCAAGTCTTGAAACACTTTTGAAAAAGATCACAAGTAACAAAAATTAAAACAAACAAAAGATTACTAATAGTAAAATAAGTAGATAAGAAATTAAATAAACTAAACAAAATAAAAACATTAAAAAATATTATATTTTTACCAGATTAAGTGTTGCCGGCGGCTACTTTCAGTTTTATCGGTCGGCAAAATTGAATCTGTGAAAAAAAAGGAAAAGTTGTCGGTGGCAAAAGTGTTTCCGCCGGAAGCAAAAGTCGGTTCGTGGGAATCTGCCGGCGGCAAAATGCTTTTCTGGTCGGCAAAAGAGAATCAGTGGAGAGGTTGCCGGCGGCACAATCGATTCTGTGAGATTTTTTTTTACTTTTTGGATTTTTGGCAACAAGAAACGCTACAATAGGTTTGATTGTAGGATGATTTTGGAACTAAGAACACAATCAAATCCCCGGCAGCGGCGTCAAAAAATTGATGCGTGTCCGTCGTGTGATGGATTGGATTGAAACAAGTTTTAAATTTATAAACACGAATTACCGGAATGACTAAAAACGCACGGGCAAGTATGACCCTTTCATTTGTGTGTAGCTTTTATGTGGTAATACCGAGATCATTCACGGAGATTTGGAAAACCTATGATCATTTAAAAATCTACTATCTTTTTTATTGTAGCAATTGTAGACAAATAAATAACAAGTAATATGATGAGATTAACAATAAGATTAAAGGCAACACTTGGTAAAGACTAGTTTGGGCATCCGTTGTGGTATGATTGTGATGACACATTTAACATATATATGATTATGATAATTAGATGGTTAATCCAAACTATTGTTTTCAAAAGCTTCAATCCTCGTCAAGACTTTGGTTATAGAAAATAAGCTTGAGACTCAATCACTCAATTCAAGACTTAATCCAATTTCAACTCATTCGATTCACGGTCGTTTCATGAATTTGCTAACACTTATAATTATGTTTCTAGATAATCAAAACTTCTTAAGAAATGATCAATACAAAAGATAGCCAATCATAGACAAACCGGCTATGACTTGTTGATAGAAAATAACCCTTTTGACCTATGAAATCTTTATCAACAAATTAAGTTTTGACAACAAATTTCACATGAAACATAAGTACCAATGGTTCGAAGGAAAGCTTGAAATTGAAATAAACATAAATCACAATCACAACCACTACTTCATACCACAAACATCATCCTACCAAGTGTAAAATGAGAATATAGCTACTCATAATGAACAATGAAATAAACTCAGAAATTATACTCTTATAAGTCATAATCAAGAGTCTTACAAATTAGAAATATAGTTCTAATGGTTAGGGTAATGATCCCTAAGAGTTTCGTGATGTTAACTTTGCTTTTCGGACTCCAAAAGTAACTTTTCTTGCACCACCTTGCTCAAATCAGGGAATAGTGTTTTGGACAAGGTTGAGAGAGTTTATTAACTAGCAATAACACACACAAGTATGTTATGAATGTGGGATATGATGGGGTTTGATGGGATTATGAAAGTTGTGACGCCATGGGTGTTATTTATTAGCAAATTGATGGCATAGACTTTGAATGCATACCTTGTTGGCAATGGTTTATGCTAAGAGCCAAAGGAAGTCTAGAACCTTCTTGTGTGTTCTTGTGTGTTATTTAGAAGCTTCAAGAATGCATGTAGAAATCTTCCTACGTGAAAGTAGTGGGTGGCAACTTTGGACTTCGCCAGTGGCAACTTCCATGCTGAGCGACTTGTACATTTCTTGAAAACACTTGTTCGTGCACCCGAAATAGATCTTCAAAGGCTTGTAACTCGTACACAGGTCTTGAACTTTGACTAGGACTCTTCGTACTCGTACTAATCTTCACATTTGCATTGCTTTATACTTTATTCCTGCAATTGGCTACACAAAGACTTGCAAACACATTTTGGCACAAATTTGCACAAAAGTATTATAGAAATAACCAATATAAATGTACAATAGTACGGATAACGCTCCCAAAAACATGTTGGATTTGGGCGTTATCAGGGTCAGCAGCCCAATCGATCAGCTCATTCTGGTATTATAACCTAAAATTTCAGCGTAGTTATGTTTATGTCTCAATAACCATGTCTCAAGCATATCTTCTGAATCAAGCTCTCAGCTATCTAGGGTACCCTCTGGGGGGTATACCCATCCCATTTGCACCACATGTGGACGAAGGCACCCTAGACCGTGTCGTCATGCTACTGGTGTTTGCTTCAAGTGTGGACAGACTGGTCACCATATGAAGGACTACAAGATGGGGGAGACCGTTGGCACATCAGGACATGCCCCTTAGAAGCCAGCTGCATCCGGTCATGTTTTTACCACTACTCGGGACCAGGCCAAGAAGGCAACATGTACTATTACTGACATACTATTTATGTTTGGATATGCTGCTTGCATTTTGTTTGATACAGGTGCGACACATTTAGTAATATCTACCACATTTGCTGCTCGTATTGATAAGACACCTACATTACTTGATAACGTGTTAAGTATATCCACACCAATGAGAGACTCTATTCGCATTACCCATGTGTATAGAGATCTTCCTTTAGAGTTTGATGACAAAATTGCAAGTTCGATTTGATTTTGGGTATGGACTAGTTAGCAGCACTTCTTGCTACAATTGATTGCCATTCATATCGGGTCATATTCGGCGATATTCAGGCTCTTGTATACATTCATAATGGTTTCTAACTAAGAAATTTTGTGCAAATTGTTTCTGCTTTACAAGCACGTACGTTGTTATCTCATGGCTGCGAAGGTTTCCTAGCTACCATTCATGACATGACTTCTAAGGTTCCTTCAATCTACGATCAGCCGATTGTTTATGAGTTTACTGGCGTATTTCCATAAGAGCTTTCGGGTATACCTCCTATCCGCGAAGTGAATTTTAGCATTGAGCTTGTTCCGAGAGCAGAACCTGTCTCCAAAGCTCCTTATGGCATGGCTTCCATTAAGCTCAAGGAGTTAAAGGATCAGTTGCAAGAGTTACTATAACGAGGTTTTATTCGCCCGAGTGTATCACCATGGGGTGCGCCGGTTCTGTTTGTTAAGAAGAAGGACGGTAGCATGAGGTTGTGTATCGACTACCACGAGCTGTGTTGAATCCAAGATCGTTAGACTCAAACAGTGAAAATCGTTTTATCTAGGTTATCAATTGTAAATGTGATGAACACAGTGGAATAATACAATTGACAAGAACAAGATGTTTTACAAGATGAAGTTCTCCCAAAGAGTTTGTATTAATCATTAACACAAACTACTCTAGGTGTGTGTACATTGAATCCCACATCTAGAGATCAAAGTTTACTGTAGGTTACATTTGTGAATATGGAAGTGATAAATAAAACCTACGTTTGGTTCCTTTTATAACATAAGGAAACCTAGATTACATGGAAACTAAATAAAGTATTAATAAATAAATCAAAAAAGAAATATTCATTCTTATCACTACTTTGACCAAATCTTTTCTTCTTATCACATATGGCAGGTGAAACTTATAGCGGTAGAAAGTTTCACCACCAGGGGGAACTTTCTTGTATTTTGTCCACCAACTTGAAGTTTCAAATAATGTCCTATTTGGTCCTTTTTGTTTCCATGGTGATTTGACTCATCAACTTTTGACCCAACAATCTTCCCCTAGTTGATGATGTCAAAACACTTCCCCTTAAGCATAAAACATCAAAGATCAACAGGCTGAACATTCTCTGTAGAAAACTTCCCCTTTTGACATGATCAAATAGGGGTCTTCTATGTGAACAACCTTGATTTTTAATGACTACTAATCAATACCATACTTCTAACACAAGCATTCCACTTTTCAAAATACCCTTCATGAAGCACATAGGTAGGTGTTCCTAATAAAAAATGATTTTGAGCAATAGATACTCACACTAGTTGTAGTAATATCAATGAGCAGTATCAAAATCTTCACTTCAATGTCATATGTGAATGACTAACACTTTATCAAATGAGCTTCCCCTAAAATTGTGTTAGTCATTGATGAATCTTCAATCCTGTATGCTTTATGTAATGATTACATATTAAGAAATCGAATTATAACTTACTTGATGATGAAGTAGAATAACCCGAACTTGTGTTTTATATCTTGCACTAACCACGTGACGAAGAGTTCCATATATACAAAAACCCTCATTTACCTTTGAAATGAGACACCGATCACGATAATGTAACTCCTTCAAGTGATATAAAATATGTGCATTGAGTACCATAAGAAAAATCACACATTCCTAGATCTTGTATCACTTCGTCATTAAGCGTTTAAGCATAAAACACATACCCGTGAAAATCTACTTCGTCTTCAAATAAATGATAAAAACTTTTCTTCGTAATCAATAAAAATGAAACGAGCATTTATACCTTTAAACCAGTTGCTGTGAATATACCAAACTCCAAAACATTGCTGTCCCAAAAACCATATCTGACGGCAGGGGGAACTTTCAAAAACAGTGGGAAATCTTTAATGAAAGCAGTGGGAACTATTGAAGGCAGGGGGATCGTAGCAGGGGGATCGTAGCAGGGGGAAATTTTAATGAAAGCAGGGGGAACTTTTTTAAAAGTAGGGGGAACTTTTAATACCACTGTTTTAGTTATTAATTGTACCAAACCCACACTCAATGGGAATGAATTTATAACAAAAGAATAAATAACAAAAACAGGGGCAACTAGAAATTACCTATTGTGAATTCTTTTGTTGTTCCTGTCTTCTGTTCGCATACCCTCATACGTCCCATATTACTTACTTGATAACCATACACCCCTTTCACTTTAATGATACAAACATGTATCCTTCAAAAACTTATGCAGCTTCATTAATAGCAAAGGGCAACCAATTGTTTCTTGTCCACACGTGAAGCCATAATTCGATTGTATTACTTGCACCAAGTGACCAATTCCCAACGTCATAACAAACTTACCAATTGTTCCCTTTACCCTTTACGTGTGAATACAAATACTTGCACAAAGTAATTCACATTCGTGCGAACACATCATGTGAACATAATTAACCACATCCCACGTAAGCAGCTGTCCATATCACAATCGAATAACGAAATAGCAGGTCAATGTTATTCCTTTGTATCTTGGGACCAAATCGGATAAAGAATAACCAACAACATCATCACGTCCCTTTCATCTCTTTCTTTATCCGTGTGAACACAACAATTGCTCAAACCAAATCGTGTGAACACAATGATGCTTCAACCGTGTGAACACAAACTACCATCATTCGTTTAATGTGAACAAAATACCAATCATGCGTAGCTTACAACACCACAAACAGACAAATGATTTAATAACCATTTGCTGTAGTGACAATTAAGTCTCACGTGAACGGATAGTACGAATATGGCGGCTGCCAATGATTGTTCTCGGGGCCACAATAAATAATCACAGCAGACTGCTCCTTTTGTTTTATTCGATCATAATGAGCAAATAAAAAAGAACTTTTTTTATTCGTGGACCAACGTATGTATATGCGCGAATACATATATTGTTTTAAAACCAGCGGCAACAATAATATATCCCCATCAACAAAAATTAATTATCTTGGGTTTTAACATAAACCCTAGATCGTTACAGCAACGTACACGAAAAACATCTTATTCACCTAGATACCAAGATCTACCCGCGCTGATACCACATGGTGAATCCAAGATCGTTAGACTTAAATAATAAAAACCCTTTTGTCTAGGTTATCAATTGTAAATGTGATGAACGCAGCGGAATAATACAATTGACAAGAACAAGATGTTTTACAAGATGAAGTTTTCCCAAATAGTTTGTATTAATCATTAACACAAACTACTCTAGGTGTGTGTACATTGAATCCCACCTAGAGATCAAAGTTTACTGTAGGTTACATTTGTGAATATGGAAGTGATAAATAAAACCTACGTCTGGTTCCTTTTATATCATAAGGAAACCTAGATTACATGGAAACTAAGTAAAGTATTAATGAATAAATCAAAACAGAAATATTCATTCTTATCACTACTTTGACCAAATATTTTCTTCTTATCACATATGGCAGGGGAAACTTATAGCAGTGGAAAGTTTCACTAGTAGGGGGAACTTTCTTGTATTTTGTCCACCAGCTTGAAGTTTCACATAATGTCCTATTTAGTCCTTCTTGTTTCCATGGTGATTTGACTAATCAACTTTTGACCCAACAAGGTGAATAAGATCACGATCCGAAATCGTTATCCCCTCCCACGTATCGATGATTTGTTTGATCAACTGCAGGGTGCTAAGCACTTTTCTAAGATTGATCTACGATCAGCTACCCTCAGTTGCGAGTGAAGGAGCAGGATATTTCTAAGACTTCTTTTCGCATACGTTATGGCCACTATGAGTTCGTGGTTATGCCTTTTGGCTTCATAAATGATCTAGTGGTATTCATGGACTTGATGAATCGAGTTTTCCATGATTTTTATGACAAATTCGACATTGTGTTCATCGATCACATTCTGATCTTCTCGAAGTCTAAAGAAGAACACGAGGATCATCTTCGCACAATACTACAGATTCTTCGTCTTTTTTTTTTTGGTAAAAGGGTAACAATGACCCCGGTAAATAGAACCAAAAAAAACGTTGAAGTACAAGGAATGTGGCTGAAATGCCACATTAACCGCAAGCTACAGGCAGCTTGTTAAACAAAATGTTTATGACAGGCCATAAACATTAACTAGTCTAGAATACTGGAAATAAATAAACTAGACAAGAACCAAGATGATAACATAAAGTTACGAGAAACATAATAAAATATCAACATGGGATCAGCCAGTAGGAGTGCTTGCCCCAAAATTAGTGTTGAGAAGATTCACCGATTCATCAAAGACAACCTCGACTCCCTCCGCATTATCTTCCTCGCTTAGTTGAACCCCTTCATCAATACCAGGCATGGACAAAGATGAAAATTTATTAGATGTAGAAACACTGTGCATTTGAGCTGTACCCTTGTTCGGACCATTAGGATTACTAGTCTGCTGCAACTGACCAGATGTAGTATTCAACTTTCTACTATTATCACCACTCGTACTTGTAGTATCCAAGCGAGTTTTTGGACGAAAAACAACCGTCTTTCCTATTTGGGAACCCTTACTCAATGGAACACCTCTCGGAACTTGATTCCCTAAATTACCTTTGTACTTCTTCCTCTTACTTTGCACTTGTTGGAATCCATCATTATCAACATGAGTTGTCACATTTTCAACCATTGTAGGTTTAACATTTTTCGGACAAGAATTAAAGGAATGACCAAAAATATTACAAGTATGACATCTAGGCGGTTTCCATTCGTATTCAACACGAATTAATTCCTTAGTACAACCAGAGCCTTCAAGATCAGGGACACCAATAGTAACGTTATCTATAAACTCCGAATCAGCGTTCATCTCAATAAGACAACGAGCAAAACTACACCGACCCCAAGACTCTTTGCACATCTTATCAGTATAATTATCCATCATAATAAGCTTACCAAGAAACGAAGCAATTAAACTAATACCTTCCTCTTCAAATACTTGTAGCGGGACATCATAAAACTTGACCCATATCAGAATACGAGTTAGTTCCTCCTTTAGAAGATTCGTTTTCATAGTCCATTTCTTAAGAAAAATTGGTGAATTACGAACCATCCACGGACCACCTTCCAGAACCGCATTAAGACCCTCACTAGACCCAAATTGAAAAAAGAAAAAACCTTTCTCATTCATCATGATACGCATAAGACCATGTTTTGCCCAGTTATTCTTAGCAAAATACTCAACCACAGGAAATGCAATCCTTTTACCAAGAAAGTAACCATATAAAGTGTTTTGGTAGCGAGTATTTACTTTTTCAACAACCTTCTTAGGAATAGAAATATTAACACCTTCACAGACATTATCAGAATTAAACGAAGAAGAGACTGCATTAATACCTCCATTAGTAGACGTAACCATATCAGCTTCAAATTTGCAAAGCAATTCCAGAATTTCTTTAGCACGGTCATGTGAGATCAATCCCCACAAAGGATGTTTCTTCATTCTTAATTCATGCATAAATTCACCCGCATCACCAACCGTGCAAATCGTTACACCAAATAATTTCAAAACCTCATGTAGATTACACGGTTGCATACCATTAATTGTTGCAGCCTGAGCTGCAAGGTCCAAAGACACATCACAAGAAGAGGAAACATTTGGAATAGAGTCATCTGTTTCCTTAGCCATTTGTGCTGAGTGCACACTCGAACCACCTGAACTGAGTGAAGACGTTTTACTAGTAAGATTCATATGGCGTTCACACAAAACTTCATAATAAAGCGTAGTGGTCTCCTTAGGTAAGGTAGACCATTTAGGAAATTTGTTTGCCTTAACACCTTTTGCAAACACTTCAATGTCACGCACAGTATTCAAAGGAATAGAAAACAAATTAGATATCTCCTCTAACGTTACTAAAACCTTAAGATTAGACACCATATCCCTATCATTCCAACCTGTGAACAATGGCTTATCACTTTCATTGCTCGAATCCATGTTCAATCAAACACAGCCCTAACCACGAAAAATAAACCCTAAACAAACAGTAACTATTTTTTTTTTTTTTAATCGTAAAAACAAACGATAACCAAAACCCAGATTAAAGGACCCCTAAAAAATTAAAAACGACACTAAATTAATAGCAACCATGAATGAATGGCACCACTTGATAATGTCAGCCGCCAAGAAGTAATAATTTAAGGTCAGAAAATGTGACTCGATAAATTGCACGACATGATACTAACAAAATCAAATGTCAGCCGACACACCACCGGACCCACCAATCAACGCAATTAATTAAATTAAGGACAACCGCCCACGAATAGGTCAGCCGACCAATGGAATTAATGTTGCAACGATTTAACTCCCACTAGCAACAATTTATTGCAGCAAACCTACGAAAGGTCAAGCCGACCAATTACTAAACACTTTAAGGTCAGCCGACAATATAGAGAGCATAAAAGTCAGCCGACGATAGAGACAAGGACAATAATTAAGACAAACCCTAAAAAAACCCTAAGAAAAAACCAAGTATCCCAGCGATAAACAAAGAGCAAAAAACACTGCCGACAAGAAGGTTAAACAACAAAACAACGAACAGCCGTCCAATCAATTGACCAATGATGGCATGATTAAACGAATTGTAAAAGTTGAATTGTCGAGAAAAATCCTGCCGCCATAGATGTATTTTAGGGTTTTTTTACCAAGAAAAATAATACGTTACTACAGATTCTTCGTCAGAAGCAACTGTATGCTAAGTTTTCCAAGTGTGAGTTCTGATTGAGTAAAGTAACATTTCTTAGTCACATTGTTTCAGTAGAAGGGATTACCATAGATCCTGCGAAGGTTGAGGTTATCACCAAATGGCCAAGACCGATGTCTGCAATTGAAGTACGTAGTTTTCTGGGATTAGCTGTGTAACACCCCCATTTTACCTTTACGCAGCGGAACATTGATTTGGGGTATTACTTCATAGAACACAAGTCATAACAATAGAAAACAACTCAAAAGAGTGGATAAATCAATTTTCTTTATATATCATTAAAAAATTCAGAGTTCTACAATATGAGGTTCCCAAAATCTAAAGATAATAATTTCAAGCTTGTGCCTCTTTATGCTATTCTCGTGCTGCTCCATACTATTAGTCACAATTACCTGAAATATATGCTTAAATCAACACAAAGGTTGAGTCAAATCATTTTGAATACAACATCCTTTTTCTGAGCTACGTTATTATTCGCTCACATAAAACAACATTTTATTATTGCACTAGATCATGACCCCGTGACTAGACATTATCAGGAAAACCAAACAAATTTGCCCTTAAGTAGAAAGTTTGTCGGACTATCCTAAAAAGCAAAATAAAGCATATATGTTTAAACCATAAGCTGCTAGCAAGCGCGACTTGCCCAGATAGGAGATGTCAGTCTCCAATATAACTATTCACAATATTAACGCTCGTTAAATGATTAGCGGTCCACGATTAAAAAGGGACTTAACGGCAAAAAGTAAATGTAGTGTCAATAATCATATTCGAGAAGCATACCAAAAACACTTGTATTCCATATTTAGCATATATCCCCTCACGGGTTTTAAAATCATTTATAAAGCTTTTAAAAGTGAGGCTATGAACTCACCTTATGTACATAGAATCCGAGCTATAATCAGATATATTTCATTCACAAACAAACAACTTGATCATACAAACCACAACTTGGTTTCAGGAAACAACAGCTTGATCTCACACAAACCTGGATTAATACATTGTGTATAGTATCAAGTCTTTGATTTTTAGTTCAATATTGTTAAGTGTTTTTTATATATTCTTTCATTAATATTTGGTTGTAATTATAGTACCATTGTTCGGGCCATCATACTTAGAAGCCATTCTATAAACGTTTGAGGAGCGAGGGCACTTTAAATTGTAAACCCAACCACTCAGTCAGAACGTAATATCGAGATGGAACATATTTGCACAAAGCTCCCTACTAACATGATACTTTTATTACTTCCTCATATTTATAATTAATCTTCTTTAGTTTCAAAATTGGCAAAAATAGCCCTTATAGTTAGAGTTTAGCTTAATTACACTTTTAACCCTTAAGGTATATAGTTTTAGTATTTACATTTTAAACCCTCAATATTTAACGTTAAGACCTCAAACTTTCCATATTTATTATTACAGCTTTAACTTTCAAAAATTGACACTTTTGGCCCAAAATGTTAAATAGTTTCAAAAATGACAGTTTTAGTCCCTATACTTGTAAAAATTACATAAGAACCTCAAAAATGGACCAAATGATCTAGGATTTTAAAACAAAGTTTTCAAACATGTTTATCATCATAATAAAATCATTTCTTTAAAATTATAGCTTTTGAAGTGGGTTTGTGCTTATTATTTCATGTAAATTACAAAACTAGGGTTTTAAGACATCTTTAACTTATAACTTTTATTTAAAATGATCAAATGACTTAGTTTCTTTTAGATTATCTTTATAAAACTATTATGTATTATAAAAAGTCTAGTAACTCATTATAACAAGATCAAAGCATAGCTAACATAGAAATTACCTAGGATGCTCCAAAATGGCTCCTAATGGCTTCCTTTGAACACTACTTGCTATTAAAGCTTCAAGAGCTTCAATGGCTTCCTTCTAGACCTGGTTTTTGGTCTTGGGGGATGTCCTAAGACGTTTATAGAAGTGGAAATGGAGATTGGCTAGGAGGTAAAAGAGAAACGGGGTCCAAGTCTTAGCTTAGTCCATACGTCCCTATTTATAGTGTTTCCAATACTTAGGCCCCAAGGAATGCTTGTAAACTTGTAAATCAGCTGTATTAGTGACTAAGGATGCTATTGAAGGTCTATGCAAGTTTTAGGAGTGACTATACAAGCTAGTTTCAAACAAATCTTCCATTTGTGGCCAATATTAGCTCCCGACAATATTTGGATAGTAACAATGATGTGTAGCACACAAGTAGGTGCATCACCTACTTAGAAATATCCCAAAATATCTATTTTATCTGATCCTAAGTTTAAAAATGGGAGGGAAAGTGTTTCAATGCATTTTTGGAGGGAAAAAGCTAGGCGGATTGAAAACTAGGGCTTGTAACTTTATACTTTGTGATTTTGGTGATTAAGAGTTTAGGAATGTGATTAGTGATTGATTAGGGTTTAAATAGGGTATATAAATTGTAATTCAGATTTTTGGGTCTTTGGTTTGAAGTTTAAGAAAGGTTTGAGGTGAAAATGTGAAGAAAAGTTAGGTGGGTTAGGGTTTCTTATGATTTATTGTTAAGTCTTAGTAAAAGTGATAATCCTTCAATTAGCTACTGATTTAAATTCGGTTTATACAACTTACATTGTTCTCAATGTGTTCATGAAGTCCCTATATTTGTTTTATTAAGTTATTCTAAGTAAACATGTCTAAAGGGTGAAAATACCCATTGTGACCTAATTTACAATCTATGCATTGAAATGTTATACCTTGTGCTTTTGGGTACTTGTACATTGTCTTAATATAATTTATACCCTTAATGAAGTGCTACAAGTGGTTGTATACTTGTTTTAAAAGACTAGGTAGTGATTCCATGTAGATTTCTTAGTATATGGGTTTTTAGGTCATTAATCCTAATGACTTTCTATCTTGGGTAATTAGTGTTTGTATCTTTATAAACACTTATTTTAGGGATTATATGATGTTTTTAAGGTTTCTAAAGATTCTACAAACTTGGTTTAAGGGTTTGTATATGGTAATCATATTCTAGGGATAATTATGGGAGCTTAATGTCACGGACTTGTCTCGACAAGGGTCTTCCGTGCGGCACTTAGTCTCTACTAAGTCAGCCTTGCTCCCAACACTCAACGATCTAGGCAACAAAGAAAGCTACTAAGAAAGAACACAAGAGAACTAGGGGAAAATGCTTGTATTACTTGAGAAACTTTACAAGAGAGAGTACAAGTGAATATGAGATGCTTTCCCCAAATGAGGATGGTTCTATTTATACTACTACTCTAGGGTTACATTTGGGCTCTATTTACAACTCCAAGACAAGGCCCATAATCTACAATCTTCCATTAGGGTTTCTATAAGCTTCCATTAGAGTTTCTATAAGCTTCCATGAATCTTCCAAAGGCTTCCATATTATTCCACCAAGTCTTCTAGTCTTGTGTAGAACCATCCGGATCCTCGTTAACCTTGTGAAACTAGGCGGGACGTGACATCCTCCCCCACCTAAGCTCGCGACGTCCTCGTCGTGCCATCCTCGTAATACTTCTTGATCTCGTCCTTGAATTGCCACAATAAGTCTTCCGCTTCCCAACTTGCTTCACTATCGGGCAAGTCACACCATTTGATCAAGTACTCCTTGTAGCTCGGCACTCCTCGTCTCATTATCGTACGATCCGACAAAATCTCCTCGTCCTCTCGATCATACGAAGTAACAACTGTTGTTGGTGCTCGCTTCGACACTCCTCGGTTAGGATCTTCCCCGTCTCCATGATAAGGCTTGAGAAAACTTACGTGAAAGACCGGGTGAATCTTCAACTTGGGCGGTAGTTGAACTCGATAAGATACTTTTCCAACACGTCCAATCACCGGGAAAGGGCCTTCATACCTCCGTATCAATCCCTTATGAACCTTCCGCAATGACTTGAATTATTGAGGCAAGAGCTTCACCATCACTTGATCTCCGACCTCGAACTCCACGTGTCTCCTCCTCTCGTCCGCCCATTTCTTCATTTTCTTAGCCGCTTTGTCCAAAGATGCCCGGGCCATGTCCGCTTGCTCATGCCACTCCTTCATAGTTTTGTAAGCGGCCGGGCTACTCCCCTCGTATGATGCGGCTAAGGCATTTGGTGTCAATGGTTGGCGCCCCGTGACCAACTCAAAAGGACTCTTCCCCGTGGCTTCACTTCGTTGCATGTTGTAAGAGAATTGAGCAACATCAAGAAGTTTAGCCCAATCATGTTGGTTGGAACTCACATAGTGCCTAAGATAGAGCTCCAATAGTGCATTTACCCTCTCCGTTTGCCCATCCGTTTGGGGATGAAAACTCGTAGAGAAGTTCAAATCCGTCCCCATGATCTTGAACAACTCCGTCCAAAAGCGCCCCGTGAATCTCGGGTCTCGATCGCTAACAATCACATGTGGCACTCCCCAATACTTAACCACATTCTTGAAGAAGAGCTTGGTCGTATCATCCGCGGTAACATCGGATGGCTCGGCTATGAAAGTACCATACTTCGAGAATCTATCAACCACCACAATGATACTCCCACTCTCCTCCGACTTTGGCAAGCATGTGATAAAGTCCATAGAAACACTCTCCCATGGTCCTTTGGGCGTAGGTAAAGGCTCCAACAATCCTCCGGATTTATTTTGCTCTATCTTGTCTTGTTGGCAAATTAGGCACGTCCGAACATATGTCTCAACATCGTCCTCCATCCTCGGCCAATAGTAGGTACCTTCGACTATTGCCAACGTCCTCTTCATCCCCGGATGACCAGCCCACTTTGAATCATGACACTCTTTCAAGATTACTCGCCTAAGATCACCCCACTTAGGCACGTAAAGCCGATCTCCTTTGGTGAACAACATGTCTCCTTTAAGCCAAAATCTCCGAGTCTTCCCGTCCTTCGCTAAGGCAACGATCTTCTTGGCCATAGGATCATGTTCCAATCCTTCCTTGATTCGGTCTTGGAGGAAGAATTGTGCTTGAGTGATTGCCGCAAACTCCGCCTTGCGACTCAATGCATCGGCTACCACATTAGCCTTCCTTGGCTTGTATTCCAATTGGTAGTCGAACTCGGCTAGGAAGTCTTGCCAACGAGCTTGCTTGGGACTTAACTTCTTTTGGGTTTGAAAGTAACTCGTGGCAATGTTATCCGTCTTGATCACGAATCTCGAACCCAACAAATAATGCCTCCAAATCCTCAAGCAATGGATAACCGCCGTCATCTCCTTCTCTTGCACCGTGTACTTCCTTTCCGTCTCATTTAGCTTTCTACTCTCGAACGCGATCGGATGTCCATCTTGCATTAGAACTCCTCCAATAGTAAAGTCCGATGCATCCGTATGTAACTCGAAGGGCATCGTCACATCCGGTAGTCTCAACACCGGTTCTTCCACAACCGCCTTCTTTAACTTCTCGAACGCCGCTTGACACTCTATACTCCAATCCCAAGCTTTGTTCTTCTTCAAAAGGTCCGTCAATGGTGATGCTACCGCCGAATAGCCCATGATGAATCTTCGATAATAATTCACCAAGCCATGGAATAACCGCAACTCCGTCACTTTGGTTGGTGGCTCCCAATCTTGGATAGCTTTAATCTTTGCCCCGTCCATCATCAAGCCTCTATCCTTGATCTTGTGGCCCAAGAACTCGACTTCATCTTGAGCGAAAGAGCATTTCTCCAACTTCACATAAAGTTCATTGTCTCGCAACACCTCAAACACCTGTTTCAAATGCAAGACATGCTCTTCCAAAGTATGACTATAAATGACAATATCATCCAAGTATACAACCACAAATTTATCGAGGAATGGATGAAATAACTTATTCATAAGGGTACAAAATGTCGCGGGAGCATTTGTCAATCCGAACGGCATGACTAAGAACTCGTAAGAGCCATACCTCGTGACACACGTCGTCTTGGCCTCGTCTCCCTCCGCTATCCGTACTTGGTAGTACCCCGATCTCAAATCTAACTTAGTGAAGTATCTCGCCTTCCCAAGTTGATCAAACAAATCCGCAATAAGGGGGATAGGGTACTTATTCTTAATAGTTACCTTATTGAGTGCCCGGTAGTCTATGCACATCCGCAAGGACCCGTCCTTCTTCCTTTGAAATAGCACCGGCGCACCATATGGGGATTTCGAGGGTCGAATGTATCCCGCATCCATCAACTCCTTGAGTTGTTTCCTCAACTCTTCCAACTCGGGTGGTGGCATTCGATAAGGGGCTTTGGCGGGGGGCTTGGAACCCACTTCCAACTCGATGGTATGATCCACCTCTCGCCTTGGTGGTAGCTTCTTTGGCAACTCCTTGGGCATCACATCCTTGAACTCCTCAAGAACCCGCTCGATCACCTCCGGTACTTCCACTTTGCTTTCCTCCTTGTCCGTCTCTTGCCTTGTCACCGCCAAGCAGCAAGGCTCACTCTTGTTGAATCCTTTCTTGAATTGCATAGCCGAAAGGGTCTTTGCTCCACTCTTGGAATCCCGCTCCGTGCTTACCATGCAAGTCTTTCCACCGTCTAGGATACACAAAGAGTTAGTGAATGACATAGGGAAAGCTCGTACCTTATCGAGAAATTCTAACCTAAGAACCACTTTGAAATCATCCATCGGGACCACCGACAAATCAATCATCCCTTCCCAATCTCCAATTTTCGCTCGGACATCCTTAGCCACTCCATGAATCGGTTTAGCCTCCGAGTTTACCGCCTTGATAGTTCCACTCCCCTTTGTAGCGTTAATCCCTAGCCTCCTAGCTTCATCAACAGCCACAAAGTTATGAGTTGCACCGGAATCGACTAAAGCACGCACCTTTACTCCATTGATGTTTGCTTCGACATATTGTAGGCCTCGCCCTACAACCTTTAGCACCTCCGTCTTTGCCTTGATCGCATTGAAGATCCTCATCGAACCCATGCTTCCACCATTACTCGTACCTTCGTCTCCATGAGTCGACATCGCATTGAGGCTTGCTTTCTTCGGGCAATCTCGAGCTCTATGAGGTCCATCGCAAATGAAGCATCCACCACTTTTGTAACTCGTCTTTAAGTCTTTCTCCTTTCCGGTAGGGGGTTTCTTCGCATAATCAAACTTCGGTTTTTCTCCCCCACCTTTCTCATGGCTCACCTTCCGATCTTTTGGCTTCGACGGTTCCCTCCTCGAACTAAAGTCAATCAAGGCCTCAGCATGGGAAATAGTCGTAGCCACGTCTTGGACTCCTCGTCGCTCTAACTCCGTCTTAGCCCACCCTTGCAAACCATCAAGAAAGTAAAAGAGAGAATCTTGCTCGGATAGTTCCGGAATCTTCAAGGTAAGTGTAGTGAACTCTTTCACATAATCCTTAATCGCCCCGGTTTGCTTAAGTTTACGAAGCCGACTCTTCGCCTCGTTCTTAGCATTCTCCGGATAGAATTGCCTCTTGAAATCTGCAACAAAATCAACCCAAGTATTAATAGTAACCGCACCTCGTTCTATATCTCCATGCCGACGTCTCCACCATAACGCCGAGGTGTCCTTCAAGTAGTGAGTAGCCGTCTCGATCTTTATAGCATCCTCCACTATCTTGGCACCCTTCAAGTATCGCTCCATCTCCCATAAGAAATCATCGACCGCTCTAGCCTCTCGCTTTCCCATGAAAGATGATGGTTTAGGAATGTCCATTCTTGGACCGTGATTACTAACGCTACCCACACTAGCCAAGGACATCTTGCACAACTCTACGTCCGCGCGCAAGCTTCCAATAGTATCATGGATTGCGGAGATCTCTTCCCTGAACCTTTGTTCCATCTTCTCCATTCCATCCTTGAACATATCTCGTACGTCAAGGATTTCCTTCTTCATGTCGCCGCTAAGAGCATTTAGGACTACTTTAAAGTCTTCCCTCATACTCTCAAACTCGGATTCAAGATTTGCCAAGCCCTCAACTTGGGTCTTCATATCCGCCATGGATCTCTCGAAATCCGCCATTCTCTTATCCATACTTGCCATAACGTCCCTCGACGATCCTCTCTTGTTGGGGTCTTGGTTATCATTTCGACCACGGTTCCCATCAACACCACTTCCGCTAGCATCATTCTTCTCGGTTTCAATCGCCATTGCCTCGAATCGAATCTCGCTCTGATACCACTTGTCACGGACTTGTCTCGACAAGGGTCTTCCGTGCGGCACTTAGTCTCTACTAAGTCAGCCTTGCTCCCAACACTCAACGATCTAGGCAACAAAGAAAGCTACTAAGAAAGAACACAAGAGAACTAGGGGAAAATGCTTGTATTACTTAAGAAACTTTACAAGAGAGAATACAAGTGAATATGAGATGCTTTCCCCAAATGAGGATGGCTCTATTTATACTACTACTCTAGGGTTACATTTGGACTCTATTTACAACTCCAAGACAAGGCCCATAATCTACAATCTTCCATTAGGGTTTCTATAAGCTTCCATGAATCTTCCAAAGGCTTCCATATTAATCCACCAAGTCTTCTAGTCTTGTGTAGAACCATCCGGATCCCCGTTAACCTTGTGAAACTAGGTGGGACGTGACATCAAGATCCTATGCTTTGATAACTTGTACCCTATGCTTTATTAACTTGTACTTTATATTGAAGTAAATGTATAATCTTAATATGATATATAACTGAGTTTTATAATTAGTGGCAAAAGATTAGACTCTAATTCAATGTATAATGGATTTTATATGTTAATATTTGTAACTAGGTCTTAACTTGTAATTACCTTTGGATTAGTGAATATTAGTGTTTTATGATCAATTACCTTTCCTTTATATGTTAGATTATACTTATTATATTGTATTTGACATTTGTACATAGATATCATATAGTTATATTGCTTGAAATATTGTTTCCCAAAGGTTTCTAAGTTGTGATCTAGACTATTATGTACATTTACTTGTACTTAGCTTTGTATAGTTTGTTCTTACCATTCTTAGGTATTATTATTTCTTCATAATGTAGTTTATAGCTTTTTTATAATCCATAATGACTTATTCATATGTGTTGTCCATTCATAGTTTACCATTCTTGAGTTTATAACTCATTTAAAGAGATACTAGGGTTTCTAAGGGAATTTAGGGCATCATAGTTATATTTGAGATGTTCTTATTCATAATGTACTTATTAAATTACTTTTAATTTTAGACATGATATATATACATTGTATCTCCAACACATAGGAATATTTTGAACTGGCAGTTTAGGTTGTGAGAATTAATTCATCTTACCAAGTAAGGTATAAAAAGCAAAAATTTCTAGCCAAATTCTCATACTCATATAATCACAGCATATAGCACATATGTGAAATTTATGGATTGTCATAGTCTCTACCCCTTAAATAAATATTTTCCCGAGATTATAATGGTAACATAACATATCAAGGGTAAACATAGCTCTTAGGTGCTCAAATTCTTTCTTAGGTACTTATTCGCATATCAAGAAAACAGCTTTACTATCGGTATTGAGTTTTAAATCAATCTCTTCTATCATCATTTTGATCATAAGATTATATATGAAATATCATTCATATTCTAGTGATCAAATCACACTATACATTATAAGAATTTAGTTTATCACCAGATGGAATATAGAAAAGATACCATTTAATCACATAAGTGTTCCTTAGATTCAAAATATAAAAAGGATTGTGATTATTACTGAGTTATCTGGGAAACTCAAGTCAATATGTCACAGCTCAATTCAAAAATCTTTGAATTGATTATCGCATTCTTTAAAAGCAATTTGGGTAATTGATAGAGAAAACATCCTTCTTACATAAATACTGTTTAATATGGTGTAGTTTCTCATTCATATTGAGAACTTTTCATCAAAATAATCTCTTGGATTATCTTAAATCACCATTTTAATCCAGCAGATACTTAACATAATTAAACGTTCTACGAAGCTATATTCTAATATAATCTTTCCAACAGTCTCATGAACTATTTTGGGTCTTGTAAATTGAAAACCTCCAACTTTAGCCTAGCAGATATGTAAATGACACTTCTTTCGATAGAGTTCTTCAAATAGTATTGCTTAGATTCTAGCATGAAAACTATTGTTATACGAGAAAATTTTACCAATGATAAGTGTCTTTCCAAAATTCATAACACATAAATGGAGTATGTAGTTTAGTAATTGGATAGTTCTTCCACTTAATACATTAGTATACCTATTATAACATACAAATTTTGAGTATACTTTTAGGATCAAGATGTGCAACACTCGTCATGATCTTAGATGATAGATATTGATACTCTATGTCGAAAGATTTTTTTTTTTTTTTTGGTAAAGGGACTGTCCCCGGTAAAAGATATATAACCAAAAAAACATTGAAGTACAAAAGGATAAGGGTGAATCCCTTACCACAGCCCGTTACATGGGCAACAAACAAGCCATAAACTAGCTAAGAACCAATCACCTACATAAGATAGACATGCCTATCTTACGATCGACCAAAATAGCTATTTTCTATTCTTATTAGTAAGACTAAAATCATATTTATCTGCGTAGCTATCATTTGGATCAAACATATCATCGTCATCAGATTCATTAATAACTAAACTTGAGCCAATTTTCTTCTTCTTTCCTTGTTCTGGATCCATCGAACCATCTTCCCCAATTGAGTTCAGAACCTCAAACAGATTGGATGTAGAAGTTGATGCAACATTAACCTCAGATTTTTTTCCTTGTTTCTTCTCCATACCTGTTTTAGTCGGCGGCCTATAATAAGAAACCTTTGGTTTAGTAAGTTTCAACCCAGCAACCGGTTTAGGTTTCCACTGCTGATCAACTTGTTTTCCTTTATTCTTCCTGTTTTTCACCTCAGTAAACTCATCATTTTGACTATGGTAAGTAGCACGTGCTTCAGTTTCATTATCCATAGTAACGACACGTTTCGGACACTGAGCACATGAATGACCAAAAATTTTGCATTCCAAGCAATGTGGAGGCTGCCATTCATATTCTACCTCAACCCTCTCCATAGAATGCCCAGTACCATCCTCAAGAGGAATAGCAACAACTAACGAATCCACAAGACCACGATCTGACGAGACCTCAACAAGGGCACGTGCATATGTACATCGTCCCCAAGGATTAATGCACATGTCACATGTATAACTATCCAACATAATAGGTTTACCCAATTTAGAAGTGATGATACTAAGACCCACCTCTGAATATGCAGCAATAGGAATGTTATGGACTTTGATCCACACCGGAACAGAAGTAACCTCTTCCTTTACAAGCTTCGTATTAGGCTTCCAAATATTGAGAATAATAGGGACTAACCTGATCATCCAGGGACCACTTTCAATCACCTGCTCCATCCCCTCCTTATTCTTAAACTTAAACAAATAAAAACCATTTCGAACGATAACTCGCTCGATTCCATACTTTGCCCATGTATTCATCACATACCTCTCCACTAACGGAAAAGCAACTCTTTTACCAATGAAATAGCCATACAAAGTATTAGAAAAATGAGCCTTAACCTCGTCAACCGCCTTTAGAGGAATAGCCACATCCGCACCCGAGACGTTCTCGAAATCCGTAATATGGGCAACCTTAATGACTCGTTTAGGTCTTATATGTTCCTTGAGTAAATCAGCAAACCCTTGTTTGTTATGTGTCATACTAATATCAGCCTTTACTTGACTTGAAAGTAGACACGCATCGCCCGTAGCCGCCACAGCAGGGCTGGTAGTATCACATGGCTGAACATCAGCAGCAAACCCCCTCGAGGTAGCAACAGGTTCCAAAACCTCATTACCAGCCGCCGTAGGTGTTAAAGGAGCCCTAACTCCCATGTTATCATGAGCAGAATTATCACGCTGCGAATCAGACCCTACTCCAGCAAAATCCGTCGTCCCAACACCAGCCTCCATTGTATTAAAGCTGTTGAGTTTCGTAGGAGCCCTAACTCCATACGTTTCTGGATTGGCCTCCCTCAATCGTTGCATACGCTCAGCAAGAGCACCTAAATCTACCCTATTCAGACCCTCCATTATTCACACCAACACACACCACCCAATAGCGACACAGAATGGATCACGAGCAAACACCCTAACAAATACCCCTTAAACAACTCCCATTAACTGAGCAGGCACAAATACCACCGTTTAGATCCAAGAAAGAAACCCTAATTTTAAAAAAGAAACAAAACCGTAAGCAGCCCTTAAAAAACGTGAATAACACTAAGAATCTCCTACAAATCAGAATAAAAACGTTTAAACAACACAATCTAAGATTCTGTTGACAAAAACGAATCTAATAATGATTAGGTAGATGAAACTAAGATTAAAAAACGAATAAGAAAGGATGGTTAGAAGTTTTGGCGGCTAGAATAAAAAATTAGGGTTTCTGCCATTGTTAGTGTGTATATCATTTCTAACTTCACATATAATCTTGTCAGAGTTTCCATATTATCAATTTCCAAAATAAATCTTATAGTTCTAAAATAATCGAAAATGATCCAGATGGCATCATGTCCACTTGAAGTAACAATATCCTCATTGTTCTTTCCTAATTCCATGGAGAAAATTCAGGTTGAACTAGTAAGTCAGTTGACTTAATAATATAAGGATTTCAGAGTTCCTTCGAGTTGAATGGAATAATTCAACTTCCAATTATGTACAAATTCCAAATTTAAGACGAACATCGGCGTATCTTCTAAAATATATAGTAATATACGTAATATCTTACTTAGTATTTTAACGTTTCATTAGGTCTATACTTGTCTTATATCGAATATTCTTAAGTCCATTTATAAATTCTTACTAACATAAGGATGCGTCCAACTTTATGTAAGGAAGAAATCATAAATTTAGTGATTCAGATTAATTCATTTGACTGAAGAAGCATCCTAATTCAATCGATTAAACAGAATGTAAATCATTGACTTACAAATTTCCGACATAACACGAATATAGAAAAATATTCTAGTTTTTAATGTATTTATTATACCCTTAAATTTCTTTCTTACGTTGGTGTATGTAAGACGTCTTGTATATATTAAGAATACGATTTTCTAGAGACGAACGACGTTAAAATAGAAGATGATATTTTATTCCTTACAACACGTATATAAGATACATGATAATTCTATCGAACATATAGCTTATAAGGCCATTGGCCCTTAAGATTCCCAATTCATTGACCTACTATGTTGAAATATGACACCGGATGGTGCAAAGTTCTGTGTGATGCATATAGGGCATTTCTTACACAGAAGAAGGTTTCCATCATATTCATCGTAGGTTGTATATGTAAACTTAAGTTCCGGTTTACTAGAATCTATTGACGTTCTTTTACAACTGATTTTATGCTTAAGATTCTTCTGATTTTTGCACATGGTTGTGCTTAATTACCTTGTTCATTAACTCTTTAGGTAGAGGTGAATGAATTTTTCCAATATATTGTAATTTTGGAAGTTGTAATCTTTAAAAATCTTTGATAAAATTCCTTGATTAATTTTTCTAGAAAAATCTTCTGATAAAATTCCTAGATGAAGTTTTATGATAGAATTTTCTGATGAAAATATTTATCATTTTATGGAATAAGATACAACTCTACTAACTCTTGAAATCTCCTCGTGTATGTCTCGAGGTTAATTCCTTTTATCATTAGAAAGCGGAGTTCTTCTTTTATCTTCTCGAATATATTTGAAATTTAATCAAGTGATCTTATGTACTTCTTTTATCTCAAAGGATTGAGCATAAAGAATTTACTAAGATAACTGACGAAGTGCTATCTTCTCATAGCAAGCTTCATTTTAAATTTTCAAATACGATTAATAAGATATAAAACTGAATTGGCTCTTTCAATCCAACGGGTGATAATAATAGTATCTTTTCTTCCTTGGATATCAAAAACTAACTAGTTATCGAATATTCTTCTGAATAGTACTTCTTATTGACAATTTTCACTTCAAGGATTGCAGCCACATCATCGTCAATTCTTCATCAAATACTTTTAGGGTTTAGAATGAATGGGAACGAATAGAAATAATTCAGACTTCAAGGTATACTAATATTAGAAAAAATCTGTCACATATGTATATGGATACATATAAATGTTTATCGAACACAAGATATATCTTTTGGGTTTATTAAGGAAACTTACAATTATGATTATCATTCATACCTAAGAATAATAAATCCAACTATGAAATAAAAATCAAAGTATACAACAGATTTATTAGGATATGACTCATGCATAATCATAACATAATTTTTCCATGATATGGAATGGAGGAATATAATAGAAAATGTAAAAACTCGTCTTTTTGAACAAGCTTCTCTTTACATATCACATATCTTATAGAAGAATATTTTGATTGTAACACCCCCAAATATTCATACTTTAGTTCAGCGGAAGAGTCGTTGGTGTTACGGGATAACACATTACTCAAATCATAGACAACGCTTAAAAATTGCGTCGTTTAATAATAAAGCATTTTCCATTCATAAATATCAAATTACATAGGTCCCAAGTCATATTATTTCATACAATTTTACAAATCATTTGAATGGAAATTGTTATCTAAGTGCGGGCCATGAATTCTTGTCGTCTTCCCGAGAATTACCTTCAAGTACCTGAGATAAAACATGTTAAAAGAAATGGTCAGCGAAAACGCCGAGTGAATTCATAGAGTATAATAAACCATTAATATATCATCGACATATAATTATTACCGAAAATCATTTTGTACAAATCTCTATAATAGGTCATAAAATAGGCCAAAGACATTTTATACCACTCTTAGTCGTAAATCTTAATATAGGCTTCTGCCTTCAAAACCATTATACGAACCATTGTCGTAAAAACATCATACAATACGTTTTATAACGTTGTATAAAGTTTAAAAAAAATCGTTATACAATAATGGTTATGTAAAACCAAAACACGAACATAATATAAATAATAAGACCCCGTATTGCTAGTCAAACAATATATTATAATTCAATTCGTACATTAGTAGTTTCAATATTGGATTATTATTAGCCGCATGACATTGCTACCTTACTATAACAAACAACGGGTAGCCAACCCGAAATTCATTTGCCTATCTAAAACAGCGTGTCGTCACAATAATCACGCTTATATAAATCTTCTCATACATAAGTTCGCTTACCAATCAATGTGGCACGACGGGGATCAACCGTCAAGGCGCGAACTGGGGTGATCTTTCCCAAATAGTACTATTATATGCATAAGCGTCTACCAAATCCCGGTAATTCATAATTCATGCTAATGGGACTTTTAGTGACATAACCTAACTATAATAATCCATTTCATTTCATTCATCAAGTCATATAATCATTCATCGGGTCATATAATCATTCGGGTCCATATCAATAAGCAAACAATCGGGACAACTGGTGTCCTATTTTATTAAACTAACATGTTATCTCCCTCGCGGATTTATAAAACATTTCATAAAACATTTAAAGGAGTGTGAGGCTATGAACTCACGAAAGGCGGGTTATCGGTGATTTGGATGTACGGTACGTGCTTCAATCACGGAAACCTAGAAAAATAATACTTGGTCTTAGACTCTTGTCCAATGACTTTATAAAAATAATGGTTATGTATATATTATGATTTTATAAGTATGATGATGATCAAGTGGGATTTTATCTCTTTATTTACTCATTATAGTGTTATGTGTTGGTAAATTTTTAGACTAGTTTCACTAGTTTAACTTGTTTACATGTTGAGGCCCAATAAGCTCATTATAAGCCCAATACATTATATTAGTCCAATTAAACTTTTAATATCAGGCCTATACTCATATGTTGGGCCCAATTGGGTTAAGCCCAATGAGTAAGTCCATTAGTGTTTAGCCAATTTAGTTGGGTTAATAGTCCAATAAGGCTCCTTTGGCGCGTTAATGTCCATATGTTATAAAACTCGGGTTTTATCGGTTTTTACTTGTCAAATGTACTTATGCATCAATAGATAAGTTTATAAAAACTTTACATTAGACGGGTCCAACCGTCTAAGTTTTAGTTAAAGAAAACGTAAATCTTTCGGTTTTAGCCGAAAAGACGTAAAACTTATGTATATAGTTTTATAACTTATAAAACTTATCAAATTGCCATTTTTATAAAATGTCACATTTACTTATTAAGGTATATACTTATTTATAAGTATTATATAAGTTAGTGGGTTTTAGGTATACATTTTATATTAGTTTTACTTGAGTGCTAATTTTATAATATATACTTTTATTTTACAAATCTGATTATGAAATTCACTTTTACCATTTTTACCATATCTTGAGTTCTACAAGGAGATAGAAGCTCATTTTTGGGAAGCGCAAACTACATGATATTTGCTACAATTAACTCCCTTTTAGCTACTGCTCGTTCAACTTCTAAATGTCTCTAACAATTCGTCCAAAATAGACTATACAGATTTGAACTTCAATAATGTTTTGATCATATCTCACTCATTTTATGGATCCCATTGAGTGGCCAACTCTCACATATGTAAAAGTCACATACCTTAATGTATATTAAATTATCCAAGTCATTTTAACAAGTTATCATATGGTTCTTTACTGTTTTATACAGCCTATAATTCTAGCCATGATTCTAACATCTTTTCATGTAGCTTTTAATCTTTTTAACCAAATTTATCTACACCAAATCCCCACATAATATTTTGATCATTCATCATCATATACATATACATAAATGAAAAAAATACAAGATTACATATTCAAAATAACAAGATGATAGGAAGAGATCGATCCCTATACCAATCAAGATGATGAAAAGATGAGATATTGGATGAATCAAGGCATGATCTTGCCACCAAATCTTCAACTTTTGCAAGAAAACTTCTTGGGTCCTTCAAATGGATGAACACCTCCATGAAATCAGCCCTTGAACTCCATGTAAACTCCTTTATAGATGTTATGATTACCTCCAATCAACAAGACTTCAAAAGGACATCATCTTATGCAAGATTAACATAAGATTTGTGGTTGAATATGGATCAAATGGGGGTGTTTTTGGGAGAGAGTGGACGGCAAAGATGGGGTATAGAGAGAGAGAATGAGTTGTTTGCATGTAAAATAATGGTGGTGCTAGTTTAGTGTTGGTGGTTTTTGTGTAAAATGGTTTTGATGTGTAAACTAGGACAAGTGTCCTAGTTTATGACTATAAACTTGACACATACCAAGTGTGTTGGTGGTATGTTAGCCGTCCCATTTGTGGGGTGAGGCAAGTGTAAACTTGTCTCATCCCACTAATTTACGGGTATCCCTCGATTCTAGTTTCCTCGATTTGCGTGCCCTCGGGTCGTTTTACAAAAAACGTTTTTATAAATTATGAATCAACGGCACAAAACGAATCTAATAAAAAATTTCTCATCAAACGGAGTTCAAAACGTAAATACGTAAAGCTAGGGTTTCCGGTTTAATCGTAAAAGACGTTAAATTATTCACGTAAGCTCTAATCTCTTCTCGTAAATTTGTGAGTTTATGTACCAACACAAATTGAAATCCCAAAATAATATTCGAGAATAAATTTATTTTCTGAATGTCAGACTATCACCAAAAACGGTGTATGTAAACGTAAGCACGTAACGTAGAGTCCTCCGGTTTAGACGTAGTCGATGCTACTTTAAGATGTAAACTCAAATTCCTTCCCAAAAATGAGTGGGTTCATAATATAAAATTAAAATAATGTTTTTAAATAATACTTGAGAATAAAATATCGACCATAAATTGACGGATTGTCACAGCATTTACCCCTAAACAGGATCTTTGTCCTCAAAGATCAATTTATCTTACTACTCGCTTCTTATAGAGTTAGAGCCATGTGGGTATTTCCTCCACATTTGGTCTTTTCTCTCAAGTGTAATTCATTACAATACGCGAATTTCATCAAACATAACTACGGGAATACGATCAGTCTTAATGTTAGCTTACTTTCTCTATCCATGATGTTCACGGGTTTTTGATGAATGCAACTTTTCGCTGATCTAAACTTCATCAAGAAGTAATTAGATTTTCACTTGATAGACATTTTATCAAGATCGATATACGAAACATAATTCACGCAGCCCTTGAAGTCCTAGGGTTGATCCAGCTTATATGCCTTTCAAACCAACTTTTACATTATCTCAATGGTCCCATACAACGGGGACTTATTTCCCTTGATCTTTTTTATCATCAATTCATTTTTCCAAGGTGAAATTTTTTGGCATAACTTCGCTACCCATCCTGCACTTCAAGATCTATATTTCATATTCACATAACCTCCTACCCCGGCAGTCAATAATCAGATCCTAATTTCAACAATCATTTCAGGTCTCGCGGGTCGGGTATTTTGTAAGGTTAGGTTTGTCATCATAGGCAACCTTAAACCTAAAAGACATGTCCAACTCACAATGGGTGTATGTCGGGTATCTTCATCCCAACTCCTACCTACAGATGCTCTTTATATAGATCCTCACAAGATTCAATCTCAATCCTATTACGATAATTTTCAATGATAATCTCTCCAAATGAAAGCGATTTTCCTATTTATTACCAAAGGTCAATCATTCAAACATAAAACAACACTTCTAGTGTTTTGTATCATTACATTACCTCGTCCCTTCGATTGGGGTGGTAAACAGTACTCTCATCAAGATTCGTTCCCAATGATTTCTGAGGAAATCTCTAGGAATTCTACGCGAAGCGAGGTTCTTTATAGAGATGATCGATACAGGCACACCATGCTTACACAATTCCTTTAAATACAAAAGAGTCAATTTCTTCATCGAGAATCTATCATTAACAGGAATGATATTAGCAGATTTGGTCAGTCTGTCGACGATGACCAAAATCGAATCAAATTCAGATGATGACCTTTGCAATAGTTAAACGTTTACTAATGTATGAGGCGATGTCTGCCTTCATAATTTGCCATCAGTACAACTTCTTTAGATAAAGATACATTAAATCAGAAATGGAATGAATAGAATACTTAACTTATGAGATTCCAACATAACTAAATCTCGCAATCCTCCATATCTAGGCAACCACAAGTGGCCTTTTAAACATCTAACGCCATCGGCTCCCATTTCTAGTGATTTACATTAGCTGCGAATCCCCTTTTATTATCTATATTATCCTTCTTACAAGCATCAACTATTTTTAAATTGTTCAGGCAAATTATTTTGCACAGTTCATTACTAAGGAACACATCCTAATTGATTCTTTATCCTTTCTACATAATGCGTCAGTATTTACATTCACCTTTCCTGATAAAATAATTATCATGACCACAATTCACTCAAAAATTCTTTCTTCATATTTTCTAAGTTTTAGTTTCGTCACAACTATTATTTTTATCAGTTTTGCTCAATCTGACGTTTAAAGCGTCGATAAATATTACAAGTAATTAAATAATAAATATTTAATTTTTATGAAACGTAAACGTAAAGATTATAAATTTCTTAGTTCGACCAATTATATAAAAATGTTCAAAATAAATTTGAATTTAATTAACACGATTTTTGTTGATTTTTCGAAAATAATTAGCAAGATGTGTAAATGTTCGAAAAATCTTTGTTTATACTTTGGTCAAAAATTTCTTAGTTGAAAAGAAAAAATTGTCATTTCAATTTTCAAGTCAGGGTTTAAATGGTTTCCTCAATCCCTCTTAGGTTGTTTTGAGGTATACACAAACATTTACCCCTAAAGGAGTTTTAGTTACATGATCTGGGTATAAGGGAATAATCCCTTAAGAATTCTTTTGATAAAACATTTGTCAAAACATATTTACACTTTCTCTTTGGTAAATACCAAAGTCTTAAATGGCTCTAATTTTTGAAGAGTCAATATATTCCATTATCTATTAATCACACGGTCAAATAATGTAAATGATTAAGCCTTAAATCACATGTTAAATACTCAAGGTATAGGTTTTCATTGCTCGGCCAATTCAGGGCAGTCTATAAATGATTATTAACTCCTTCTTATTCTTAGAAACAAACAAATGTTACTTAATGATCACGAGCATGAATTTATCAAATTACAGCCTACACACGTGATTCACCAAATTTATGGATGCTACATGTGCATTGGTCAACCAAAACGACATAACATTAAACTCATAATGTTCATTACGAGTTCTGGATGTAGTGATTGGAATAGATAATCTTTTTCGCGGATGCAAAGTTGATGATAACCATGCCGTGGATCAAATTTTTGAATATACGCTAGAACCTTGTAAATGATCGAACAAATCTATCATCTTGGGTAGTGGATATAGATTTTGATCGTCAATTTACCTAGTTCACAATAATCAGCAAATATAAGGAATGATAATACCATAGCTCTTCATGATGACGAGCTCGGTAGAATAAAAACTTTTCCCGACAACTCTCTCAGTTGTACGGTAATTCTTTTAATTCAGATGGTGCTGACGTACAATGCACATACCACAGGTGCAGCACCGGGTTTTAATAAATTCACCTAAGGTCTTTCTAGATTACAAGGTCTATGACTAGTTCATAACCATTCCTGGTATAATTTCAAGCCTAAATGCAGGATATGGTCACCCGTCAAGAATCATTTAGATCACCTTTGATAATCAACATCTTATCTTTTAGGGGAATTATACTCGAATTCCCATCAATTTAGACAATGACATCACGTCATAATCAACCAATCCATTCTAATGACACTATCAACTTTCTAGTTTCATTGCCGTTGATAAGATGTGAACTTCTCAAAAGACTAATAATAACTCATAATCCTTCACAAAATCAAGGATATCTAGAAACATTGTTAACATTACAAGAGTAAGGTCAACGCATAATCTACGCAAGAGAATTTCAAATCAGATCAAGACGAAAATATTAACGAATATGAGTATATCCCATGTTTTCATGATTTGAGTACGCATTCGAAAGCACCTCGGATCGTTACCCAGGTCATTCATATGGAATCTAAGCAAAAGAAAGGATAGGAACGTCGATACATCCAGTCGGGTATCAATACTCAATAATTAGTAAAGTTTCCAAAGAATCTTGTCATGAAATAGTTGGACAAGAAGGGGATATCCACTGTCAATTAAGACAATATCCACAGATGAGTAAATTCGATTCAGAAAACTACATGGTACGGGCACATATGTAGGTGTCTCTAACAATATGTCCCTATTTGCACTTCTTGCAGATCTCATAAAGTTTAATCTTTCACAACTTCAAAGAAAATGTAGTGTTTATTAATACTTTCATGGTGACTACTAATCAGCCTTGCTTGGTCCATTCCAAATTGTATGTAGGCGCGCAACTGTATACAATTTTAGGATTAACGATAAAATACTCAGTTCGTCAAAACTTTGTCATTACATTTAAAATAAAAACTAATTTCATGTTATGGAAACAATTAAGTTTTCCAAGGTGTTTCATAAACAACTTTATTTCGATAACGATTACTTATAAATCTCACTTTGAATAATCCATACAGTGATGAAAATTCAATGTTTCTCAAGGAATACTGCTTTAACTTTATAAAAACAATGAGTGATCTGCAAAAGAGTGATGAAAAGTTGTTCACCAAGAACTAACAACAATATGATAGGAAATGGGCTTAGCCAATTAATCATGATGTTCATGACCTCGATGGCACTAAAAAAGAATAATCTTCAACGTAACTCAAATCGAGATGAGTACTTGTTCAATGGTTGCATCACTAATGCGAACATTAGGAACGAGCAAGAAAAGATAGATAACATCGATACATGTAAAATTTAGCAATCAAAGGTAGTCTTTTCATTAATCACAAACAAGTCAAAATTGTACCGTAACACATTACGGGTCACTATGTCATACAATTCCAAGAACTCATCCTACCAACTGATGTCTCAGTGAAGTTATGGTTTTTTAAAAGATACTACAATGAATACTAATCTACAAGAGTCATTAGGTGTTCCACATGTCCTGAAAGATCCATCGGTCCCGATTCAGAAGAAGATTTCTTCAATTTGTTTCTTGGATACTGGGCATCCTCGTCATTGGACAATGGCCTAGGAACAACCCTTAACACTAACCAAAAATCATTTAAAACCTTATAATTCAATCACAGGACTTAACGACTTCCTCTTAACAATATCATATTCCATATGAGTTAAATTTTACTATTTAAGTTTCAGTCAACTTATACCCAATGCGATATCCTACCTCATTCTCCAATACTTTCAACCTTATTCTTAGACCTTGAAAGGGCAATAAAAGCTCGATATGAACAACACTTAATTTCCAATCCTATAGCTCTTACAACAATAGTTATCAAATGAGTCACTAGTATGAAATGACTTACACATTCAATTAGACTTCTCGGGAAGGTACTAGTGGCATGAGGCTTTTGGGTAAATGCTCCAATGACAGCCTCAAGTGCAACATTCACCCTTTCGATTTCAAATTTAAGATGACACCTTTCCAGGTGGTATGGTTTTGTCAAACTGCACTCTATAAGGAAAGATCGTCATGACATCGATATCAGATTTAATCTCGCCAATTCTTCTTTAAGATCATAATCAACTGCTATCAACATTTCTTCGAATATCAACCATTTTGTTGGGATCATAAATATCAACAACTTGGTTTATATCTGGAATAGCTAGATTTCCTACAGGAATAGCTTAGATTAAATTGCTAGGGGATTTAGGGTTCCTTGTGACAATCTACGTCGTATAAATACCTCGTATAAGTATAATCATTAACAATCATGTAATCAAATTACAACATATATATAAACCAAGTTATATATATATTAAAATAACACTTCTCAGTCTGGCCTTGTCGGTAACTCGGGAATTCTTCGGCACCGTTATTGTCAAAAGTTTTTTAATCATTTTATTCAAAATATTTATTTAAAAATATTTATGGTTAAAAGATTTTGAAATGTTTTATTCAAAACCTTGGTTTTTAAAAATCTTTCGTTCTCTATAACGAGAGCTCTGTTACCAAACTGTGACACCCCCAAATATTCATACTTTAGTTCAGTGGAAGAGTCGTTGGTGTTACGGGATAGCACACATTACTCAAATCATAGACAACGCTTAAAAATCGCGTCGTTTAATAATAAAGCATTTTCCATTCATAGATATCAAATTACATAGGTCCCAAGTCATATTATTTCATACAATTTTACAAATCATTTGAATGGAAATTGTTATTTAATTACGGGCCATGAATTCTTGTCGTCTTCCCGAGAATTACCTTCAAGTACCTGAGATAAAACATGTTAAAAGAAAAGGTCAGCGAAAACGCCGAGTGAATTCATAGAGTTTAACAAACCATTAATATATCATCGGTATATAATTATTACCGAAAATCGTTTTGTACAAATCTTTATAATAGGCCATAAAATAGGCCAAAGACATTTTATACCGCTCTTAGTCGTAAATCTTAATATAGGATTTTGCCTTCAAAACCATTATACGGACCATTGTCGTAAAAACATCATACAATATATTTTATAACGTTGTATAAAGTTTAAAAAAAATTCTGTTATACAATAATGGTTATCTAAAACCAAAACACGAACATAATATCAATAATAAGACCCTGTATTGCTAGTCAAGCAATATATTATATTTCAATTCATACATCAGTAGTTTCAATGTTGGATTATTATTAGCCGCATGACATTGCTACCTTACTATAACAAACAACGGTAGCTAACTCGAAATTCATTTGCCCATCTAAAACAGCGTGTCGTCACAATAATCACGCTTATATAAATCTTCTCATACATAAATTCGCTTACCAATCAATGTGGTATGAAGGGAATCAACCGTCAAGGCGCGAACTGGGGTGATCTTCCCCAAATAGTACTATTATATGCATAAGCGTCTACCAAATCCCGGTAGTTCACAATTCATGCTAATGGGACTTTTAGTGACATATCCTAACTATAATAATCCATTTCATTTCATTCATCAAGTCATATAATCATTCATCGGGTCATATAATCATTCGGGTCCATATCAATAAGCAAACAATCGGGACAACTGGTGTCCTATTTTATTAAAATAACATGTTATCTCCCTCGCGGGTTTATAAAACATTTCATAAAACATTTAAAGGAGCGCGAGGCTATGAACTCACGTTGATTGGGAAAGGCGGGTTATCGGCGATTTGGATGTACGGTACGTGCTTCAATCACGGAAACCTAGACAATAATACTTGGTCTTAGACTCTTGTCCAATGACTTTATAAAAATAATGGTTATGTATATATGATGATCAAATGGGATTTTATCTCTTTATTTACTCATTATAGTGTTATGTGTTAGTAAATTTTTAGACTAGTTTCACTAGTTTAACTTGTTTACATGTCGAGGCCCAATAAGCCCATTATAAGCCCAATACATTATATTAGTCCAATTACACTTTTAATATCAGGCCTATACTCATATGTTGGGTCCAAGTGGGTTAAACCCAATGAGTAAGTCCATTAGTGTTTAGCCAATTTAGTTGGGTTAATAGTCCAATAAGGCTACTTTGGCCCGTTAATGTCCATATGTTATAAAGCTCGGGTTTTATCGGTTTTTACTTTTCAAATGTACTTATACATCAGTAGATAAGTTTATAAAAAGTTTACATTAGACGGGTCCAACCGTCTAAGTTTTAATTGACGAAAACGTAAATCTTTCGGTTTTAGCCGAAAAGACGTAAAACTTGTGTATATAGTTTTATAACTTATAAAACTTATCAAATTGCCATTTTTATAAAATGTCACATTTACTTATTAAAGTATATACTTATTTATAAGTATTATATAAGTTAGTGGATTTTAGGTATACATTTTATATTAGTTTTACTTGAGTGCTAATTTTATAATATATACTTTTATTTTACAAATCTGATTATGAAATTCACTTTTACCATTTTTACCATATCTTGAGTTCTACAAGGAGATAGAAGCTCATTTTTGGGAAGCACAAACTACATGATATTTGCTACAATTAACTCCCTTTTAGCTACTGCTCGTTCAACTTCTAAATGTCTCTAACAATTCGTCCAAAACAGACTATACAGATTTGAAATTCAATAATGTTTTGATCATATCTCACTCATTTTATGGATTCCATTGAGTGGCCAACTCTCACATATGTAAAAGTCACATACCATACTGTATATTAAATTATACAAGTCACTTTAGCAAGTTATCATATGGTTCTTTACTGTTTTATACAGCCTACAATTCTAGCCATGATTTTAACATCTTTTCATGTAGCTTTTAATCTTTTTAACCAAATTTATCAACACCAAATCCCAACATAATATTTTGATCATCATTCATCATCATATAAATATACATAAATTAAGAAAATACAAGATTACATATTCAAAATAACAAGATGATACGAAGAGATTGATCCCTATACCAATCAAGATGATGAAAAGATGAGATATTGGATGAATGAAGGCCACCAAATCTTCAACTTTTGCAAGAAAACTTCTTGGGTCCTTCAAATGTACGAACACCTCCATGAAATTAGCCCTTGAATTCAATGTAAACTCCTTTATAGATGTTATGATTACCTCCAATCAACAAGGCTTCAAAAGGACATCATCTTATGCAAGATTCACATAAGATTTGTGGTTGAATTTGGATCAAATGGGGGTGTTTTTGGGAGAGAGTGGACGGAAAAGATGGAGCATAGAGAGAGAGAATGAGTTGTTTGCATGTAAAATAATGGTGGTGCTAGTTTAGTGTTGGTGGTTTTTGTGTAAAATGGTTTTGATGTGTAAACTAGGACAAGTGTCCTAGTTTATGACTATAAACTTGACACTTACCAAGTGTGTTGGTGGTATGTTGGCCGTCCCATTTATGGGGTGAGGCAAGTGTAAACTTGTCTCATCCCACTAATTTACGGGTACTCCTCGATTCTAGTTTCCTCGATTTGCGTGCCCTCGGATCGTTTTACGAAAAACGTTTTTATAAATTATGAATCAACGGCACAAAAAGAATCTAATAAAATTTGTCTCATCAAAAACGGAGTTCAAAAACGTAAATACGTAAACCTAGGGTTTCCGGTTTAATCGTAAAAGACGTTAAATTATTCACGTAAGCTCTAATCTCTTCTCGTAAATTTGTGAGTTTATGTACCAACACAAATTGAAATCCCAAAACAATATTCGAGAATAAATTTATTTTCTGAATGTCAGACTGTCACCAAAAACGGTGTATGTAAACGTAAGCACGTAACGTAGAGTCCTCCGGTTTAGACGTAGTCGATGCTACTTTAAGATGTAAACTCAAATTCCTTCCAAAACATGAGTGAGTTCATAATATAACATTAAAATATTGTTTTTAAATAATACTTGAGAATAAAATATCGACCATAAATTGACGGATTCTCACATTGATGGACAAAAGCCGAGAATATAATATTTCTAGAAAACTTGGGAAGTTTCCTTACTCTTTCTTCAAACTTGCGGGTTATATTCAACTTTATAATTATCATTGTCATAGAAGATAACAGAAATTCCAAAAATATATACTGTATCAAGTATATGTTTTTCCCAGAATTAACTCAATTTTATTCATAAGTATTTATGAGAAAATCAAGAAATAGGGATTTCTTACTTCTTAGAAATAAGTATAAAATGACAATATTTGATGAAAAACACAACTTTTATTTATTAACAACTTGTCTTTTTAAACTTACAGGACAAGCTTCACTGTTAACATAAAAGTAAAGACATAAAGTTGAAAGTATTTACAAATTAATAGTCTAATGTTTATCTCTCCCTCTTAAGTTCTTTGATGGCATCAAAAAGACTTCGTATGTTGGACCGATGTCTAATTTTAATGTCCTCAATGCTTAACTATAGAGTAGAAATTTTCAGTCGAGCTTGAACAATTTCTTCATCGTGTATCATTTGCCTTCTCCACAACATAACCTTAATTTCATCAAAATCTTCTTTTAGCTTCTCAAAATCTCGTGGTATAATTCTTCGGCCTTTCCTAAGTCCTTCAACTTTCTCTTCAAGATTTTCAATACGCTCGGGAGGAAGTTCTTTCATATAGGGTAGGATATCTTTAATTTGTTGTTCATAGGTATTTTTGGGTAAGTTTTTCGATATAGGTGATGGTACATTAATAGGACAAGGTGATGGATAATTTTGTTGTCGAGGTGTAAAATTTATTTCTTCATTATACGCTTGTATAACTTGCATATAGGGGTCGTCATAAAAAGGTAAAACGGATTTTTGGATTTTCTGATCTTTGGGTGTATTTTCTAAAGTATCTTAAGGGTTATTCATCGGGAGATTGGAAATATACTTTGAGGAATCATCAGGAGTACTTGTAGAATGCTCATCTTATTCGATAAAATGATAATAGGAGAAAGATAGGGATACATATTTTTGGAAAGGTTGATAAATTCTTATTGTATATTAAATATAAAATTACTTACTCATAAGTATAATCTTTATACTTACACATAAACATGGTATCCATACACATTGTTCTAAAGAGTAGCAAGTATAGGCATTTACATCACTCTTGTAGCAGCACTGGCTTTTGGCACGGATGACATTCTCGAAATATTTTAAAAGTAGTTATAGTCAAGATTTTATTTCTTGTTCTCTATAACCATGGCTCTGAGTACCAATCTGTAACACCCCCATTTTACCTTTACTCAGCGGAACATTGATCTGGGGTATTAATTCATAGAACACAAGTCATAACAATGAATACAACTCAAAAGAGTGAATAAATCAACATTCTTTATATATCATTAAAAATTCAGAATTTTATAATATAAGGTTCCCAAAATCTAAAATAATAATTTCAAGCTTGTGCCTCTTCATGCCATTCTCGTGCTGCTCCATAATATCAATCACAATTACCTGAAAATATGCTTAAAGTCAAAACAAAGGTTGAGTGAATTCACAGGTTTAAACATTGATGAGATGGCATTTATACATGATGTCATCGTTCTTTTCGGGCTTAAATGCATAAAATGTCATAAAAATACCTTATATATGCTTCTGTTTGTTTACTTGTGTATTTCAGGTATGGATATTGTGAAAAAGACAAAAGATATCAAGAAACAAAGAAAAACGAACACGAGAAACAAAGCCGAACAAAGAACCGGGCCCTAGTTCATGATTTCTCAAAGAAAAACCCTTGAAGACATAAAGATGTACAAGATTGATCCCTCATTTATGAAGAAATGACACTTAATACCCTTGTATATTCATAATTACAAGTTTGGTCCCTTAAGTTTCTCAAAATTACAAAAGGACCTTCAACTTTGAAGATTAAGTTTAGTCCCTCAACAATTCTAAACTGTCAACAATGGTCCCTCATGAAGTCAAACATCCAATGAAGACCTTCAAAGATGAGAAATGTCCAAGATCAGTCCTTGAAGATATCAAAAATGGCAAAACAAACCCTTATAACCTCTTGTTACAAAGTTTTGTGGCCAAAGTGTGAAGTTAGAAACTTAAATAACAAAGGAAGTCAAGTTTATTGGCTGAAAAATTCGTTTTACATGTTTTGCCAAAACACAAGGACTCATAATGTCAATTCCCAAACTTCAAGCCATATAAACACGCACCAAACAACTTACCACCCCATTTTTTGGATCAAACGAGTTACTATTTACCCTTATGAACCCAGAACTTACCTCACTTAAAACAAGGGGTTAATTCAAATTACCCAGTCAAACGCTTAATTCACATGCCCAAAAACCCATCCCACACCAAAAACCCTCAATCCCACTCACCAAAAGACCCCACCAATCAACCCGTCCACCAATCAAAATCCAACTTCCTCTCCAAGGAATGACACGTGGCCAAATCAACAGCCCACACTCCTTGCTTGGTTACAAAGCTTAAATGAACGACTTGGATGCATTTGGACAGCTCAACAACAACAAACGTCTAGAAGGATTCAAGGGTATTTTAGGGACTTCTTAGCTAGGGTTTTCATTGTAATCTCAGCCCCTGTGGCCTATATAAGGACTCCTTAACATGTGAGAGAGCCTTGTTCCAGATTTTAGCTATCTTCTTTGTAATTCCTTTTTATGAAATAAAATTTGAATTTCTGAAAATATTGAATTCTATTTTGTGATTTATAAAAGTTTGGTGTTTGAATAGATAAGATCTGAGTTCCATATACATGTTTGGTTGATTTTGAGAAAAGGTTTTAACGTTTAAAACACTTGTTTTCAAAAATCAAAGGGTAATCTGTTTTGGCTTACTTTTGTGTTTGTTCATCTTAGCAGCTTGTGGAAGCTGGTGCTTGTTCTTGCTAGCACCTCAGCTCAAACATTCCAAAGTGTGGATGTACATTTTGGAGGTTTAAATCTCTTATCTCTTTTACTTTTCTGAAAATATTGCATGATTTATGTGATTTTGGATTTTGGTTTGTGAATCTGTGGTTTTATGGTTGATTTGTGTTTTTGAGGGTTGGATTATTGTTGCTAGGTTGTTTTGATCTTGGATTGAAGGTTAAAACACAAAAATCCTTTGAAAATCTGAGAAATCAGATTCCAAAGGGGTGTTTGGGTTAATTGATTTATCAAGATTTAAGGAAACCTTTGTGGTTGTTTGTGGTTGCTTAGTGTTGGTATCTGTTTATCTGGTGCAAGTGGTCTGTTATCTGTAAGTTTTGAGGGTCTAAACACCTAAATCAATCAAAGGTTTATAAAATCTGTTTTACTTGGGTATTTTGGATAAAATTTTGGGGACACCTAGATCTAAGGGTAGACTAGGGTTAACAAGTGTTAAATTTTGGTAAACATAACCAGGGAAAGGGATTTGAGGGCTTGAAATTGGATTGGTGGTCAAATAGATCAGCAAAAGGATTTTGGATAATCGCCTTTGCTCATCAATAACTTTTTGTGCTTGAATCTGCTTATTTACTTTGATATAGTGTTTGAAACAAGTTTGATTGTGCTTATTGGACTTTATTATAGCTTGTGTATGCATATGGTTCAATTTGGCTAGCTTATTCATGCTTAATCTGCTTATTTTGTCATAACTGCTTATTTTCAAGGTCTGTATCATATCTATGGACTGTTTGCTTATTTTATGCTTATTGAGTGAACCATATTGTGATTTGTTGATTGATATTTACTCCTTGTGATCCAATGATTATAAGGGTGCCTTTGTTTTCATTTGAATCCAGCTGGATCTCTCTAAAAAAGCAAGTCAAATAGTCAAAGCAGTGGGAACTCCTTTCCCCTACTGCTAGCCACTGCTAGTGTTATTTCACCTTGTGCTTATCAATCTGCTGTTCTAGCTTATTTAAAACTGCAATAACTTTGAATTTGTAATAGGTGTCACTTATTTGACCCATTTGTTCATATTGGAGCATTTGAGGGGCTGACTTTGAGCTTTGACTAGAAAACCAATAACTTTGACTTTTACATAAGTGCTTATCAGCTTATTCAGATTATTTGGCTTGGCTTATTGAACTTTTCTTTGTTGATTTGTCTTAATTAAGTCATTTAGAGTCTTTTGCAACTTATTTGAAGGTCTGAGGTGGTCTAGAACTCTAACCCGACTATTTTGTCTTTTAGTAAAATTCTACTTTGCTTATTTCTGGCTTATTGGATTTGATTTTTCAAAATTTCTTTTCACAGATCTCTTAGGCATCTCAAAAGAAAGTTGTGTGTCAAATCTGAGCTTATGGCATTGGCTTATTGCTTAATGGGCTTGTTGGCCCAATAAGGATAAGTTGTTATACCATTAACCTGTGATAAGCTCAAAACCAGCTTTTGGGCCTTCAGACTTTTGCGTTTAGAATCAAATTTTAAGTCAGATAGGGCTTTTCAGCTTATTTGAACAAGTTTGAACTTTTTGGGCCCATTAAGCCCATTTAAGTGGACAGTTTTAGTTTTTAACCCATTAGGGGTATTTTGGTAATTTAACTTTCATTTTCTATTTATTTAGCTTAAATTAAACTAGTTTGCAAGTTTTTAGAATTTTTTATAATTTTTGGATTTTTAATATTATTTTATTATTATATTTTAATTTTCACATTTTAACACTTTTTATATTTTTCTTAGGTCAGATACATTATAATAGGATTTTTGCAACTCTTAGATTAATTTTATCATCATTTTCTTAATTTTTAGAATTATTTTAAGGTTTTAATAGTTTTTAATCATTTTAAATAGTTTTAATAAGTTTTTAAATTCATAAAAATAGTTCTTAGTCTTATTTAGTCATTTAAGAGGTTTAAAAAGTGAAAAATCTTTATTTGGGCTTTTTGATAATTAATTGGATTTTTTAGGGCTTTAATTAGCATTTAAAAATTATTATTTATATAATTAAAAGGTTTGAAAATGTTTTGATCATTAGTAAACTCTTAGTTTATTTAATTTGATTTTTGATAATTTTTTGGGAATTTTTAGAATTAATTTTTATTTTAGCACTTTTTACGGTTTTTAATTTAATCGTCGTATTAATTATTTTCACGTATCCGTCATTCTATTTTCTCATCCCCTTCTTTCTCAAATATTAATCCAAAATATTTACATCTTAACACACAGATATACCTCCTTGGGAAACGAACTTATTTGGGTCATTAGTTCTTGATTTTCCTAAATCATCACTTAATACTTACCGCTCATTTACGCTCTTTTGTTTTCCTAAACAAGAGACGTATTTTTCATACAATCATTTTGGCGCTGCTGCCGGGGAGGTATGTCATGATTAATTTGTCATTTTGTTTTTAATATTAGCCATAAATAGTATTTGTATTAGTAGAACTCAACTAATACGTATTATCGGTTTTTTTCGTTGTTCTTGTGAAATTATTATTACTATATTGTATTAAGTATCACAACAAATACAAAATATCTCCAAAAGTGTGAAAACACAACCTTAATTGGGATTTGATCTCCTAATTATTGTATTCGAATCTTAAACAAAAAAAAAGGAAAAAAATAGATAAATACTTCCGTGAAGCTCGATTTGGAAAAATACAAACTATAAGGTGGGTATAAGGCGGGTATTATAAAATATACCCTAAGGAAAAAGGCTCTTAAGTGCTTCGCGCCGCCTCGTTTCCCCGCTTGCTTGTGAGTATTTTGAGATTGAAAGCTAATCGAGGGTTATGCCGCCCAAAGTATTATTACGTATCATATATATTTGCTTGGTTTCTTTGTGATTAAACCCTCTTGAACAATTTGGTTTTCACCAAAGTTCTAAAGTCATTCAGAGGCGTTCACTCCACGTGATCGTTTTCATTCTTTTGAGGCTTCTTTAATCAAGAGTTTGATTCGAGGAGAGATTTGGTAGATTGTTGTCTACAAAGATACACAAAATCCAAAAAAATAAAAACAATCAAAAACACAAAAAAAATTAAAATTCACAAAACACCCCAAAAGAATCTTTTTTTCTCACCTCCCATTCACGTCAAGTTTATGCTAACTCGTAATCAAGCAAAACGAGCTCGTAAACGTCGTCAAAGTCAAGGAAATCAAGAGCCTTTGATTGAAGAACAAACTCCAATTGTCGAACCCGTTGTAGAACCAATAGTCGCCATGGCTAATCGTACTATGATGGAGTTGCTTCAAGCACCCACCGAGGGTTTTGGAGAAGCTATTGTGATTCCCGCTATCCTTGCGGAGAATTTCGAGATTAAGACGGGTTTAATGTCGATGTTGCAAGCAAATAAGTTTAGAGGTCATGAGAAAAACAACCCGCATTACCACATAAGGAATTTTAATCATCTCACCGCAACAAGCAAGTTTATGGATGTTCCACATGACGCCATTAAGATGATGTTGTTTCCATCCTCGTTGGATGGACCCGCTAAAATTTGGCTCGAGAAAGAACCGCCAAATTCGATTTTGACATGGGGTGATATCGTTTCTAAGTTTGTGAACTAATTTTTTCCACCATCTAAAACAACACATTTGAAAAATGAGATTTCAAGGTTTACACAACGTAATAATGAAAGTTTTTCAATGGCATGGGAACAATTTAAGGAAATGTTACATGAATGTCCACACCATGATTTTTTGGAATTGCATCAAATTGATAATTTTTATAATGGCTTAATGATCATGAACGAGATTATTTGAATGCCGCCGCGGGTGGTAATTTTTTGTTTAAAACGACCGATGAAGCTTTAAAGATTATCGAGAATAGATCTAAGGTTTACAACCCTCGTAACACACCGAGTGTTGCCAATATGGGTTCGTCATCGTCGTCATCGTCTCGTCACATTAATGCCTTACATGATGAAGCAAATGAGGAAAATCAGTTTTTCGATAGGTTTTCGACGCTTATGACACATTGGAAAGCACAAGATGCTTTGAATTCCGCATCGGTTAAAGCGGTTGAAAAGAGTTGTTTACCTTGTGGTGGAGCTCATTATCTTTCCGAGTGCATTATCGCCGATGGTAACACTTCGAGTGCTTACGTAGCAACGGGAACTTACAACCAAAACGGCCAAGGTTCCCGCCCAAATTAAGCTCCATCAAATCAAAATGCTAACAACTATCGAAACAACAATCAAAATGGTGGTTATCAAGGCAATTCACGTAATTACAACAAAGGGAATTATCAAAGTGGGAATGGACAAGTTTCAAATCAAAACCAAAACCGTGATTTTCAAACTACTACACAAGGTTTTCAAAATGATCACACCAAAAATCTTCAAGGAGAATTTTTGAATTATGCTAAGGCAAACGATGCTAAGTTTGATAACATGCAACATGAGATGATTAGGCAAGAATTGTTAAAAGAGGATGCTAGGCAATCAAAATTTGAAGACCGAATGCCAAAATGTTTGAAGCAATCATGTGTAAACCCTCTTCCTCGGGTGTTGCAAACCCGAAGAAAGAAATGAAGGTTATTACTACTCGTAGTGGTAAAACTTTCAAGGAACCAATCTCTCGTCCAAGTACTTCTACGGAGAAGGAAATCGAGAAAGAGCCCGAGGTGATGGTCGAAAAGGAGCATATCACAAGCCCACGAAGTACCGCTCATACCACACCTACGGTTGAACCAATACCAATCATGGAACCCGATATTCCAAGGCCGTTGCCTAATGTCCAACCCACACCACCCTTACCTTACCCTTCGAGACGAACAAAGAGAAATTGCTAGAACGTAACAAACAAAAAAGTCGAGCTTTTTATAAAAATGTTTCAACAAGTTTATTTTGATGTAAGTTTAGCCGACACGTTGTTATATATGCCTTGTTTCGCTTCCACTCTCAAAGGTATGATGAAAGATAAGGAGAAGCTTTCAAAGCTTGTTAATTTTTCTTCGGTTTATCTTAACCGCATACCAGAAAAAGTTGGTGACCCCGGGAAGTTTCTCATTCCTTGTGATATACAAGATATGAAAGAATGTCTTGCCTTGGCCGATCTTGGTGCAAGCATTAATTTGATGCCATTTTCTATTTGGAAATCGCTTTCGCTTCCAGCTCTTACTCTTTTGAATATGTCTATCGAGATGGCCGATCATTCTACGATTTTAGCATGTGGAGTAGCCGAGGATGTTTTCGTGAAAGTGGGGAAGTTCTACTATCCCGTTGATTTTATAGTAGTTGACATCCCCGCGGATCCTCAAGTTCCTCTAATTTTAGGTCGTCCATTTTTAGACACCTCGAGATCGCTTATCGACGTTCATGCAAGAACTATTACTTTGAGATTCAACGAAGAGGAACTTGTTATAAACGCTACTCAAAACTCGACACCTTCTCATGTTTATGCAATCGCTACCATCAATAACATCGACTTAGTTGATGTGGTTTGCGATGAGTTTTCACAAGAAGTGTTAGATTTTTCCGACAGCTCGTCAAGTGGCAATCCCACTATTTTGGATCCGATTCTTGCTAATTCTACACCAAATCTCACTCCATTCCAAGTAGGCGATTTTACTTCAAATGAAATTGACAATGAAGATGAGGTGATTATTGGTAAAGATACTTCTATTCCACCATTTCTTCCGCCGATGGAAGTTATGAGTGTTGAGAAAAAATCTTCAATCGAGGAACCGCCTATCCTTGAATTGAAAGATCTTCCATCTCAACTTGAATACGCATTCTTGGAAGGTGATGACAAGTTGTCGGTTATTATTGCAAAAGGTCTTGCTAATGATGAAAAAACCGCGCTCTTGAAAGTTCTTAAAGCTCATAAAGGGGCAATTGCGTGGAAAATCTCCGACATTAAGGGTAGTGACCCAAAAATTTGTAATCACAAGATTTTAATGGAGGATGACTACAAACCCGCAATTCAAAGTCAAAGAAGGGTAAACCCCAAAATTCACGATGTCATCAAAAAGGAAGTTTTAAAACTCCTTGACGCGGGAATGATTTATCCTATCTCTGATAGCCCATGGGTGAGCCCAATCCATTGTGTCCCTAAAAAGGGAGGAATGACCGTTGTGCCCAATGAAAACAACGAGTTGATTCCCACTTGTGTTGTGACCGGTTGGAGGGTGTATATTGACTACCGAAAGTTAAATGATGCCACTCGTAAAGACCACTTTCCTTTGCCCTTCATGGACCAAATGTTGGAGCGACTCACGGGAAATGAATTCTATTACTTTTTAGATGGTTTTTCCGGTTACTTTCAAATCCCTATCGACCCTCGTGATCAAGAGAAAACTATGTTTACGTGTCCTTATGGAACGTTTGCTTATCGTAGGATGCCTTTCGGACTTTGCAATGCACCGGGTACATTTCAACGGTGTATGATGACTATTTTTCATGATATCATCGAGAAGTCGATGGAAGTGTTTATGGATGACTTTTCGGTGTTTGACAATTCGTTCACGTCGTGTTTATCTAATCTCGAGCAAATGTTAAAACGTTGTGAAGAAAACAACCTTGTGCTTAATTGGGAAGAATGTCATTTTATGTGTAAACAAGGAATCGTCTTAGGGCACAAGGCCTCGAAAGCGGGGATTAAGGTCGATAAAGCTAAGGTAGACGTCATCGCCAAGTTACCTCATCCCAAAACCGTTAAGGGAGTTAGGAGTTTCCTAGGCCATGCGGGATTTTATCATCGTTTCATCAAGGACTTTTCGAAAATCTCTCGACCTATGACAAACCTTCTCGAGAAGGATGCTCCTTTTAATTTCAATGAGGATTGTGTTAGAGCTTTCGAAAATCTTAAAAGGAAACTTACCCAAGCTCCCATTCTTGTTGCTCCTAATTGGGAATTAACCTTTGAAATCATGTGTGATGCAAGTGATTATGCTATAGGGTCTGTTTTAGGGCAACGTTATGAAAATCATTTCCGTCCTATCCATTATGCTAGTAACACGATGACCGAGGCTCAATTAAAGTACACCACAACGGAAAAGGAATTCCTTGCCGTGGTCTATGCTTTTGAGAAATTCCGACCTTATCTCGTCTTGACTAAAAGCATCGTGTATACCGACCATTCGGCTATCAAGTATCTCTTAGCTAAGCAATATGCTAAGCCGAGATTGCTTCGTTGGATGCTCCTCCTCCAATAATTTGATGTCACCATGCTTGACAAAAAAGGAGCCGAGAATCTAGCGGCCGATCATCTCTCTTGTCTAGAAGATCCTCACAAAGACGTTTTCGAGAACAAAGAAATCACCGAAACATTTCCTCTCGAGACTCTCGGTGTAGTGAATTCTGAAGACAAAACCCCATGGTTTGCCGACATTGCAAATTACCATGTGGGGAATTTCATAATCAAGGGTATGACGACACAACAAAAGAGAAAATTCTTTCGTGACGTCAAGTTCTATTTTTGGGACGACCCTTATCTCTTTCGAGTTTGTGCGGATCAACTCGTTCGACGTTGTGTTTTTGGTGCCGAAGCTTCTAACATCCTTAGAGCTTGTCACGAGAGACTCACAGGTGGTCACCACGGTGCTAATCTCACGGCTAAGAAAGTGTTCGATGCCGGTTTCTTTTGGCCTACGATCTATCGTGATGCACACGCACTTGTGAAGTCGTGTGATTCGTGCCAACGTCAAGGAAAATCGTCTCAACGTGATGAAATGCCGCAAAATATAATTCAAGTGTGTGAGATTTTCGACATTTGGGGCATAGACTTTATGGGGCCGTTCCCATCGTATCATGGTAACAAGTATATCCTCGTCGCCGTCGACTACCTTTCTAAGTGGGTGGAAGCTAAGGCCTTACCTACTATTTTTTTTGGTAAAAGGGTAGCAATGACCCCGGTAAATAGAATCAAAAAAAGCGTTGAAGTACAAGGAATGTGGCTGAAATACCACATTAACCGCAAGCTACAGGCAGCTTGTTAAACAAAATGTTTATGACATGCCATAAACATTAACTAGTCTAGAATACTGGAAATATATAAACTAGACAAAAACCAAGACGATAACATAAAGTTACGAGGAAAATAATAAAATATCAACATGGGATCAGCCAGTTGGAGTGCTTGCCCCAATATGAGTATTGAGAAGATTCACCGATTCATCAAAGACGACCTCGACTCCCTCCTCCTCCTCATTATCTTCCTCGCTTACTTGAGCCCCTTCGTCAATACCAGGCATGGACAAAGATGAAAATTTATTAGATGTAGAAACACTGCTCATTTGAGCTTTAGCCTTGTTCGGACCATTAAGATTGCTAGACTGCTGCAACTGACCAGATTTAGTATTCAACTTACTACTATTATCAACACTCGTACTTGTAGTATCCAAGTGAGTTTTTGGGCGAAAAACAACCGTCTTACCTGCTTGGAAACCCTTGCTCAATGGAACACCTCTCGGAACTTGATTCCCTAAATTACCTTTGTACTTCTTCCTCTTGCTTTGCACTTGTTGGAACCCATCATTATCAACATGAGTTGTCACTTTTTCAACTGTTATAGGTTTAACATTTTTCGGACAAGAATCAACAGAATGACCAAAAATATTACAAGTATGACATCTAGGCGGTTTCCATTCGTATTCAACTCGAATTAACTCCTTAGTACAACCAGAGCCTTCAAGATCAGGGACACCAATAGTAACGTTATCTATAAACTCCGAATCAGCATTAATCTCAATAAGACAACGAGCAAAACTACAACGACCCCAAGACTCTTTGCACATATTATCAGTATAATTGTCCATCATAATAAGCTTACCAAGAAACGAAGCAATTAAACTAATACCTTCCTCTTCAAATACATGTAGCGGGACATCATGAAACTTAACCCATACCGGAATACGAGTTAGTTCCTCCTTTAGAAGATTCGTTTTCATAGTCCATTTCTTAAGAAAAATTGGTGAATTACGAACCATCCACGGACCACCTTCCAGAACCGCATTAAGACCCTCACTAGATCTAAATTGAAAAAAGAAAAAACCTTTCTCATTCATCATGATACGCTTAAGACCATGTTTTGCCCAGTTATTCTTAGCAAAATACTCAACCACAGGGAATGCAATCCTTTTACCAAGAAAGTAACCATACAAAGTGTTATGGTAGCGAGCATTTACTGTTTCAACAACCTTCCTAGGAATAGAGATATTAACCCCTTCATAGACATTTTCAGAATTAAACGAAGAAGAGACTGCATTAATACCTCCATTAGTAGACGTAACCATATCACCTTCAAATCTGCAAAGTAACTTCAGAATTTCTTTAGCACGATCAGGTGAGATCAATTCCCACAAAGGATGTTTCTTCATTCTTAATTCATGCATAAATTCACCCGCGTCACCAACCGTGCGAATCGTTACACCAAATAATTTCAAAACCGCATGTAGATTACACGGTTGCAAACCATTAATGGTAGCAGCCTTAGCTTCAAGGTCTGTTTCCTTAGCCATTTGTGCAGAGTGCACACTCGAACCACCTGAACTGAGTGAAGAATTGCTGCTAGTTAAATTCTTATGGCGTTCACACAAAACTTTATAATAAAGCATAGTGGTCTCCTTAGGTAAAGTAGACCATTTAGGAAATTTGTTTGCCTTCACACCATTTGCAAACACTTCAATGTCACACACAGTATTCAAAGGAATAGAAAACAAATTAGATATCTCCTCTAACGTTACTAAAACCTCAAAAGTAGACACCTTAACCTTATCATTCCAACATGTAAACAGTGGCTTATTACTTTCATTACTCGAATCCGCCATAGCTTTCAATCGAACCACAAAATGTTTATATATATTGCATGGCTTCTTTCTATTGGTGGAAAAGTAGCTTAGTGCCTTATACTGTTGAGATATGGTTATTAATACCAGCCACATTAAATGACCACTTCTCTGTTCATTCATTAGCAAGTCAACGATCCAAGTTAACCAAATACTAGCCTCTCATTGGTTCTTTAAACTTCACACATATTGGACATGTATTGATCTTTCAAAGTTTGCAGAAATGGTCCCTATACTTGGTAGTTTTGAGTTTTGAGCTTCAAACTTCATCAACTTGACATTTATGGCCCTTGTACTTCATACTTGACCAGGTTCAACCCCTTGACTTATTGACTTTGACTTTGACCTTTGACTATCTTCTTGACTTTTCCAACTTGTCACTTCTAGTCCCTCAACTTTCAAAGTTGTCAAGAAAGGTCCTTTGACTTTGTTTGACTTGTCATCTTTCATCCTTCTTTTGTCTTTTCTTCATCAATATTGGCTTGATTTCCTTGTTTGCTTCACATTTGTATCTTTTTACCTACACAAGCACAAACAACAAAGTATACCCATAATATTGCTTTTATTCATTAAAATCAGGTATTTTACTTTGTGTTTTGGGGTTAAATATGATATAATTGATATGATATTTCACTCATATCAGTTATTGTTGCATAGATAAACTTACCTGTATTTGAATTCTGGGTCACCGTTTGTCATTTAACAATGAACCATCTGTCTGTAAGCTTAACCGCAAATCCCCTGAGATACTTGTTTCTTAGATATCAGCTTCTTCAGCAACCAAACTCTAAGAGTGTCCTTAGTTGAACGGTATACAAAGATCGGACCACTTTGTTTATGTTGACCGTTGACTTTGGTACCTGCATTCTCATTTGGAGTTTGTATGCTTTGACATAGGTTAGCGATATCTATTTTAGAACCATGCGGGGATTCACAGTTTTCTTTTATTATGCCAGAGGTGACCTGAGGAGATGAATCACTAGGCTTAAGTGATTGATCATCCTTTTGAATTTCCTCCCTATAGGTCTTAGTAGTAAAGTAGACTATCCTAGTTAAAGGGCACTCGTTTCCTATAAGAGTGAAAGTTCTACTAGTAGGGCGCCAAAATTTACCAATGGGTTTGATTCTAGCTAACCACTGGGATTTAACTCTAGCACGGGAGTTCACCTCATTAAGGAATTTCTTGACACAAGAGTCATGATTTGCAGTAAAGACACATTTCCTACATGTTTCACAAGTAGCATGTTTCAAGTCGAAATAAGATCTAGAATTCCTAGGTGATTGATTGATGCTCCTATTATATGACATGCTACGGTTAGCAGTGTTGGCTAATCTAGAAGGCATCTGACTAGGTTTAAATTTCATATCTCTTACTTGTGTATTTTGATTAGCTTCTAGACCAAATTTGTGATGAACATCATTTGAACTAGTTCTAGACGTGTTCTTTGGACTATGTCTAGGGAGACTAGATGCAATCATGTGATTAGGTCTTGCAAAAGCTGTTTTAGTCACATTGGCCCTAGGTGGTGGAGTGACTGGTCTAGAAAGATGAACCATATCAACTTGGGAGGCAAACCGCGGTCTTGAGGATTTTGGTCGCTCAGATCTAAATGCAGTCGGTTGTCTAACATACTGATTTTGAGGCTGTTTCCCCAAGATTGATGTTTTTCAAGCTTAATATCCACACTAGTTCCTTTAATTTTTCTTAATTCATTTTTCAACGCAGCTATAGCAAAAACCTTTTCCTGAACCTGAGATTTTAAAGTCTCATTATCTTTAAGCAATTTATCTTGGGATGCCAACTTAGATTCTAATAACTTAATTTGTTTCTATCCTTTTCAGCTTTAGAATCTAGAACTTTTTGATCCAATTTTCGTTCAAGAACAACGTTTGACTTTTCAGGTTTTTCAAAATATGTTTCAAACTTGTTAGTTCTCTTAGAAAATTCTAGTTTGGCATCCTTAAGACCTTTTGATTGTTGAGCTATTATCGTTTCAAGCTCTTCAATCCTAGATGCAAAATTGGTTAAAGAAGCATTCATAAGGCATATATCATGATGTACTAGAGCATTCTGAACAATCTCTAGCCCATTATTACTCACATCGGATGAATCTGAAGTGGTAAACTATCACCCTTTTCCATCCCATGTTTGTCATAATTAGGTTCGGAATGCTCAACATGTTGTATTTCATCGGCATATACATCATATACCACATCCCGTTGTACCCTATTTGTAGGCTCTTCGTCATATACAGGTATGGAGTCATCATAAGAGACATCTGTAATATTCCCTGACGTGCTGCTCTCATCGTTAACCAAAGCGGTCTCCTTTGTAACATCCGTATGACCATTATCCTTGTTCATCTTCATCTGATTTTCTTGCTTCCAATTATCATACTCAAGTTGAAGTCGTGATCTTTCTTGAAACAAAAGGGTAAGAGATTGCACATATTTGAACAAGGTACCAAGGAAGACTTGAATCTCGGTATGCATGTCTTCAAGGAATGACTTGTAGAGCATTGGATTTTCTTTCTTGGCAACATCGAATTGAAGAAAATTCGATAATCGTTTCAAAAGAACTTGAAGTGCAGATACGGATTCAATGTGATTAAAGTCTTCTTTGTCAAGTTTTTGTTGAAGAATATCCAAGTTTATCATCATAGCCTCGATGAAGAAAGGAGTATCTTGACCAAAGACTGCCACAAAGGGTGGTCAGTATTCGAGCTTTGTAAGCTCGTCGAGATGACATTCAAATTGTCTAAATGAGGCCTGACATCTTTTTCTTGCTTCTTCTTGCATCTTCTGCAATTCTCCCTCTCGAGACGTCGAATTCAATGGTTCCATTGAATTTTGATGAAAACTGAAGGTAATGATTACTTATCGATCAAGCAATGAAAGAAAGTAATTGTGTTTGTTGTTGTCGAAATAACAATACGGAGTTTTACAATTCATGGAGAAACCAAGAATAAAATTCGCGGGATATTACAAACCATCGAATAAACCATAAATGTTCTTGATTCCTTGATAAGTGAAGAAAAGTTGATTAAATCCCCTAAATATACGTTCTTGAGAAAATAAAAATTCCAAGACCAAATAACTCACGAATGTACGAAATTTTCTAAATCACATTTTTGAAAAAAAAAAATCGAAATATTTATGAATATTTCGCAATGTATAAGTCAATAATCTCGGAATATATGTCAAGTGAAGATTTCGGAATAATCTTGAACTAGATGGGATTTCGCAATAACCCAAATCTCGCAATATTCAATAGAGCAGATTTCACAATATCCAATAAAAGGGATCTCCCAATAACCAATAGTATGCAAATCTCGCAATAACCTCAAAATACAGATTTCGCAATGATGAAGACTGGAACTTCGCAATAATGAAAATTGAATCTTCGCAATAATGAAATAACTGAATCTTCGCAATAATGAAAATTTTCAATCTTCGCAATAATTAAATTTTTCAATCTTCGCAATAACAGGAAATTAAACTCATCGCAATAATGGAAAACTTAGCAAACTTCGCAAAAAATAAAACCCTAGTTATTGCGAAAATACCAGATTTCGCAATACCATAAACCCTTGTTATTGCGAAAAATTTTTAAGCAAATATTTCGCAATAAACAGGCTATTTCGTAATAAGTGAATAAAAATGAGACTTTTGCTTAGAAATTCGTGATTTTAACCAATCCAAAGCACCCAAATCCCTACCACAACTATGTAGGAGATATGTAGATCACTTGGAACAACAAAAACACGAAAAAACTTTGGATCTTGGATATTTTGCTAAAAAAACTCACAAAAATCAAGGAAACAAACACAAGAACAAACCAATCATCCTATTGCTCTTGATACCAATTGTAAGTCTATGTAATCCTTGGATTATCTAAACCTTGGAATGATCTAAAGAGAGAGAGAGAGACGAAGAACTAGAGAGAGAAATTAGAGAGATGTTGGAGAGAATAAGAGAATATAAGATTAGAAGTGTGAGAAATGTGAGAACCAACCCCTCCTAACATGCTAGGAGGGGGTATATATAGCCCACCCTACATGTGGTCTTTATGGGTTATATGTTTACATACTAGATGACGAGCCCAAACTAGATGTATCTCGTTGGAGTGACCGATCTTTCCTAAATACGTAAAAACGTATTTCCAACAAATAAAAATCAACCCGAATAAGAAACTACATATACTTCTATGGAAACATAATCAAACCTATTTCATATACCCATCATCACACGAGAACTTCATCATTATATCCACAAACAACCGAATCGAATCTCAAACAAATTTAACATAAAATTTTGAAAACCAAATAACAAACTTCTTCACCTGAAAATTGTAAACCTGATATAACCAAAACATCAGTCTTCATTAACTATTAATAAATTGAAATGAAGTCACAAAAGATCTGTATGATGTATAAACTTCGAACAAAGGAAGAATAAGTTAAAAGCTGCGTTTGTTTTTAAATGAAAAATTACAAGAAAATTAAACCTAATCAATACCTACTGAATCTAAAGAATAAAAGATGGAATCACATGGATGATAGATTTGATCTAATATAACATGTAAGGATAAGGTTTGTAGTTGGACTTCTCCTGGGTTGACTTTAAATAAGGCTTAATCTTGGGCTAAATATATATATATATATATATATATATATATATATATATATATATATATATATATATATATATATATATATATATATATGTGTGTGTGTGTGTATATATATATATATATATATATATATATATATATATATATATATATATATATATATATATATATATATATATATATATATATATATATATATATATATATATATATACATATATATATATATATAGAAATTGATTAAAATGAAAAGGGGTCTTAAAATAAAAAGTATAGGAAGGATTGTGAGAGTGACATGTGTCATTATGCCATATCACCATGCCACATAATGATGACACCTCACTATTTTAAAAAATTCGATTTTTTTTTAAATTTCAAAAATTTTTTAGAAAAAAATTATTTTTAAAAAAAAAAATCGAATTTTTTTTCGAAAAAAAAATTTCGAAATTTTTTTTTACAAATTTTTTTTTTCAAAATTTTTTTTTTCGATTTTCTTTTCGAAAAGAAGTTTTCGATATTTTTTTGGAAAAAAAATATTTCAATTTTTTTTATAAAAAATTTAAAACTAAAACAAAAGATAATTTATTGAATCGCAATTATAAATTTTGATGCATCATGTTAATAAGTTAATGCATCACAGTAATAAGTTACTGCATTATAGTTCATCACCGAACTTAATGCAGTAACTAATTACAATGATGCATTAATTTATTAAGTTGATGCATCAAACATATAAATGTGATGTAGTAGATTATTTCTTTTAAATTTTTAAATAAAACAAAAGATAATCTACTGGATTACAATTATTTATTTTGATGCATATAGTTCATCACCGAACTTAATGTAGTAAAACAAAAGATAATCCTACAGGGTAACCTAAGCCAAAACCGTTTAAATTCAGTAATTTTCTTGTGCATAAGGAGGGTTTTCATGAAGTGGTAGCTAATGGTTGGTTGGCCAATGTTCATGGCTGTGCTATGTTCAAGTTTGTTAAATGGTTAAAAGGCTTAAAGGCCCCGTTGCGTAAATTGCTTTTTGAACAGGGTAACCTTCATGATCGTGTTAACAGACTGTGTGTGGAATTAGATGTTGTTCAACAAGCTCTTGATAGAGATCCATCTAATGTGTTGCTGAAAGAAGATCATGCTCATTATCTAGTTGCTTTTAAAGAAGCTTCTCTTGATGAGGAACGATTCCTTCGTTAGAAAACTAAAATTGAATGGCTTGATGGAGGAGATTCTAATACGGCTTATTTTCATAATTCGGTTAAGAGTAGGGCTGCTCGTAATCGTATTGAAATGGTTCGTGACTCTCATAATGTTCTTCATGATGGTGGTGATGTGCCTGGTGCTTTGTTGCTCATTATGAGCAGTTTCTCGGTCAGGCAAGTGATTCAGGTGCTTTTAATACTTCTAATTTGTTTGTTCGAAAGCTTGGTGCTCTGAAAGCTACCCATATGGTTAGAGTCATCTCTGATTCTGGAATTAAAAGCACATTATTTTCCATGAGTGATGATAAAGCGCCTGGTCCGGATGGTTTTACTGCTGCTTTTTTTAAGAAGTATTGGGATATTGTGGGTGTTGATTTTACGTGTGTTATTCGTAAGTTTTCCTCTAATGGAAAACTGCTTAAAGAGGTTAATCATACTATCATTGCTCTTATCCCTAAGGTTTCTGTCCCAAATATGATTACTGATTATCGCCCCATATCTTGTTGTAATGGTATTTTTAAATGCATTAGCAAGATAATTGCTAACCGTATTAAAGGGGATTTGGGTGATTTGGTTAATATTAATCAGTCTGCTTTTGTTCCGGGTCGTAGGATCTCGGATAATATATTATTGACGCAAGAGTTGCTGAGAAATTACCATCAAAATTTGGTCCTCCAAAATGTGCTTTTAAGGTGGATATTCAAAAAGCTTATGATACGGTGGACTGGCAGTTTCTTCGTAACATACTGATTGGTTTTGGATTCCACCATTTAATGGTTGATTGGATTATGACGTGTGTTTCTACTACTTCGTATTCTATTTGCATTAATGGTAATCTATATGGCTGGTTTCAAGGAAAAAGAGGTCTTCGACAAGGTAATCCGTTGTCTCCGTATCTTTTCACTTTAGTTATGGAGATTCTTTCTCTCATGTTGCAGCGAAGGGTTCTTAATGCGGAGGAGTTTTATTTTCATTACCGCTGTGAGCAGCAACGTATTATAAACCTATGTTTTGCAGATGATCTCTTCTTGTTTTCTAGGGTTTCACTTGGACTCTATGCAGGTTATTATGGATGCGTTGGAGGAATTTAAGATAGCTTCGGGTTTGGTTCCAAGTATCCCCAAGAGCACTGTTTTCTTTTGTAATGTATCCACTGCTGTTAAAAGTAGTATTTTACATATCATGCCTTTTGCTGAAGGCGTGTTACTTGTCAGATACCTTGGTGTTCCGCTCATTTCGTCTAGGCTTCTATATAGGGATTGTAAAGTCCTTATAGAAAAGCTAGAGAGTTGAGTAAATGATTGGCGCAATAAGTTTCTTTCTTTAGCAGGAACACTCCAGTTAGTTCGTTCAGTGCTTTCATCTAGGCATATTTACTGGGCGTCTGTATTTGTTTTACCTGTTCGGATTATTCATGATTTGGAACAGCTTATGAGATGCTTCTTATGGTGTCAAGGTGAAATGAAGATAGGTAAGGCTAAAGTTGCTTGGGATTCTGTCTGTACCCTATTTTATGAAGGTGGCCTTGGTATTCGTAAGCTTTCTGATTTTAATGCTGCTTTAATGATTTCTCATATCTGGTGTATCCTTACTCGTAAAGATTCTTTATGGGTTAAATGGATTTATTCTTACAAGTTAAAGGATAGAAGTTTCTGGGACATTCCAGGTATTGGTGATATGAGTTGGGACTGGAGAAAAATTCTCCAGATTAGATCACGTATTCGTCAGTTTATTTGGTACAAGATTAATAATGGTAAGGTTGCTTCTATGTGGTTTGATAATTGGGCAGATTTGTGTCCATTACGGGACGTTCTTACGGTTTGTAGCATCACAAGATCGGGGCTCTCTCTTTCTAATAAAGTTAGGGATCTTATCATTGATGGTATTTGGAAGTGGCCACAGGAATGGAATGCTAGATTTCCGAACATTGTCTCTATCCCTGTCCCTGTTATTAACGATGATAAGGATGATGATTTGATGTGGCGGGATATATATGGGGTTTTACATCCTTTTTCAGTTTCATTAGCATGGGATTCTATACGGTATAGGGCGGTGATGGTTAATTGGTACCATGCTGTTTGGTTCGCTCATTGTATTTCTCGTCACTCTATTCACTTGTGGTTAGTGGTTAGAAGAAAATTGAAGACTCAAGATCGGCTTAGGCAATGGGATGTTGGCCCTTTGGTGGATTTAAGCCTTCTTCGATATCCTTTGTGTAAATTGGTGCCGCATTCTCATGCCCATATTTTCTTTGAATGTTCTTATTCTGTGCAGGTTTGGTCTAAGGTTCGGGTCCTCTGTGATATGGATAGCGTTCCCCCTCGAATTGATGATATATTAACTTATGTTATTCCAATTTCTAAAGGAAAGTCTTGCCCTAGTATCCTTGCACGTCTTGTGTTGGCTGCTACTGCGTACTTTATATGGATGGAACGTAATTCAAGACTTTTCAAGAAAAAGCAGATGGCGGTTGATCAGCTTGTTCAGATTATTTATGATACTATTCGATTGAAGTTGATTTCATTTCGTTTACCAGGTCGAGTTTGCTGCTTGACAAATGGAGGGTGCCGAGCTTTAGAGTTTCTTACGATGGGAGTGCCGGGTAAGGGTTGTACTCTTTTTCCCTTGTCCAAGGTTTTTCCCACTGGGTTTTCTTTGGCAAGGTTTTTTAAGGAGGCAGACTCATTTGGATTTCCTTTTCTCCTATCGTGGTGCTGTTGGAAGCTGAAGAGAATGAGTGTCTTCATGTTTGCATCTTGGTTTCTATCTAGTTTACATGTATTGAATTTCTAGTTTAGTTAGTGTTTATGTTATTGCATAACCGCGTGTTAACATGCTGCCTGTAGCATGCGGATAATGTGGTATCTCAGCCACATTCCTTTGTATTTCAACGTTTTTTTGGTTAATATATTTACCGGAGAAACCCTTTACAAAAAAAAACTAATTACTGTGATGCATTAACTTATTAAGTTGATGCATCAAACATATAACTATAATGCACTAGATTATTTTTTTATTTTTTAAATAAAACAAAAGATAATCTACTGCATCGCAATTATATATTTTGATGCATCATGTTAATAAGTTAATGCATCACATTAATAAGTTACCGCATTATAGTTCATCACCGAACTTAATGTAGTAACTAATTATGTGATGCATTAACTTATTAAGTTGATGCATCAAACATATAACTGTGATGCAGTAGATCATTTAAAAAAAAACTTTTCAAAAAAAAAATTTCGAATGGGCGAGGACGTCTCGTAAGTATTTTCTAAAAGTACGTTTGTGTGTTAGTTTTATGTGTTTACAGATATGGTTTGATTTTCCGTCTTTTTTTCCCTGGAACCCAGTGTTCGTGTTTTGTTTCTTTTATTTTTACATTTTTGTATCTTTATTTTGTGTATTAGTTTTTGTTGTCGTTTTGTTTTTTTGCGTTTTTTTCAGTGTTTTGCTACGTTTTCTGATTATGTAAGTATTATTTTCTTTTTTAATATTTCATTTTGTTTATTTATTTATTGTTTTATAAACTTTTGTATTTTTTTATTAGCTTTAGTATTATTTTTTTGTTAACTTTTGTATTTATGGTTTTGCTTAGTGGTTGGTATAGTTGTAATTGTAAAATTTATAATTATTCACCACTTGCACTCTTTATCTTCTTTTTAACTTTGGTATTTCTAACAATGTTACTATTGCTATTGATCATTTGGTTTTGATCAATCATCCATTGGTTCATTATGTTTCATGTATGGTTTGGTTTTTTTATTTTTTAGGCCCTGGCCACCGAGTGATTATGTTTTTATTTCTTTTATATATATACAATTTTGTATCTTTATTTTATGTATTAGTTTTTGTTGTCGTTTTTTGCGTTGTTTTTCAGTGTTGGTTTTTTTTTTGCTACGTTTTCTGTGTATATAAGTATTATTTTTTTAAAACTTTTTAATTTAGTATTATTTATTTATTGTTTTATAAACTTTGGTGTTTATTTTTTTAACTGGATCATTTTGCATTTAACTTGTTTAAAACCAGATCAGATTGATTTTAACCGGATTTTAAACCGCTCCTGGCCATTTTATTAAACCGGTTACGAACAACCGGATCGGTTTGAAAAAATGCTTTTAATAATACTGATTTTTTTAAACGGGTTTCGGTTTTTAAAAAGGTGATCGGTACCGCTTCACTTTATGTTAATCCGACCTTTTAAATATATATATATATATATATATATATATATATATATATATATATATATATATATATATATATATATATATATATATATATATATATATATATATATATATATATATCAGCAAATATATACCGCTTCACTTTATGTTAATCTACATGTTTAAATATTTAAGTAATTGAGTTGTTTTTTTTAAGATTTAATTACTATGACTCGCATATGTGCAGTGGTGGAGTTTGAAGATATTTGTTTAGGGTCGAGAAGAAGGGAAATTTAGTTTGATAGTAGTGTATGTACTAATGTCAATGAAACATATAACTAAACGCTATCTCTAATAACACACTTATAAGACATATAATATAATATGATCCAAATGAAATGAATTTACTACCTTTAATGAGACATATAAGACAAATAAAAACGCAATATACAATTCGGAGTCTAGAATTGAGTATGATCATCTGGTTATATAGAGTTCTAAAGCACACTTAGGGGTGTTTAGCTTTGCTTTTAAATATAAAGTTTATTTGTTTTAAAAATAAATAATCAAATAATCAGTATAATCAGTTGTTACAAAAATAATTTTAAAAATATAGTGTTTGTATATGATTATATAGTGTGATATCCAAATAATAGAATAATTAATTGTAAAGGTGTTAGAGAAATTATATAATTTCATAAACTACATGTAAAATTACCAAAAAGACATCCAATATCTTACTGTACTACAAGAAGTTCACAACTATTTTTTCATGTATTACTACTACGTATTAATTTATAAAGCTTAACATGTGGCATTTTTTATAGGCACATTATATACATACTTGTTTACACCTACCAATATTTTTACTCTTCTTCATCACATATCTACCTCTTATCTTCTTTGTGGCTATTTTTTAGTTCTATCCAAAAGTGCAAGAGAACAAACTCGTCTATCATTATTACACACAAATTATACTATAAATCTTTGTTTAAAAAGTCTAAATGGTGTGATAGCCTGATATGACGAACGACTTATTTGAGCTCCCAAAGTGAAAAACGTTATCCTTCTCTAACCGAATGAAATCAGCATAAAATAATTTGTGAATATTGAAAGTTTTCAAGTTGTTTATGTTTTCTTCATTATGCTCTACTTTTTATTGGTAAATTTGGGTACACGAGGAAGAACATAATAACAATGAATAATAACCAGGTATATATAATCATGCTTTATATATCATACGCAAGAGAAGTGTGTTGACCAAATTTACACGACACATTTTCAACGTTACACGACACGTGCATCTCAACGCTACTGTATAAAGTTCAATTGCTTGTGTATCTTGATAGAGTTAAATCACTTTTCTCGGACTCCTTTACATTCTTTGATCTGGTAGAGTTAAAAAAATAAATAAAGGTAGATCAGAGAACAACTTTATTACTAAAGTGAAGATCTACAGAAAGATGGGACACTCGCCAATTTCAGACACCAAGAAGAGCATAGTGAACTGCTCGTGCAACAACTAAAGCAGGAACTAGCTGCTCTAGGAGCCGCTTTAACAGCAGTTGATAAAGCTGAATGTAAAAAAGGCAACATGGCACAACTAAAATTTTGCATAAGGATGATAGATAAACAACCCAAGCCTAGAGGTTAACACAAATTTATGAATGAAGATAAATTTGTAGCATTAAGGCATACCGTGAAACCCTCAAACCATGTCCTGCACTAATAAATTTCTACCTTTCAGCATTTGAAAGCTCAGTTATGTTGTATACACAACATATGTCCATTTTGAAAACTGAGAACCATTCAACAGATGCCATAGATTTATTAGTCAGCATGCCTTCTTTTGAGTCTTGTGTTGAGCCCGTTAAGATGCAGAAACATGTTTTCCTTTAGCATGTGTTATGTCTGAAGCTGCATTCTAGCAAAAAAAACCGCCCTTAGCTTCAGCAGGACAACACCTTCCTTGTCACTGATCATGGCTTTACCTCATTACTAAAAAGAGAACGATCAACAGATTAATCCATATGAGTTTGTAAAAACCTGATGAACAACATTTTTTTTTGGTAAAAGGGTAGCAATGACCCCGGTAAATAGAACCAAAAAAAGCGTTGAAGTACAAGGAATGTGGCTGAAATACCACATTAACCGCAAGCTACAGGCAGCTTGTTAAACAAAATGTTTACGACAGGCCATAAACATTAACTAGTCTAGAATGCTGGAAATATATAAACTAGACAAAAACCAAGACGATAACATAAAGTTACGAGGAAAATAATAAAATATCAACATGGGATCAGCCAGTAGGAGTGCTTGCCCCAATATGAGTATTGAGAAGATTCACCGATTCATCAAAGACGACCTCGACTCCCTCCTCCTCCTCATTATCTCCCTCGCTTACTTGAGCCCCTTCGTCAATACCAGGCATGGACAAAGATGAAAATTTATTAGATGTAGAAACACTGCTCATTTGAGCTTTAGCCTTGTTCGGACCATTAAGATTGCTGGACTGCTGCAACTGACCAGATTTAGTATGCAACTTACTACTATTATCAGAACTCGTACTTGTAGTATCCAAGTGAGTTTTTGGGCGAAAAACAACCGTCTTACCTGCTTGGAAACCCTTGCTCAATGGAACACCTCTCGGAACTTGATTCCCTAAATTACCTTTGTACTTCTTCCTCTTGCTTTGCACTTGTTGGAACCCATCTTTATCAACATGAGTTGTCACTTTTTCAACCGTTATAGGTTTAACATTTTTCGGACAAGAATCACCGGAATGACCAAAAATATTACAAGTATGACATCTAGGCGGTTTCCATTCGTATTCAACTCGAATTAACTCCTTAGTACAACCAGAGCCTTCAAGATCAGGGACACCAATAGTAACGTTATCTATAAACTCCGAATCAGCATTCATCTCAATAAGACAACGAGCAAAACTACAACGACCCCAAGACTCTTTGCACATATTATCAGTATAATTATCCATCATAATAAGCTTACCAAGAAACGAAGCAATTAAACTAATACCTTCCTCTTCAAATACCTGTAGCGGGACATCATGAAACTTAACCCATACCGGAATACGAGTTAGTTCCTCCTTTAGAAGATTCGTTTTCATAGTCCATTTCTTAAGAAAACTTGGTGAATTACGAACCATCCACGGACCACCTTCCAGAACCGCATTAAGACCCTCACTAGATCCAAATTGAAAAAAGAAAAAACCTTTCTCATTCATCATGATACGCTTAAGACCATGTTTTGCCCAGTTATTCTTAGCAAAATACTCAACCACAGGGAATGCAATCCTTTTACCAAGAAAGTAACCATATAAAGTGTTATGGTAGCGAGCATTTACTGTTTCAACAACCTTCCTAGGAATAGAGATATTAACCCCTTCATAGACATTTTCAGAATTAAACGAAGAAGAGACTGCATTAATACCTCCATTAGTAGACGTAACCATATCACCTTCAAATCTGCAAAGTAACATCAGAATTTCTTTAGCACGATTAGGTGAGATCAATTCCCACAACGGATGTTTCTTCATTCTTAATTCATGCATAAATTCACTCGCGTCAGCAAACGTGCGAATCGTTACACCAAATAATTTCAAAACCGCATGTAGATTACACAATTGCATACCATTAATGGTAGCAGCCTTAGCTTCAAGGTCTGTTTCCTTAGCCATTTGTGCAGAGTGCACATTCGAACCACCTGAACTGAGTGAAGAAGTGCTGCTAGTTAAATTCTTATGGCGTTCACACAAAGCTTTATAATAAAGCATAGTGGTCTCCTTAGGTAAAGTAGACCATTTAGGAAATTTTTTTGCCTTCACACCATTTGCAAACACTTCAATGTCACGCACAGTATTCAAAGGAATAGAAAACAAATTTGATATCTCCTCCAGCGTTACTAAAACCTCAAGAGTAGACACCTTAACCACATCCATCCAACCTGTAAACAATGGCTTATCACTTTCATTGCTAGAATCCATGTTCAATCAAACACAACCCTAACCACGAAAGAGAACCCCTAAACAAACAGTAACTTTTTTTTTATTTGATCGTAAAAACACTAATCAACAAAACGACACCCAAACAAAAACTTGCGAAACAGTAATATTGTTTAAGGTCAGCCGCCCAGAATAAAGGTCAGCCGCCAAAAACCTGGTCCCACCAAGTAATAATGCAGCAAAGAACAATTTAATGCGCTTAACCTTAAGGTCAGCCGACCACGATTATGTCAGCCGACCAATTAACTAAACCAAAAAAAGTCAGCTGACCATTAATTAGGTCAGCCGACCAATTGAGTTAAATTAATGGTGCAACGATAATAGAAAGTTAGCCGCCAAGAGTAATGATGAATGACCAATAAAGTCAGCTGCCTATAACGAGGATGATTTATGCCCAAGTAACAAGGAAGATTTAATGCAGCCGTCCACAAACAAGAATCAGCCGACGAAAAAAACAAGGAACACCGAAACCCTAAAAAACAATAAATGCTACTCACTTTTTAAACAAAACACAACAGAACCACTTGCCCAGGAACACGACAATCTAAATTAGACAAGTAACCACCAACGAGAATAATACACTCGCACAATACAATGACAGCAAAAAAAACGAAAAATAAAAACCAATTTAATTTACCCTAAAATCAATCAACCAAATAAAGACTTTGTTAACTCAAGAATAATCAGTGATTATTCGAGAAAACATCATCATTATAAGGTATTCGGATTAAAGGAAAAAGAAAATTAGGTTTATTATATGTTTAGTTCTAAATAGGCAGCATGACTTAGATATTTACTGATCTTTTATGCCACCTTCGCGTTTTCCCTGTAGCAAATGTGTTTTCAAAGATTAGTTTTAATATGCACTGTGTGGTGTATCTTTGTCTTTACAGTTCGGTTTGGACCTGCATCATTTAAAATTAGACCCTCTGAATTTCAGAGGATGTTAATGATGGATGAGTAGTCAGAGATATTAATCTCTTGAATGCAATAATATTTTAAACAAAGCTAATGAGCGCTTCTCGTTTCAATGATTGCATTTCACTTAAGAGTGTCTCCTTATCAACAACATCCTCCTTAGCCATCCAAGCTCCGGTGGGACTTCTTCTGATAATGCATTGACACCAAAAGTCCTATTAAACCGGATCCAATAGATGCATCAAAGTTTGACGACGCTAATTTTTACTCTTGCATCAGCTGCTATTTTTAGACTACCAGAACTCTCCATCCCTGTGGTTTACACTCCGTAGACCATTATCTCATGGTGAAATACCGATAAATTCAAATCCACAACTAACATACCAAATTCCTCTTTAATCTTCATATTTATGTTTTCGATTGAGGTAAAAAGCCCTAACAACCTGCAACATCACACGTTAGATAATTTAGCACATATTATATAATGCGTTAGTTGTTTATTATCACATTGAATTCCATATTACCAGTTTAACCGTTTGATTCCTAAGATATTCCTCTAGCGTATCAACATTTTGCGTTTTAAATATATCCCACAAAGCACCACCCTATATTAGATTAACCGGCTGCTCATCCTCTTTAATATTCATACCCTCGTCACAAACCAAACCATTTGGACAGTAGTTTAACATTTGGAATGAGATTTAGTTTTGTATATTGTATCTGATTGTAGATGGTTTTTAAAACCCAAACATCCTAATACTAGATTACTCTCCAACGTGCAAAGAATTCGTTTAAAGTCGAATGAGGAAGGGTATGTTGTACTCTCTGTCCGTGGAAATCAATGTTGAATCATAGGTAAACAAAAATGTAAACAATCACAGGAAAGGAAACACACATAAATGTAACAATGCCGAATCATAAGTAAACAAAAAAGTTGATTGGGCGAAGTAAACGGAAAGGAACCTGATAAAATCTTGGGTATACAAGTGCTCCACCAACTGCATGGCCATGTGAGGTCCAAAAGCCTAGTGCACTTGAAGCAACCTGTCCTAGGAATTATAGAAAGCTATCATGCAGCGCCTTTAACATTGAGCCGGTTGCTAATTTACTAACAATCATAATAAAAAAACTTGAAGTTATCATTATTCTAACATGATGGTTTTATATGCCACATTTGATAGACGCTGTAAGTATAAAACTCCTTGATATTTCTCAAATCTTTATGATCATACATATATACATGTACAACCATCTTGTTCGTTGTCCTACTGATGCTTATTGGATACCAAACGTGACAGTTTATCTCCACATATATAGTAACACATTATTGTTTTCCTATTCAAATATATACTTGATGTCTTAAGCTGGCTATTTCAACCCATTTACACGCATATGGGTTGATACGCTTGTGTCATCAGTTCTAATGCGTCATAATTATTATAAAAAGTTCAAAAATGATAGTCGATGTATATCTTTAATGCCCATTTTGACCCATTACCAAAACTAACCCAATGTGTATTATTACCCAACCCACACATTTTGCCACCTTTACTCCAAATGAAAACGAACGCAAGTACCTTGTAGAAAAGGTCCAGACACTATGAGGTAGATGGCGACGCTTTTGGAATTTCATTAGTCTCATTCCCGTGGGTCAAGACTCGAATTCACAACCAATGTCACATCCTCCATAATCACACGCTCCACAAAATCACCATCTTTTAATCAGTTAAGAGGATTCCCCACTGTTTGGTAAGCTATGACTACCACCACAAAGAATCACCACTATGTTATCTGAGCTCCCTAAGCATCCATAATTTTCTTTGGTGTTGTTCTTGATAATAATAGAAGCAATCTCCCCACCGTACAGTGAGTCAGGTGCTATCAGATGTTTATTTAATCAGACCTTTATTTGCCCAAATCACATACCTTTATTCAATTTTCTTACGATTATATTTACATTAGACCTTTATTTGCCCAGACGTGGATGAGGTTCTTGTCACACCCCACCATGGCGGAATATGGGGCGCGACGTATGGATATCATCACAACATGGCGTGTCTATAGAGATAACTAAATAAAATAAGAAATGTCATAAAATGGTGACACAAATGTCATGACAATATCTCAACAAAGCAGGAGTCTAGGTAAGTAGGTAACATTCCTACCTCTTACCCAAGACAAACAATAACATAGACAAAGCAAACATATTTAGGGGTCAACATTATCACTTATAAAACAATCAAAAGAAACTAAGAAGGAACGGGGATCTCCTTCTATATGCAATCCTAATGCCTCCAAAACTAGCCACTTTTATTCTCAAGCTTAACCACATTCTCACCTGAAAGAGACACTAAAACACGTCAACATAAAGTTGGTGAGATTCATAGGTTTAGACTCTAACGCCAAAATCAAACCATAAGCTATGAAAAACAACCACTAACAAATGAACATATGGACAATGTGATACAAACATGCAATAACAACTAATATTCAAGATTTAACAAACCAAACCAAATCCAAGGCTCCCAACCTTACCAAACACCATGGTACCATAGGCGCCCATACACCTATGTACCAATCCCAAGGCCCCGCCTTGTCATTATCCATTGGTCCCATAGATGCTCACACATCTATGTACCTCCCCAAGGCCCCGCCTTGTCAACATCCCCTTGGTACCAAGTCAAAACATAAAACAATCATGAATCAACTAGCAGTTAATCACATAAGTATGCACAAGTCCATCACCAAACACAAAACATTCGCAGCATAATTTATAAAAACAAGAAAGTGTCTCTTCCATCCCATCTGGAAGTCAAAATCATTAGTAGACACGGGACTATGAAACTCACCTGATTGAGCTTCTCCCAATAATCCGTGCACTAGCAAAAAGCTAACAAACAAAAACACAAAATCAAAACATGAACCAAACACTAAGATGGCTCATCAACCTATGATGGACATCTAACCTTCTCCCATATATATACCTCATTAATATGCTCTAAACAGCCCATTACCCTTCCCTAACAAGTCCTTAACTTGATTAAGTTTGATACCTAACCCGTTCATATTTTACACAAAACAGTCCCAACTTTTAGGTCTCCAAACTATAAGCCAAACGCCCACCTAACCATACACATGACCTCTGTAAAAGAAAACCTATGCCCTTACATATGTTAGCTAACACCTCCCATTTGCCCCAACCTTAAAGGTACTGTTAAGGCCCCGATATATATATATATATATATATATACTTTTGTCTATCCAGATTTTACTGATTTTGAACATACAAAAAGTTTGTTATAATTAGGGGGTCTTACCCTAACCCAAAATATTAGCCCCAATGCAGATACTTCCTATAATATATAAACCAACTCCCATGTTCGTTTGAAAGTCCCAATACAACCCTAAGTATCCCAAACAACCCAAAACCTAAAAAGAAAATAGGCTGATTTCAAAACTCTTTTGACCTCCGGCTGTTGTAACCTATTTTTGACCCACTTCCCGACCTCCAATTTAGTTCTAGTTTCTTGTATTTGAATCCACTTCAATTACCTTTCCAGGGGTACTTGGATCGCAAAATAAGAGTTTGTAGAACTCCCTATATGATCAAAACAATGACACAAATATTCTGCCCAGTTTTTAAAAAGGAATTTAACATAATTAACCTAATTAATTACCCATAACTCCACTAATTACAAGCCCTAATTCACCTAATCATTATAATATCATTATTATACAGATTTTAATTTAAACCCTAACCTAAATCCATCATAAGATGATTGAGAAGGAATTAAAACACTTTAATTAAAAAGGGTTTAAAGATTTTACCTTTGATTTATGAAAACCCCCCCAAATTTTTGATGAACCCTAATTCTCTGTGATGTGACCGTCGACCAAAGACTCCAGGAACAAAAAAAATATGCGTTTGATATTATGTGAGGTGTTCTTTATATAGCACAACAATCCTAGTCCAACCAAAAGCCCACTTACCAAAAATTTTCTCTTTTTTTTGTTTAAATCGTCCCAAACCGACTCCCCTTTAATTTTTTTTAATTTTTTTTTCTTTTTATTGTTTAATAGTATGTAATTAACAATACCTTAATTTACCTTAAATTATTTCAGCCCCTAAAGTTCCTAAAATCTCAAAAACGAGAAACTAGTCAATTTTACGCGTTTACCGTAAAAGACGTAAAATATACAGTTTTAAAAAAAATCTTAAATTTTAAAATAAACTTTATAACTATGTCCTAAATGACTTAAAACCATCCCGAAAAATACTCACATGACTAAACACCTTACCCGAGACCTCAAAATTCTAAACCGTAAATCATAAAAATACGATTTTTCTATTATACTTATATGTATACGTAAAACACCAAAATAACACCATTTCATTTCATAGTCACTAATTTGTGAGCTCATAAACATGAAATCATCACACATCGTTTCACTCACAAGGTACCCCGTACCGGAAACGATATCCAAACCACAATCTATACACACCAATTAGCACATAAACACGTAAAGACACGTAACTTGCACAAAATAAAACTAAGTGAAGAACCTCAAAATCGCGGTTGTCACATCACTCCCTCCTAATAGAAATCTCGTCCTGAGATTTACTCCTTAGGATCAAACACACAACCAACAAATCACATGAGGATACTTGTTCTAAATGAACTCTTCTCATTTCTATGTGTACTTTAGTTCAAGTCCCAAATTACCACATATACTAATTACCAATATTTAAATTCATACCCAAACTCTTGACCTCACAGTCAATAAATCTCACAAATGACTCTTTGATAAAACAAAGACCCTTATTAACACAAATCCCGAATAACCGTACATGCAAATATGCATTCTCAAACAACATTTACCAATCTCAATACACGAAATATAACATGTATACCACTCATTTCCCCCCAGGTAAACTATGCTCATAAGCTACTGGTCCGATCTTTCCAAAGATCATAAATGGACATAGAAAACTCTACATCAACTCTTCCATTTTACCAAAACATACCACCCGTTACTATGGGTGAAACTTCCTACATAACTTTGTCACTAAACTCTAGTGGTTTCCTCCTTTTCAACATAACATCCCTTGTTGCTCTCATCCTTTCCACAAACACCGTTACCACATTAGTAGCCTCCTTTACCAATTCTAGTCCACAATGGGGACAACTCACCCTATCCTTTCATATAGTGCCTCAAATGGCATTTATCGACTTCTAGTATGATAACTATCATTATATGAAAACTCAACCATCACTAAAGAGTTTCATAACTCCCTCTAAATCAATCACTCATGCCCTCAGTGTAACTCCTAAGGTTGTATAAAATATCTCACTTGCCCATCCTTTTCCAGTTAGCTGGATATACTCATATCCAATCATGTTCATCAACTCCCTTTAGTCCGTACCACAAACTACATAAAAATTCCAATTTCCTTACAAAATGACCTATGACGGTCTTTCACATATCCATTAGTTCTTCCAATCCAAATCAACTTATGATCTATACACATCATCAAAAGGACAGTTATCTCAGTTAGTCTATCAACTGTCATCCAAACCCATGCTACAACTACTTCCATTAAATTTGGATAGCTCACTAGTAGCACCTATACACTTATTTCTCACTTTTCTTCATGATTTTTTTTATTATATACCCAACACTTCCTTTATACCTACACAATGTCCTACCTTCAAGGTCATATTGCTCCTCATCTTGTCTCAGTTAGACCAAGCCCTTCGTCCCTATGGCACATCACACCTATAACTCCTCATCCATTCGATTATCGATACTAAGCCTCCCAAACAATCAGTATAGGTTAGTGCCATTTCCTTTTCCACACTACGACAGTATTAGCCTACGTCGTGCTTTATTCTACTCATTAAGCTCTACCAAAGTTTTACCTTCGGTTCCTATCTCGACCTGTTTCATTCATGCTTCGCTTCTATACACACTTCTTTCTTCTTCCTCAACTCCTACCATACATCACGATGTGATGCTTCCCATCGTTCCTTCCCTTGCCATAATCCTTCATAAGGCATTCCATACATATTAGGCTAACTTTTACGCAAAACCCTCTATTCCATCACATCCGTACGCAATCCTTCCAACTTCTCAACTACGTGACTTCTCATTCCTCTTGAAATATGAGATGAATTAGTTAGTCTATCGACTATCACCCAACTCTCGTCGCACTTATTCCTCCACCTCATTATGTATCCCTTTCACCAATTTCGTCCTTACATCGCCCTTTCTAAGCTACTCCTATCTATGTAAGAAGTATAGTCTACGTCCCTTTTCTCCATATGATTGTCCATGCCACGCAACATACATGTTGACGCGTTCTCTGCTTTAGACAACGCAACTCGTGCAACCTACATCCTTCATCCAAACCACCCTAATATGTCATCCATATAGTTCAAGTTCGTCTCAGCTTCACTTCATTCTTCTTATTTCATGTCTCATCAACCATGCTTGCCTTTCTCAGATGGTACTTGGCCTTGCAATTTTTCTTTCATCACTTAACTCCACCCATCACCTTTTCCAAATGTTCAATCAAGATGATTAAATATGTGTTAGAGACGTTCATGATCTGTATAGATCATTCTCTACGTCTCGTACCCCAAATGCCCCAAGCATTCTAGGCAGATATAACAATCTAGCTCCACTAACTAAGTCTATCTAGTCATCTATACGCCAAAATTTTCCAAGTAGCTTCACTTGTTTTTTTTCTCACAACCAGTTCTCCTACTCCCTCCTAATAGGGACAGACTAGAGTTTCATGTGATTCCATGCGGATCACACTCTCATCTTATACCCATATTAGTTTCCATTTGTCTACTAAGCCATATTTTGAATTCTTATTCAAATCTCATACTTCTACTTTGACCACGCACCCAACATGAGGTATTTTCAATCATCATCTTCTAGGAATACTTGGTTCTCTCCTTCCATGGTTCTCCCTTATTCCTACACTATCCCGTCCAACAAAAATTCCATACCTCATTCATTAAATCTATAGAAATCACTAGTGCATGGATAATGCATAGCTGTCTCTTCCAAAGATCTTTCATAACACCTTCACAAAACCAACTCTCTAATCACTTCTCCACGAAACTCATTCAGCTCAGCTTCACTTCTCATCCCTTGATCCCCTTGTTACTTCCACGAGTTCTTATTCTCCCATGTCATGTATTCATTTCATCACGATCCACCGGTTCAGCTCTTTGTAGCTCCACTCTGATACTCGATCTGCCCTTCTTCGTCACGAACCATACGTAAATTTCCCATCATAGTGTTTGTCACTTTTCTAGTCCTCGCAACTTTTGTGACTCCTTCGAAATCTCTTGCATCCTTCCTGCAGCCGACATGTAGTCCTTTTAGCTCCTTGCTTCGCGATGTAGCTCTTTACGCACTCCTTCTCGTCTCCATGATGTTACCTAGGAACTTCACACTACCAGTAGCTTCTAACTTCAACTCATCTACCACAATATTTCTAAAAGTACTTCAACCCCTCAATGGCTCACTCTTCCTTACTTGTTGTACTTCACCGTTAATCAGCCTCCGACCAATCATTCTTTCACATTCCTGTTTTCCTTCACGTGTCTACTACTACCTTGCCTCCATAACTATACTAATTCCCTTGCGTGTTGTTTGCCCAATCTTTAGTAGAAAATTTCTACTCTACCCTCACATCCGCTGGTACTTTCATCAATCTCCTAATGGTACTTCAACCAACTTCTCACAGCATGACATCTTGTTCTCACGACCAGTCAACTAACTTTACTTACTCCCTTATTCCCGTAACCAATCTAAGTTCTAAGACTCCACAAATCTTAATCATTCCTTCATCACAACCTTTAAACCAAAACACATCTCTCCATTATAGTATCTAACCATAAGTAATACTACCCAACTCTATCCTCTCATCCTAACGTTCCCACAACCGTATAAATAAATCAACCATGACGTGTAACAAAAGAATTCCAAATAATCGTGTCCCAATAAAATATAGGGTAAAACGAACCCTAGCCAAAACAACTGAAAACAAAACAATGTAATCCGAAAGATCAATGGAGTGTGCCAACAACGAAAAATTTAGACTCTTCACGATTAGTATTACCAAATCTCGATACCCTAGAAAAATTTTAAAACTTTCATCCCAATTAGTTACTTCTCATAAGAACCAAACTCCCATACTACTAAAACCAATCATACTCATTATTAACCATAAACTCATCCTTTATCTTCATCATTTTATCAATATATCAACTAATTAGTATACTACAATCTTAACCATTATCTTGTTTACCCATATTAAACTTATTTCACTTGTTATTATGAAACTAATACATGTTTATAAAATAAAGTGTTTATTTTTTGGTTGGTTATAACTAAACTACTACACATTTACAAGGTGTGGTGTTATTATTATCATTACTATAATAAAATCTCTTTTTTTTACTCTTTCCGTCTTAGTTAAATTATTCTAAAATTTTAACTCCACTTAAGAAAATTATTGTAAAATTTCTTTACCCCTTTAAAATATATTATCACATGTTACATAGAAGACTAATTGATAGGTGTGAAAACACCCATCCTTTTACCACTTATTTCTTGCTAAAACGAGACCAAAACGCGTATTTAATGTCATTTGTTTGGAATTATGCGTGGTTTGTGTGTTTGTTGTGTTTCAGAGCCAACCGGATAAATATTGAAGAAAACATGGGATTACACGGGTTTTATCGAAGAAAAAGACGAAAGACGAAGTCTATAGTCCAAGAGATGCAAAAGATTTGAAGTTAATGGGCCTATTTGAAGATTTATCGAAGAAAAGGACCAAAGATGGAAGATTTACATATGTCGAAGAACTCAAGTCTATTAAACGAAGAAATTAAAAGACGAGTTGAATTTATTCATCGACAAATCCCGAATCAGAATAAAAAAAGTCAACTCTACTGAAAAGACGAGAAGACAAAAAGAGAGGAGAAAAGCCCACTCACCAACCAAAGCCCAAGGCCTATAAATAGACCTTCCCTTCACATTTTCAAAGCTAGTTCATTTTCTGTTATTTCTCTTCCTGTTTCGTAGGAAAACCAACTCCATTAAGGAGTTTGGTGATTTTTATTTTTCTTTGATTCCTCCATGATCTTGTAAGTTTTAATCTTTCCTTTTGTTTGTTTGAATCTTAATCCTTAATACAATTTCCATTTAATCTTGTTCTTCCTTTTCTTATTGATTCTTAAGTTTTAAAGTTTTTATTTGGTTGATTTTGATCTCTGAAAACAAGTGGGTTTTATGTTTTTATTGGTTTAGAATGATTGTTATTATTAGTTAATCATTAGTGGCTATTTTGGTTTAATCCTGAGATTTATTTTGGTTGAATTTGGTTAAAATTCGTGGTGTTTTGTTTCCCCTGTTCTTCGCGTCTTTAACTTCCCCAGATTCTGAACCAAGGGTTTTTGTCAGTTATTCCGAATGAGCTAAAATATTCCGAATCAACATTTTGTTAAAATCATTCCGAATGAGCATTTTAAGCTAATTGATCCGAATCAAAGAATATTCCGGATAAACATATATATTCCGAACCAGCATTTCCTGTTTTTTTATTCCGAATAAACGTCTCAGCTTTGATATTTCGAACTAGTATTTTCTCTTCAAATATTCCGAATCAGCCACATTTTTCCGGATCAGCACTTTTATTCCGGAAGAGTCAATATTCCGAACGAATGACTTATTACGGATGAAGGTTTATTATTCCGAATGAAAGATATTCCGGATGAGCTAATTTATTCCGCATGAGTAACATTCTGAATGATGCACGATTTTTCCGAATGAAGCTGATTTATTCCGAATAACCAAATTATTCCGAACGAGTTGATATTCCGGATGAGTTGTATATTCCGGATGAACTTCTTTTCCGCATGAACCAATTATTCCGAGTCAGTCATATATTCTGAATGAACATTGTTTTCCGAATCAAGTGATTATTCCGCATGAAGGGTTTATTCCGGATGAAGGTTATTTATTCCGGATGAAGTGATTATTCCGGATCAGCAGAATTATTCCGAATCAGTAGTTTTTCCAAGGGAAGGTATTTTACTGTTTAAGTTTAATTCAAGCTTTATTTTAAATTGTATTTATTAATTGCTTTTAGTTTATTTTTATTACTTCACGCACTTACCTTTTAAGTAGATATAGATCAAAAGCTCCCCCTTTTAGTCACCAAGAACAACAATTCCACTTTGAACCGTGATCGATTCGAGAAGATACCGAGAACGAAACAACGACAAATATAATTGGGTACGAGCAACACAAAGAAAGATCTTGCAACCACTATTTTATTAACTAACCAAAAATCAGTTATTAAAATGGCGCCGATGCCGGCTCTTTTCGTAAGGATCAACGGTTTTTTGTGAGCAAAAATTGGATTTTGGGATCCGTTCTTTCGGGAACGTTATTTTCTAGTACAGAAATTTTTCAAAAAAACCCACAAAAAATATAAAATTTTCAAAAATACACAAAAAAAATAAATTAAAAAACCTATAAAAACCAAAAATATTTTCTCTTGCATTTTCCTTTTATTGTATGCGTACTCGATCATCGTCTTATCCCGAGCCTGATACTCTCGATACTTTAGACATGGCCGGTGTACACAACAATAATAATCCACCCCACCCCAACATGAATAATCTACCCCAACCCGACCTACGAACCATGGAGGATCTATGCCAACCTACGATGAATGGACGTGGAGGCCCGATTACGCCGATGCAAATCACGGCTCAAGAGTTTCGTTGAAGCATCACATGATCCAACAAGTGCAAACTAATCCATTTCGCGGAATACCGGATGATGATGCCAACAAACACCTCGACAAATTCATTACCATCACCCAAAGCATGAAGTTGCCCGGTGCTTCTATGGATGTACTTCGTCTTCAACTATTTCCCCACTCGCTTTCTCACCATGCCGAAAAATGGTTTGACCGTCTCCCAATTAATTCTATTCATACTTGGGACGACATGAGTCAACGATTTTGGTCGCGCTACTTTCCACCATCCATGGTCACGAGCCTTCGTAACCAAATTAGTGGATTCATGCAAGACAATGATGAATCGCTCTTTGATGCTTGGAACGCTACAATGATTTGATCGACCGTTGTCCAAATCACAACATGCTCCCCGTCACTCTTATTGATACTTTCTACAATGGTCTCACTTTTCGTGATCGTGACACGATCAACGCCGCCGCCGGTGGTACTTTTATGAAAAGGAGACCGGAGGAGTGTAGAGAGTTGAATGAAAACATGACTACTCACCACAAGAATTGGGATTCATCCGCATCCTCAAGATCTAATCCGAGAGTCAATGTTTCATCTACTTCTTCCACCACCGACATGTCCGCCATGGAACGAGCCATTATCGAAATGAGCAAAAATATGCAAATTTTGGCTAATAACCATACTCAACAAGCTAAAGCCGTTGCTATTTCTTGTGATACCTGTGGTGGTCCTCATTCTTACAATGATTGTCCTTCTACCCTAGGCAGTTTTTGTGAAAACGTTAACGCGGCATACGGTACTTATCCCACGGGAGGCTATCAAGCTCGTCCTCAAGGAGACCGTAACTTGCTAACTTATCGTTCAAACAACTATCTTTCACCACCCGGTTTTACTCCTCAAAACCAAAACCAACAACAAAGCTATAATCGTAATAACCAAACCCAACCTTGTGCTAACAATCAATATCAATCCCAAAGAAACCCATACCCACCTCAAGGAAATTCTCAAGCTTACCAAGCTCCACCTCTCAATCAACCAACGGCGTTGAATCAAGACATCGAGACGTTCATGAGGACTAATAGAGAGATGGTGACGAATCTTCAGAGTCAATTCATCAACTTGAAGGGAGACATGGCGAAACAAGGGAGCGATATTCAAGCCGAGCTAAGGAATGACATGGCAAAACAAAGCAATGATATTCGCGCAAACATGAGAGACTCTTTTAGCACTCAAGCGGATAATATACGTGATATGATCGGTTCGCTTTTCCAAGGTAATCAACCCTCTTCTTCGGGTACTCTTCCGAGTAACACCGTTGCTAATCCACGAGGGGAGATGAAAGCAATCACCACTCGTATTGGAAAAGGTTATACGGAACCCGAGCTCCCTACACCTCCACCCGTGATTGTGAACAAGGAAAAAGAGCAACTTTCCTCACCTCCTTTGCCTTCTACCCCCATTACCCCACCACCCGCGGTTGTGAGTGATCCTACTCCCCTAAAGCCTTCCTCTTCATCCGATATACCTTATCCTTCAAGGTTGAGGAAAGAGAAGCAAAAGAGCAAGGATGATATTCAAGTTTCAAACTTTCTCAAAATGTTTAAACAATTAAATTTTAACATCTCCTTTGCCGAGGCTCTCACTCTAATGCCTAAATATATGAAGATATTTAAAGATATTCTAAGTGACAAGGAGAAGCTTCTTGACATTGCTTAGACCCAACTTAATGAGAATTGCTCCGCGGTTCTCTTAAGGAAATTGCCCACCAAACTTGGTGATCCGGGTCGCTTCTTGATCCCTTGCAACTTCCCAGGGGTAGAGAATTGCATGGCCCTAGCCGATCTAGGTGCTAGTATAAACTTAATGCCTTTAAGTGTTTGGAAGCAATAATCTCTCCCCGAGCTTGTCCCCACCAAAATGACTTTGGAATTAGCTAACCGTACGGTTGCTTATCCAGTGGGGATAGCCGAAGACGTCTTTGTTGGCGTTGACATTCACCTTCCCGGCGGATTTTGTTGTCGTTGACTACGAGATGGATCCTCGTGTTCCATTAATCGTTGGACGTCCCTTCTTGAGGACCGGTCGCACTCTCATTGATGTAGCCGCGGGCGAAATAATCATGAGAGTTGGTGACGATAAAATTGTCTTCAACATGGGTAAGATTTCTAAGCAGCCTTATTCATATGAGAGTGTTAATGCTATTGATGTTCTCGATGAGGCTTGTGAAGAACACTTTAATGATGCTTGCAAAAGTAATCTTTCTTCTCTATCCAATGTTGAGACCGTTGCCTCAATTGCTCCGTCATTGACTCCTTTTGGAGAAAGTGACTTTCTTTTGGATGATTTTGAAGCTAGCTTGGGTCCACTTGATCTTAAGTATGAATATTCTCCCACCGATTGGGAAGAAGACATTCGTACAATTGAGAAACTTCTCAATGAAGACCCTTTCTCTCCTCCTTCTCCTAAAGAGGTGACTAATGATGATCCATCATTAGTTACACCATCTATTGAGGATCCTCCCACTCTTGAGCTTAAGGACTTACCTCCTCATCTCGAGTATGTTTTCTTAGAGGACACTGATCAACTTCCCGTTATCATTGCTAAAGACTTAAAAGCCGATGAGAAAACTCGTCTCATTGAAGTTCTCAAGAAACATAAAAGAGCTATCGCTTGGAAAATCTCTGATACTCGCGGAATTGATCCTCACTTTTGCACACATAAAATTCTCATGGAGGACGACTTTAAGCCCACCATTCAAAGCCAACGAAGGGTGAATCTTAAAATCCATGACGTTATCAAAAAAGAGGTTATCAAACTTCTTGATGCGGGCATGATTTACCCTATCTCGGATTCACCATGGGTTAGTCCAGTCCATTGTGTGCCTAAGAAAGGCGGAATCACCGTTGTGCCCAATCAAAACAACAAGTTGATTCCTACACGTCTTGTTACTGGGTGGAGAGTTTGTATAGACTATCGCAAACTCAATGATGCCACGAGAAAGGATCATTTTCCCCTTCCTTTTATGGATCAAATGCTTGAACGTTTAGCGGGTAATGAATATTACTGCTTTTTAGATGGTTTCTCGGGTTATTTCCAAATACCCATCGATCCCCAAGATCAAGAGAAGACAACATTCACTTGTCCCTATGGCACATTTGCTTATAAAAGAATGCCTTTCGGCTTCTATCGTCGCTTTATCAAAGATTTTTCTAAAATCGCTCGCCCGATGACCCACCTCTTGGAAAAAGATACTCCTTTTATCTTTTCCAAAGAGTGTATTGAAGCCTTCAATCTTCTTAAGGATAAGCTAACTAAGGCGCCAGTCTTGGTCACCCCTAATTGGGAGCTACCTTTTGAATTGATGTGTGATGCTAGCGACTTTGCTATTGGAGCGGTTTTGGGCCAAAGAGTGAATAAACACTTCCAACCAATCCATTATGCTAGCAATACAATGACGGGGGCTCAATTGCATTATACGACAACCGAAAAAGAGCTTTTAGCTATTGTCTATGCTTTTGAAAAATTTCGCCCCTATCTTGTTTTATCCACCACCATTGTATACACGGACCATTCCGCGTTGAAGTACTTGATGACTAAGCACGACTCTAAGCCAAGACTTCTTCGCTGGGTTTTACTCCTTCAAGAATTTAACATTGAAATTCGTGACAAGAAGGGAGCTGAAAACCTAGCCGCGGATCATCTAAGTAGACTTGAGGATCCATATCAAGGGGATCATCTGAACAAAGAGATCAATGACACTTTTCCCCTTGAGACCTTAATGCCTGTTAGTGCCAAGCTTGATGACACCCCGTGGTTTGCCGACATTGCAAACTACTTAGCGGGTGGTGTTCTCATCAAAGGGTTAACTTCCCAACAAAAGAAAAAGTTCTTAAACGATGTTAAGACTTACTTTTGGGATGACCCTTTTCTCTTCAAACAATGCGCTGATTTGATTATTCGCCGATGTGTTGACGGACCGGCAGCTTTAGACATTCTCGAGGCTTGCCACAAAGGACCCACCGGTGGTCACTTTGGTCCCAATTTCACCGCCAAAAAAGTGTTTGACTCGGGATTCTATTGGCCCACCATTTATCGTGATGCTCACGAAATGGTTAAAAATTGTGATGCTTGCCAAAGACAAGGCAAGATCACACATGAAGATGAGATGCCTCAAAATTACATACAAGAATGTGAAATCTTTGATGTATGGGGCATCGACTTTATGGGGCCATTCCCTTCTTCTAAAGGAAACAAATACATCCTTGTCGCCGTTGACTACGTTTCAAAATGGGTTGAAGCAAAAGCTTTACCCACTAACGACGTAAGGGTGGTTTGTAACTTTTTGAAACATCTATTCGCTAGATTCGGTGTTCCTCGTGCTATAATCAGTGACCGCGGGACTCATTTTTGCAATGACCAATTCGCAAGAGTCATGGCTAAGTACGCTGTCAATCACCGTCTTTCCACCGCTTATCATCCCCAAACTAATGGGTAAGCCGAGATATCCAACCGTGGATTGAAGCGAATTTTGGAACGTACTGTCGGAGAGCATCGTGCCTCATGGGCCGATAAACTTGATGATGCTCTGTGGGCTTTCCGTACCGCCAATAAGACACCGATTGTTTTTTTTGGTAAAGGGTTCCCCGGTAAATATATTAACCAAAAAAGCGTTGAAGTACAAATGAATGTGGCTAAGATATCACATTAACCGCATGCTACAGGCAGCATGTTAACACGTGAAAATGTCATAGCATAAACACAAACTAATCTAGAACTACAATGCAAGTAAACTAGAAAGAAACCAAGATGCAAACATGAAGTCACACATTGTCTTCAGCTTCCACCAACAGCACGAAAGGAGCAAATGATATCCAAATGAGCCTGCCTCCTTAAAAAACCTTGCCAAAGAAAACCCAGTGGGAAAAACCTTGGACAAGGAAAAAAGAGTACAACCCTCACCCGGCACTCCCATCATGAATAACTCTAGAGCTCGGCACCCTCCATTTGTCAAGCAGCAAACTCGACCTGGCAGACAATTTCTTAAAACGAAATGAAATCAACTTCAACCGAATAGTACCACAAATTAGTTGAACAATCTGATCAACGGCCAACAGGTTTTTCTTGAAAAGTCTTGAATTACGTTCCATCCATATAAAGTACGCAGTAGCAGCCAACACAAGACGGGCAAGGATGCTAGGACATGACTTTCCCTAAGAAATTGGAATAACATAGGCTAAAATATCATCAATCCGAGGGGGATGCTATCCATATAACATAGGCCCCGAACCTTAGACCAAACCTGCATAGAATAAGAACATTCAAAGAAAAGATGGTCATGAGAATCCGGCACCAAGTTACACAATGGACATCGAAGAAGGCTTAGATCCACCAAAGGGCCAACATCCCATTGCCTAAGCCGATCTTGTGTCTTCAATTTTCTTCTAACCACTAACCACAAGTGGATAGAGTGACGAGGAATACAATGAGCAAACCAAACAGCATGATACCAATCAACCATCAACGCCCTATCCCGAATGGAGTCCCAAGCTAAAGAGACTGAAAAAGGATGTAGACCCCCATTTATATCACGCCACATCAAATCATCATCCTGAGCATCATTAATAACAGGGACCGGGATTGAGACAATGTTCGGAAATCTAGCATACCAATCCTGCGGCCACTGCCAAATACCATCATTAATAAGATCCCTTACCTTATTAGATAGAGAGAACCCCGATCTTGTAATACTTCGAAAAGAAAGAACGTCCCGTAACGGACATAAATCTGCCCATTTGTCAAACCACATAGAAGCCAATCTACTATTATTAATCTTGTACCAAATAAATTGACGAATGCGTGGTCTAATCTGTAGAAGTTTTCTCCAGCCCCAACTCATATCACCTATACATGGAACGTCCCAGAAACTTCGATCCTTTAACTTGTAAGAATAAATCCATATAACCCATAAAGACTCTTTACGAGTGAGAATACACCAGATATGTGAAACCATTAACGCAGTATTAAAGTCAGAAAGCTTACGAATACCAAGTCCACCTTCATAAAATGGAGTACAAACAGAGTCCCAAGCAACTTTAGCCTTACCTTTCTTCATTTCACCTTGACACCATAAGAAGCCTCTCATAAGCTGTTCCAAATCATGAATAATCCGAACAGGTAAAATAAAGACAGACGCCCAATAGATATGCATTGATGAAAGAATTGAACGAACTAACTGGAGTCTTCCTGCTAAAGAAAGAAATTTATTGCGCCAATCATTAACTCTACTCTCAAGTTTTTCAACAAGGACTTTACAATCCATATATAGAAGCCTGGACGAAATGAGAGGAACACCAAGATATCTGACAGGTAACTCGCCTTCAGCAAATGGCATGATATGTAAAATACTACTTTTAACAGCAGTAGCTACATTACAGAAGAAAACTGTGCTCTTTGGGATACTTGGAACCAAACCTGAAGCTATCTTAAATTCCTCCAACGCATCCATAATAACCTGCACAGAGTCCAAGTGACCCCTAGCAAACAAGAAAAGATCATCTGCAAAACAAAGGTTGATAATACGCTGTTGCTCACAGCGGTGATGAAAATAAAAAACCTCTGCATTAAGAACCCTCCGTTGCAACATAAGTGAAAGGATCTCCATGACCAACGTGAAAAGATATGGAGATAACGGATCACCTTGCCTGAGACCTCTTTTTCCTTGAAACCAGCCATATAAATTACCATTTATACAAATGGAATATGAAGTAGTAGAAACACACGTCATAATCCAGTCAACCATTAAATGGTGAAATCCAAAACCAATCAGAATGTTACGCAGAAACTGCCAGTCCACCGTATCGTAAGCTTTCTAAATATCCACCTTAAAAGCACATCTTGGAGGACCAAAATTTCTGTGGTAATTCCGCATCAGCTCCTGCGTCAATAAGATGTTATCCAAGATCCTACGCCCCGGAACAAAAGCAGATTGATTAATATTAACCAAATCGCCCAAATCCCCTTTAATACGGTTAGCAACTATTTTACTAATGCATTTGAAAATAACATTACAACAAGAGATGGGACGATAATCAGTAATCTTATTTAGGACAGACACCTTAGGGATAAGAGCAATAATAGTATGATTAACCTCTTTAAGCAGTTTTCCATTAGAGAAAAACTCCCGAATAGCACATGTAAACTCATCACCCATAATATCCCAAGACTTCTTAAAAAACGGAGCAGTAAAACCATCCGGCCCAGGCGCTTTATCATCACTCATGGAGAATAACGCACTCTTAATTTCAGAATCAGAGATGATTCTAACCATATGGGCAGATTTCTGAGCACAAAGCTTTCGAACAAACAAATCAGACGTATTAAAAGAACCTGAGACACTTGCCTGACCAAGAAACTGCTCGTAGTGAGCTACGAAAGCTCCAGGCACAGCATCTCCATCATGAAGCACATTATGAGAATCACGAACCATTTCGATACGATTACGAGCCGCCCTACTCTTAACCGAGTTATGAAAATAAGCCGTATTTGAATCACCTGCATCAAGCCATTCAATTTTAGATTTCTGACGTAAGAAGCGTTCCTCATCAAGAGAAGCTTCCTTGAAAGCAACTAGGTAATGAGCATGCTCCTCTTTCAACAGCACATTGGATGGGTCTCCATCAAGGGCTTGTTGAACAGCATCTAATTCCACACGTAGTCTAGTAACACGATCATGAAGATTACCCTGTTCAAACAGCAGTTTACGAAACGGAGCCTTTAAACCTTTTAAGCGTTTAACAAGCCTAAACATAGCACAACCATGAACATTAGCCAACCATCCGTTAGCTACCACTACATGAAAACCCTCCTTATGCACAAGAAAAATACTGAATTTAAAAGGTTTAGGCTTAGGTTTGCTAATTGTAGGGATTCGTAACACACAAGGAGAATGGTCAGAAATCCTGTAAGGTTGAAATATCGCAAAACAACCTGGAAACTCATCAAGAAACTTAATGTTAGACATAATCCGATCAATCTTTTTGAGAATACCATCATCACCCTGTGGTTTCTCATTCCAAGTGTATTGTAAACCTGTAGCATTAACGTCCATAACTTCCATAAGATTAACACACTCCTTGAATTCCCGCATGGCAATATTAGGAGTGTAGCCACCGCATGAGTGATCCTCAATATTAACAGAAGCATTAAAATCACCCAAAACAACCCACGGCTTACCCCGCATAAAAGTAGTATGAGCAACCAAATTATTCCAGAGAACACGCCGATGGATATAGTAGTTATCAGCATAAACGAAAGAGCAGAACAAAGTACGATTATCCATACGCGTTTTAACCTGACAATGCATAACTTGACTTGTTTGAGACAACACCATAACATCCACATTATCATCATTCCAGCCAAGAATTATACGAGTCCCTTTAGGACACAAACCACCATTTGACGTCCACTTCCATCTGCTAAAAATCTTACGACACATATCATAAACACCCGAAGCATCAACATGAGACTCCAAGATAGCACAAACACTCAGATTATTTTCATTAATAACCTGACGAACCTCTATTCTTTTAGGGGATTGGTTCAGACCCCTTATATTCCATGAGGCTATACTAAACATTTAAAACATTCGTGACAGGAGTGCTTGCCCCTGATTGAGAATTAAGAAGATTAGCAGATTCATCATAAATGTTTTCAACCTCCTCATCATCATCATCTCCACTTAGGTCACCTATATCCCCTGAAAGAGTCCCAAATGAATTCGAAGTAGAAACGCCACTCACCACAGATTTACCTTTATTTGAACTACTAGTATGCAACCCAGATTTGGTACCACTATCAACTTTGCTATTATCACGTTTAGATGCATTCGAAGTCTTGCCAGGATTAGATGAATTATCATGTACACCTTATCGTCTTGTGTACGGGAAAGCATGCCATCTCCCTATCGATCTGGAACATAAGGCATACTGGGCCTTGAAGTGGGCTAACTTCGACATCAACAAAGCCGGTGATCTTCGCAAGATTAAACTCAACGAGCTAAATGAACTGAGGGATGAAGCTTACGAGAACTCATTAATCTACAAGGAGAAGACCAAGATCATCCACGATGCTAGAATTAAGAACCGAGAGTTCCACGTTGGTGATCAAGTCTTACTTTTTAACTCTCGGTTGAAGATCTTCTCGGGCAAGTTGAAGAGCCGCTGGTCTGGTCCATTCACCATCGCCAAAGTCTTTCCCTATGGCACCATTGAGCTTTCTCAGCCAAATGGGCCCAATTTTAAGGTGAATGGCCAGCGTTTGAGGTTGTACTTTGGTGAGGACATCTCTCATGAGATGATTCTATCCCTCACCATGTTTCCCATGAACTAGTTTCGGGACCGAGTCAGGCTCGTGACTCGGTTAACAAAAACAAGCGCTTCTCGGGAGGTAACCCGAGTATCTATCCCCCCCTTTTCCATTTTTCATCCTAAGTGTAGGGGAGCTATATAGGTTGCTTGTGTTTGTATGGTGATGTGATTATAGGGATAAGTGCACTTTTGGAATCTTTGAAGAACCGTGCTCCCATGTTATCCGCAAATCCGGTTCTATCTCTCAACTATCGTGATTCAATTTTCTTCATACTCACATTTGAAATTGATCACTTTAGTTGTCTCTTCCTTAACTTGATTTAACCAACGTGCACAATGTCATAAGTGTAGGGGAGACTTTTTCCACATGCTTAAACATTGAGGACAATGTTTATATTAAGTGTAGGGGAGACTTCTATCGAAGTTTTAAGTGGACTTTTCCATTAAAATGTCCTCATTTTAACCGGAAAATTTGATTTTTCGACATTTTTTAAAATTTTTAATCTATTTTGGCCTAGTTGTATAGTTGTATTTTGCTTTGTTATGGTTATTTTCTTTCCTTGCTAAAATAAAGTTTAATAAAGTGGTTTTAAAATTTTTCAAAGTCGTGAATATTTTGACTCAACCCGAGTTTACTTATCTAAGTTTACTCTAGCTAGTATCCTTAACGTGTTTAAGTCAAGTTTTGCTAGGCTTTTATATAGGGAACTTTAAAACGCGAAAGTCTTAACTCTCACGGGTTAAGAACAAGAACTTTTCGCAAGTTCCTATAATTGACCTAGAGAGTCGTTTATCAAGGGAACTTTATAATGCGATTTCTAAACTTGAAAAAGTCTAAGAATTTGCAAGATCCTATAGATGACTCGAAAACCCAAAGCTTTGATTTAATTGGCTAAGCATCCACGAGTCTCATTCCTTGAGATATTAAATTGTGGAGAACAAGAAGTGATAGAGTCAATTATAAGTCTGGTATTCTTTCGTGAATTTATGTGAGTTGATTATAAGCCTATTCTCCCATCGCTTGCTAATAAATTTATCTGCAACAAATAAGGTTGTACGATTTGAAAAGTTACTTAGCTTCTAGCCCAAGATCGTTTAAAAGTTGCTCGGTATTAATTAGAGTTCATAGCCAAGGCATAACTTATTGAAGCGAGATGCGAAGATTGGCGAGTCCGAAAAGGCCCTAACAAGGCATGAGGGCTACATTTTTTTGCTAAAGATCCAAAAGTGATGTGAAGAATCATTTATCAAAGATCAATATGAAGGATCGAGACACACGACAAAAAGCAAATACTCCCCTAAAGATCATGGAGAAGTCTATCCGAAAAGAACCTAGCAAGGTATGAGGATAAATAGATCCAAGTCCTAAAAGGAGGCGGATCGTTGTATATCAAAGTCCAAAATAAAGATTAGAGAAAAATGAAGAAGTCGTGGTCCAAATATGATGAATCTTTCAAAACTTCAAGTGAAGAAATTCCTATTATGAAGAGAAGACCATTATTTCAAGAACGTCTCTCAAAGATTTGAAGTATGAAGTCGCTGCCAAATATCGGTCCGAGAAAGGTCTCAAATCGTGAAGCGAGTTATGCCAAGATATGAACTTTATGATGTCCCGAGAAGCAGTTTTAAAAGATTTTGTCCTTTAGCTAACTATTGATTAAATCGTCCCACTTTGTTTTCAGCTTAAATAACTATCGAAATAAGTCAAACAATGCATCCTCGTGATCATTTAAGACAATATTAAAATATAAGAGATACACCTAGGAATAAGGGAGTCTAAGTGAATAATTGGGCCACATGAGTTCGTGATAGTTTGCTAACTTATAAATGATCTCGTTTTTAAGCTTGGTATGGGGAACGTAAAACTTGAGGGTGATGAACATTCATGACAACTAAAACCCCAATGTAAGTCTTTGAATTCTTTACTTGTTTTGTTCTTTTTGTCTCCTTAGAGTTTAGTATTTAATAAAGGACAATGTAGGTTATTTATGATGAGAAATGTGAATCTTGCTTTGAAACTAAGCATTGCATGAGGGCATGGCAATGGTTAAGTGTAGGAGATTTGATAGGTGTGAAAACACCCATCCTTTTACCACTTATTTCTTGCTAAAACGAGACCAAAACGCGTATTTAATGTCATTTGTTTGGAACTATGTGTGGTTTATGTGTTTGTTGTGTTTCAGAGCCAACCGGATAAATATTGAAGAAAACATGGGATTGCACGGGTTTTATCGAAGAAAAAGATGAAAGACGAAGTCTATAGTCCAAGAGATGCAAAAGATTTGAAGTTAATGGGCCTATTTGAAGATTTATCGAAGAAAAGGACCAAAGATGGAAGATTTACATATGTCGAAGAACTCAAGTCTATTAAACGAAGAAATTAAAAGACGAGTTGAATTTATTCATCAACAAATCCCGAATCAGAATAAAAAACGTCAACTCTACTGAAAAGACGAGAAGACAAAAAGAGAGGAGAAAAGCCCACTCACCAACCAAAGCCCAAGGCCTATAAATAGACCTTCCCTTCACATTTTCAAAGCTAGTTCATTTTCTGTTATTTCTCTTCCTGTTTCGTTGGAAAACCAACTCCATTAAGGAGTTTGGTGATTTTTTTCTTTGATTCCTCCATGATCTTGTAAGTTTTAATCTTTCCTTTTGTTTGTTTGAATCTTAATCCTTAATACAAGTTTCCATTTAATCTTGTTCTTTCTTTTCTTATTGATTCTTAAGTTTTAAAGTTTTTATTTGGTTGATTTTGATCTCTAAAAACAAGTGGGTTTTATGTTTTTATTGGTTTAGAATGATTGTTATTATTAGTTAATCATTAGTGGCTATTTTGGTTTAATCCTGAGATTTATTTTGGTTGAATTTGGTTAAAATTCGTGGTGTTTTGTTTCCCCTGTTCTTCGGGTCTTTAACTTCACCAGATTCCGAACCAAGGGTTTTTGTCACGCTAAAATATTCCGAATCAACATTTTGTTAAAATCATTCCGAATGAGCATTTTGAGCTAATTATTCCGGATCAAAGAATATTCCTAATAAACATATATATTCCGAACCAGCATTTCCTGTTTTTTTATTCCGAATAAACGTCTCAGCTTTGATATTTCGAACCAGTATTTTCTCTTCAAATATTCCGAATCAGCCATATTTTTCCGGATCAGCACTTTTATTCCAGATGAGTCAATATTCCGAACGAATGACTTATTACGGATGAAGGTTTATTATTCCAAATGAAAGATATTCCGGATGAGCTAATTTATTCCGCATGAGTAACATTCTGAATGAAGCACGATTTTTCCGAATGAAGCTGATTTATTCCGAATTACCAAATTATTCCGAATGAGTTGATATTCCGGATGAGTTGTATATTCCGGATGAACTTCTTTTCCGCATGAACCAATTATTCCGAATCAGTCATATATTCCGAATGAACATTGTTTTCCGAATCAAGTGATTATTCCGCATGAAGTGTTTATTCCGGATGAAGGTTATTTATTCCGATGAAGTGATTATTCCGGATCAGCGGAATTATTCTGAATCAGTAGTTTTTCCAAGGGAAGGTATTTTACTATTTAAGTTTAATTCAAGCTTTATTTTAAATTGTATTTATTAATTGCTTTTAGTTTATTTTTATTACTTCACGCACTTACCTTTTAAGTAGATATAGATCAAAAGCTCCCCCTTTTAGTCACCAAGAACAACAATTCCACTTTGAACCGTGATCGATTCGAGAAGATACCGAGAACGAAACAACGACAAATATAATTGGGTACGAGCAACACAAAGAAAGATCTTGCAACCACTGTTTTATTAACTAACCAAAAATCAGTTATTACTAATCCAATTATTTTCAAGACAACTTTTTTTTTTCTTATAACTTACTACTACAACTAAAAAAAATGTAAGTTACGATATCATACCATACACTTACAAATTATTTTCAAAACCGTTTCCTATAATTAGCCAGACTTATTTGCAAGAAAATTTAGTAGTTCGCATTAATAAAAATATATACCCGAATGTAGACACACATCCAAAAGGCTCAAAACGTCATTGGAACTCCATCAAACTCCAGCACCATAAAACACGAACAAACACAAGGTACGTTCAAGTTATAATAACTAGTGAACGACCATATACCATAACTTAACACATAGTAGTATATATACATCCGCATATATATACCTATTAAATCACCCAAAACATACTCGTTACCATACATGTCAGATCAACCAATAGCGTCATACACTCGTTTTTCTTTACGAGCAACCACCATCTTACCACAAGGCATAAAACCCATCACTAAAACCAGTCCATATCGTGTGACCCCATAATCACACAACATGACTATGACCCAAAACAATAACACACTCAAAAATATCCATATCGTAGGCAACCGTTACATAAACACATATACTATACATATACCAATAATCCACATCTCATCATATACAAGCATGTACTAACCCTCTTTCATGCAATCATACTTAGGAACCCATTGAAGTTGTGGTACTTGTATAACTATGTTGGCCACCATACTTATACAATTACCCTTTCCCCAATGCACTCCCTTTTATGATGACACTTATAAGAATCAATACAACACATAAGACATAAATCCATCAACTCACCTAAGCACATAACCACATAAACAATGAGGTCAAAAACTCCAACTAACAAATTTACATAGTCAAACTCTTGGAATTACATAAATCCATAGTCTAGCTAAAACAGCATAGACAAAATCCAAAACAAAAACATAATCAATTATAAGTCATGTCGCCCATCAGAATGGAAACACTTTAAAATCCTTCCTACCTATGTACTCCTAGTAACTCGAACCACCACACGATTCTTAGAGAACATGACTTAAACATCAAAAGAAAAATAACATACCTCAGGTACATAAAATAACTCAACAAAAGATAGAAACTACCTTGTACCAAATTATGTACTATAATGTACAATTTAAGCAAAATACAACAATGACTAGCGTGGACGATTATGGTTCAACCCGCACTAGTCACAACCCGAAAAGAAAATAACATGTGGCTAAGTATGAACCATAGTAGTTCATAACTTAACAAACATCACAAAAAATAACATCCAAACACATCAATTATTATAAAATGCACACATACTCCTATGACGCCTATATGCAGGGACCCTTAATCTATAGACTAGGCTATGCGACTAGGCAACCTAATTCTCTATAACAATTATCTCTGATACCATTCTGTCACACCCCACCATGGCGGAATATGGGACGCGACGTATGGATATCATCACAACATGGCGTGTCTATAGAGATAACTAAATGAAATAAGAAATGTCATAAAATGGTGACACAAATGTCATGACAATATCTTAACAAAGCAGGAGTCTAGGTAAGTAGGTAACAGTCCTACCTCTTACCCAAGACAAACAATAACATAGACAAAGCAAACATATAGGTGTCAACATTATCACTTATAAAACAATAAAAAGAAACTAAGAAGGAACGGGGATCTCCTTCTATATGCAATCCTAATGCCTCCAAAACTAGCCACTTCTATTCTCAAGCTTAACCACATTCTCACCTGAAAGAGACACTAAAACACGTCAACATAAAGTTGGTGAGAGTCACAGGTTTAGACTCTAACGTCAAAATCAAACCATTAGCTGTGAACAACAACCACTAACAAATGAACATATGGACAATGTGATACAAACATGCATTAACAACTAATATTCAAGATTTAACAAACCAAACCAAATCCAAGGCTCCCAACCTTACCAAACACCATGGTACCATAGGCGCGCATACACCTATGTACCAATCCCAAGGCCCCGCCTTGTCATTATCCATTGGTCCCATAGATGCTCACACATCTATGTACCTCCCCAAGGCCCCACCTTGTCAACACCCCCTTGGTACCAAGTCAAAACATAAAACAATCATGAATCAACTAGTAGTTAATCACATAAGTATGCACAAGTCTATCACCAAACACAAAACATTCACAGCATAATTTATAAAAACAAGACAATGTCTCTTCCATCCCATCTGGAAGTCAAAATCATTAGTAGATATGGGACTATGAAACTCACCTGATTGAGCTTCTCCCAATAATTCGTGCACTAGCAGAAAGCTAACAAACAAAAAAACAAAATCAAAACATGAACCAAACACTAAGATGGCTCATCAACTTATGATGGACATATAACCTTCTCCCATATATATACCTCATTAATATGCTCTAAGAACCCCATTACCCTTCCCTAACAAGTCCTTAACTTGATTAAGTTTGATACCTAACCCGTTCATATTTTACACAAAACAGTCCCAACTTTTAGGTCTCCAAACTATAAGCCAAACGCCTACCTAACCATACCCGTGATCTCTGTAAAGGAAACCCTATGCCCTTACATATGTTAGCTAACACCTCCCATTTTCCACAACCTTAAAGCTACTGTTAAGGCCCCGGTATATATATATATATATATATATATATATATATATATATATATATATATATATATATATATATATATATATATATATATATATATATATATATATATATATATATATATATATATATATATATATATATATATATATATATATATATATATATATATATATATATATATATATATATATATATATATATATATATATATATATATAGAGAGAGAGAGAGAGACAGAGATGGGATCAATAGAAAACTTGATCTCAAAAGAAAACTTAGAAAACCTTCTCCTAACCGTTGGATCAAAGCTCCCTCCCCTTCCTTTTTCATTCTCATAACTTCAGGGACCATTTTGTAACTTCTGATATTTTACAAGGTTTGTTTGGTTTTTTATTTAATTTTGCATGATATTTCTTCGTTGGGTCATTTTATAGTTTTAGCAATTGTTTACGTTCGCTTTTTTTCTCATTTAACGTAAAGATTTAATCTATTTTTCTCTTTTTTCTCATTTAACGCCTTTTTGAACTTCAGGTCCATTAACCATTACAACAATATAACGATAGAAGCTAAATCAGTTTGTTATAGATAACAATACACTTTTTACAACATAAATATAAGGTAAACAACTGATTACAAAAGTCAGTTTGCTGTTAACTTTCATTGTAGTGGTAACAACTAGTGGAGCCGCATGGCTACAAACTTCTTGTGCGTGAATGATTGTCTACAATCGAGTCATCTTTCGGGACTATCTTGCAGCAATAACAACTCTTCGGACCACCTGGTTACGGTAGCACTTATAGGAACCATCCTTTACTTGTTGAAAGTTCTATATCACACTACACTTTCCCACTAGAGCGACACGGTGACGCTCCTACTTCACATCTTCAGTTACCTATGATAATTCATGAAAACTTCTAGATTAATACAAGGTTCCACCAAACTAACAATAGAACCATTTTATTACACACCTGTAGAGTGGTCCGACAGTTCAGTGATCAGTTCCTTGCACTTTGAAATGGGGTAAAAACATCCTATTTTTTATCGTACTTTCTTTCCAAAATATTACGGTGTACCTTTGGCAGATGGTATATTTTTTCTCTTTGTTTCATCCATTTCTCCAAACTCACCATCTAAGAGATCGTCCTCTAAATCATAATCATCATATGATCGTTAATTAGTGGTGAACTTTGACCTTTCATCACTAATATTTTCAACACATTCTGATCTTGGAGATTTGTTCTTGTTCCCGTTATCTAAGAATCCATATGGGAATGATTTAGAATTATCAGAGCTAAACAAAAAAAAGGGTGGACGCTTTTTATTAGCAGAAAATCGTTCACAAGTTCTTGAAGTTTACTATAAACTAATCAAAAAGGGACGTATGTACCATAGTTGTTTTTTAACATGCAGGTAAGTTGTTCAATTTAAAATTACTATAAATTAATAAGTATAAGTGCTGACCTCACTAGCATTGCCACATCCAGGTCAAATTGTAGAACTTAGATTGCCATCTTGCATCTTCAGAACCACGTCACCTGAAAATTTGATGTAAATAATAGAACAGAATGAGTTGACGTAACAATTGGTATCAAGATTATAGGGGTATTTGGATTTGGATTTTAAAACCTTTAAGAAATGTAGATACTCGAGTAATTAAATATAAAAAACTCTCAAATAATCATAATGGCTAATCAGTTTCAGTATAACTAAACACTATATACATGAACCAATACTCATGAACAAAGATCGAACCTTTTTCCTCGCTGTTGGTAAGCAAACCACCAGCTGGAGTTGATGGTGAATTCGAAGGCAGACGCAGCGTTGGGTATACCCTGCTTGTTTGGTGATTTTACGTCTGTCAACCTTAAGAAATGGAGCCTTCTCATCTCCTCACCCACCTTGGTCGGCAACATATGCGTTTTTCATGGACTCCATATACAGATAAAATGCTTTCCACCTGTATAAGCCATGCCATATGAGTATCACTATACGAACGACAATATTGAGTTGCTAACAAAAAGGTTTAATTACGTTACCTTTGCTGCCACAAAAACAAAGAAGTCAGGAATGTTCCAGATGAATTTTGGAATAAATGCAGGAACTTTTTCAATGCAGCGGTGTACTCTTCCCTCCTATGATTAGGGTACAACCTTTTATATGCTGCAATAGCTAGAATAACAGCACCATGATTGTTTCCAATCTCTTTCATCCCTGAACAACAAACTGTAACAATCATTTCATCTAAATCATATGTCGTTGAATAAAATTCCAACATTCATGAACATAGTCCCAAACATATCACCATAATAAACATGAATTTATACATGTTATTAATACACATTAGCGAAAATTTGTGAGGTACAATATGTGAAACGATAACCTATCATGAACGGACAAAATGCATGAAAGTTTACAAAAGTACTACTAGTACAACAAAGTTCCAATATCTCAAAATTTTGCACTTTTAAAAACCCGCTAGTGGATATTATACCTTCGAAGTACCTTCACGTTGATTTCTACCTCATACAATTCAATAATCTCTTGGAATGCAACCCCTACATTGCATAGTGTACATCTATTCCTGCTTCCTACATAAGAAAGAAGCGAAGTTTTAGACTTACTTACCAAAATGTCCATATAGCTACTGGCACCAGAAGTTCTACGCAATAGTTAGATGATTAATGCAATAATATAACAAACAGATGCCCTATCATACAAACAGATGCCCTCGAATCATACAGTGATGCCCTAAACAGTTTTGAACCGATGCACTAACATATTATCATAAAAAAATCATTAAACAAAGAAAGTGATTTCATAAGGCAATATCTTATGAAAAGCACACGAGGAGTTCAAGTTCCTAAAGGCAGTAATTGTAAAGCTTGTTAGTAGTATACGAGGTGTCTAATCATGATGTGGTGTCGACCACACCACTTGATCAGTTTGTGAAAAGCTATTTTGGTGTCGAGCACACCACTTGATCAAGAAGATTTTGTGTACAAAGGACTTGTTATTAGCAGATATGAATCCTGGATAGCCACAAAGTGTTGTAACATATTGATCGAATTCAACTGGCATTTATTTTTGAAGATAATGCACCCTACAAATAAATTTATAGTTAGCATATATGTGTAGCTGAAACTTAAAATAGGTTGCTGCAAGCGTTTTTATGTTGTTATATAATAGCACAATCTACCTATGAGTACATATAAACCTGATCAAAAATTTTAAATTCCATAAAACCAAATAAATGATGGCAAATCTCGGCCCAGAATAGCATAAGTAATGTGTACATTGATAAAAAAACAAAAGACCAGGAAGATCCAGTAGTATCATGTGTAACACATTCTCTCATGGAAATATTAGTAGGTTTTGTAGCACTTTCTAAGACCTAAGAGACAAATAGAGTACCAAAACACGCCTTTTTCCATTTTCAAAAACTCCCTGAAGGTTGGAAGCTTGTTATTTCCTGGTTTTTTTTCTTCTTTTTCTATTTGTATTTCCGTAACTCGTGACGACTTGTAACAGTTTATATAATCTTAATAAAAAAGGGTCGAAACTTTTAACACATTGACCCTCAGATGTTGCTACAGGTACATACAATATATCTTATTACTGAGTTTACTACAATAAATCTTAAATGTGTAAGGGTCAATCTGATATGTCCAATTTCTACCCGGATCTATCAGTTACCAATTACCTAGCCCGCCTAGTTTGCCACCACTAAATCATGAATTTAATTCTCTCTTTTAGCTTGCCTTCCTAATGCGATAACAACCCTGCAAACAAACAGACCGGGTCGAGTGGCTGGATCTAAGATACCTACTGATATACGAGGGTCGAGTGGAATTAACCAAATTACCCAAATTTAACATCTACACGGGTGTTCGGGAATGCCTATTAGAACATAAAATCTACATTTCACTATGACAAACACCAAAAAATTTAATGCAATTGCAAACTGATTTGGGTTGTAACACAACAGGTCTGGCTGTGTTGACCTCCCAGCCCGCCAGATGCCAAAAACTTTTTATCATAATAAAACAAATTAATGTGCAATATATATATATATATACTTTGAAAGAAGTTTCAACCTCTTTGCTTACCCGTTTAGCAAAAAGAAAAAATTAAGATTTACTCGCAACATGTCGGAATAGTCACAACCAAAATCAACCAATTCATCATATATTGGTTAAAAGTTCTAAGTTTCCATCTCTAATTGGTCTAAATTGAAAAACTAATATCGAGTCTATTGGAAAAAATAATCTCGCTATTGTGAAACAAGTTTCTTGAGATCAGACTTTTTGAGAATTAGATTTTTAGGTAACTACTCATACAACCAGATGAATTACCTGTCACATGTCGACTGAGGATTTTCCAACTGATCTATAATGATTCCCAGTGTTTTCAATTTCTCCTCTTCTTCAGCAAGTCCACAACTGTAATTTTCAACCTTTTTCTAGTGCTTCAAACCTTGCAATCTCCAAATGCAAAAGATAATCACAATATGCAATCAGAAACAGCTAACTCGGTTCTATAAGTATTTTTCATTTTTTTCAATATAATTTTCATATTTAAGAAAAAAAAACATATGCCGTAAATTAAACAACTAGATGCACAGTAGACTCCATATTTAATAGTTTTCATATTACCATTATGCCTTAAAACAGTTTTACGTGGATGCCATAAAACATTTTTGAACTGATGCCGTAACACAGTTTTGAACTGATGCCATAAAACATTTTTGAACTGATGCCATAAATTTTTTTGAATTGATGCCGTAACACAGTTTTGAACTTATGCCATAAAACATTTTTGAATTGATGTCATAACACAGTTTTGAACTGATGCCGTAAAACATTATTAAAAAACAAATTTCTTAAGCCAACTAAGTGTCATCCCAACACAACTTTAAAACAAATGACCCTGTTGCAACACAAAAAACCAACACCACCAATAAAGAAGGATAATCTTATACTTCTTATAATTATCATAGTTCTAATTAGGGTGTCAGTAGGTCGGGTTGACCCGACCCAAATCCGAACCCAAATCCGCTAAAAGCTAATTAGGGGTGAAATCGGGTTGAAAACTTTGTCGGGTTGTTTTGACCCGAGCCCGATAAACCAATAGTGTTGTCGGGTCGGGTTAGGGTTGAATAATTTTTTTATCGGGTCAACCCGATAAGACCCGAAATCGATTTTCTAATTTTTACTTGCTCAGTTTGTGGGAAAGCTATGTAAAAATATTGGCTTGCACTCTGCAATATACATTCAAGATATCTACAAGGTTATTGTTTTACCCTGTCCAATATTTGTATTGAATTGATTATTATGTCGTATCATTTTGTCGTATGAACTGACATTTTATAATAAGAAAATAGACCTGCGTGAGCTACTATATGTGTCTGTTAGTTTCATACTTTCATTTTACAAATGTGTAGACTTTTGTCTTATATTTCATCAAATTTTCAATGCAAACTTTAAAATGTTCTTCGGTGTACATCAGACTATCAAGGTATAGATATGGATATGTATTGCTTATTTCAATTCAAAAACTATTTTACTACTAACAAAATCTTTCCGACTTTATAAGTACTCCGTATCATTTTTGTTAATTCAATGTCATACAACAGTGCCCGCCAAATTTTTTTAGATGTTGATACTTGATAGTGCCAGACAATTATAGTTTTGTTCAATTAACATCAGTTGTTTATAGTTCTCATTTGTATAACCTGATAACCCGAATGAACCGACCCAATAACACCCGACCCGAAGGCCACCCGAACCCGATAACCCGATTTCTTATTTCTTATCGGGTCGGTTTGCGGGTAAATTTTTAAAAATCAAAACCAAACTCAACCTGACCCGATAAGACCCGATTACCGATAACCCGACCCGATAACACCCCTAGTTCTAATCAAAGATACCTCTTAAACCCTGCACGAGCTCTAATAACTAACAAGTAAATATCGACTACCATGATATTTGGATGCCCTATTACAATACAAACGGGTGCACAAAAGTACCTCAAATATATGCAATTAAGTAAATATCGACTACCATGATATTTGGATGCCCTAATGTAAATAGATCCACAATCTTTACCCAAAAAATAATAATAATAGACGCACAATATACCAAAACAAAATTGATTGTTTAGTACCAAGAATTGCTTAATTCGAGATACAATGTATAAATAAATGATATCTTCTACATAAATAACAAATAATTGCGATTAAGTTCACACCGTTTACGAAGGATTAACTAAATCCTCAAAGAAAAAAATATCCTATCATTGAGATACTAGCTAGCCTAGATCAGATTTATGATCATCTACAACATAATCTACATCAGCCTACATGAAAAAAGATCAAAAGAAGGCACCAAGTCCAGTGTAATACATAGACATCAAGACTCTTATTCAACATTGAAGCCATTTACTTGACAAGAAGATGAGAACATCAAATAAGATGACCAACGTACCTTTTTATCCAGGTAAAGCAGGAAAATCTCATCTTAAATGCTGAATTCTTGGTTTGTTGCATAAAACCAAGTTTTTGCTAGTGTGCTAAACATCCTGCATAGTAATAAGCAAATACATAACTGTCAAATATTTAAAATATAAACTACAAATTCAGTTCGAAAGAGATCAAGCTACCTTGTTCATGCTAGCTGTAATGCAATATTAACTTTAACCTTAAGACTAGAACTGAAGCAAAGACTAACAACCATCTCTGCAAAAGTTGCAAACTACACCCACAAGGTATTAAATATCACCTATGGACCCACTGCAACATCAGCCAGCCGACCCGCTACAATGGCGGCCAACCTGCTGCAACGACGGCCAACCTGTTGAAACGGAAGCCAAACCGTAGTGGAAAGGAGTCAAATGTACATATAGGGTACCAAATTAGTTCTACTATAATCATTATCTTACTAAAAACTACTAGAGTTTATATCGTCTTAATTGATGCACATTTTCAAAAAAAACATGTATAGGAATGTTATCAATTTCTATTAGGCTGCTAGGCTAATGAATATCTAGATTTTGCTAGTGTTTGAGATCGGCTATCAGAAGCTAAATGAAACATCCATCACCATTTGTTGGATCATTTTAAGTTAATATTTTGAGAGGTTCCAAAAAAATGTTATGCACTCAATTTCATTGGTGTTTGAGATCTTTTAGTTGCTAATTAATCGTATTATACAAACATAGATAAACGAGTATACTTCTTTAATCAGGATAAAGGGGCATCTGTGGTACTACCTATTAGGAAAATGTAAGTGATCCGGTATCTTCGCTCATAATATCTCTAATAATACATAGGAACTTTTAATCGCAAATCAATAACACTGTGTTATAAACTAACTATTAGGTAAACGAGTGCACTAAAATATAAAAAACGGATGCATTGAACAAACAAACAAACTAGTGCCCTAATACAATATTAAAATTGATGCCTTAAACAAACAAACAAACTGACGGCCTAATACAATATTAAAACATATGCCTTAAAGATGCTATAATGCAGTCTAAAACAAATGCTCTTTTTCATGATATGCTTATGTACTTTAAACAATCAAACAAACATACGACTTAAATAACTTCAGTATATGCTATTATCTAACAAAAAACATTATATTCATGAAACTTTGATGCACTAATCAACATTGGACACCTCTGAATACAAAATTAGTGCATATCAATTGTAAAAGTTCATTCAAACATTTTATCGAACACCTAGTATGCAGTTTTAACAAACATGCTTTTCATTTATGTTTTGTCAAACTTGTTACATATTAGATAGATAACATGATTATACGATGATACACTTTCAACATAACTTTAAAAATCATTATCTTATGGATTAAAACTTTATCAATTATCGAGATTTGTGCACTTACAAAATTAAAAAAAACAAACTATTATTTAACACTTACTTTTGTTCTTCTGATAATCGTAATGAGGTCGGCCCCTATGATGCATGAACGTATTTTTCCTCTTATTTGAAATGATCAGAAAGTAAAAGTAGTGAATTTGCGAGTTTTTATCAGATTTTATTTGAATCTGATCGGATTGAAGTGCGTGGTTTTCATTTGTGTGTATTATTAATTATTCATGATTCATGAATCTTGGTGTGTTCTTTATCTGTGTTTTTAATTATTCATGAATTTCTAATATAATGTAGTGTGTGTGTTTAGAATGAGTTTGTGGTACGTACATGTGTGTGACACCGAGTGAGAATGGGCAATTGGCAGATTCAACCCCTCCGGTTTTTGTTTATTTTCGTTTTTTACCCCTCCATTTTTATATATCGCAAAACTGACCATCTACTTTGTTTTCTAAGTTTTCTACGAATATGAGGTTTTCTCTAGAACCCACCCCTATATATATATATATATATATATATATATATATATATATATATATATATATATATATATATATATATATATATATATATATATATATATATATATATATATATATATATATATATATATATATATATATATATCTATATATATATATATATAGAGTTGGGGTAAAATAAAACAATTCTTATAATAGGATAAATAAAATAGAAGGGATGGATATGGGAGTGACATGTGTCACAACATTATCACACATCACTTTTTCATATCATCTCCTTAATAAAAAATTTCAAAAATAATTTTTTTTTTCGAAAATATTTTTTTTCAAAAATAATTTTTTTTCGAAAATATTTTTTTTCAAAAAATAAATTTTTTTTCGAAAATATTTTTTTAAAAAAATAATTTTTTTCAAAAAATATTTTTTTTTCAAAAGATATTTTTTTTCGAAAATTTTTTTTTTCGAAATTTAAAAAAAAAAATTTCATAATTTTTTTTTCGAAATTTTTTTTACCAAAATTTTTTTTTAGAAATATTTTTTTTTTTTAAATTTTTTCGAAAAAAAAAAAAAATTCTAATTTTTTTTTTCAATTTTTTTTTTAAACTATTATGGAAAAAAAATATAGAGCATCACGGTTACATAATTTAGTGCATCACGAATAAGACACTAATTTATTACCTTTATGCACCATATTTATACTTTTGATGCACTGAAATTTGGAGTGTGATGCGCTACAACAATTCAATAAAAATTCAGCACATCACAGTTATACGTTTTAGAGCATCATGTTTATAAGTTAATGCATCACGGTTTTAAGTTATTGCATCATAATTCCTTCACAAAACTTATAACTATGGTGTAATTCTCATATATATGATGCAACACATTTAAAAAAACAACGATGTGTCAAATTATAACTATCATGCACAAAAAATACATGTGATTACTAATAATATAACATTGATTTTCTATATGCATAACTTTTTTTTTTGGTAAAAGGGTAACAATGACCCCGGTAAATAGAACCAAAAAAAAACGTTGAAGTACAAGGAATGTGGCTGAAATGCCACATTAACCGCAAGCTACAGGCAGCTTGTTAAACAAAATGTTTATGACAGGCCATAAACATTAACTAGTCTAGAATACTGGAAATAAATAAACTAGACAAGAACCAAGATGATAACATAAAGTTACGAGAAACATAATAAAAAATCAACATGGGATCAGCCAGTAGGAGTGCTTGCCCCAAAATTAGTGTTGAGAAGATTCACCGATTCATCAATGACAACCTCGACTCCCTCCTCATTATCTTCCTCGCTTAGTTGAACCCCTTCATCAATACCAGGCATGGACAAAGATGAAAATTTATTAGATGTAGAAACACTGCTCATTTGAGCTGTACCCTTGTTCGAACCATTAGGATTACTAGTCTGCTGCAACTGACCAGATGTAGTATTCAACTTTCTACTATTATCACCACTCGTACTTGTAGTATCCAAGCGAGTTTTTGGACGAAAAACAACCGTCTTTCCTATTTGGGAACCCTTACTCAATGGAACACCTCTCGGAACTTGATTCCCTAAATTACCTTTGTACTTCTTCCTCTTACTTTGCACTTGTTGGAATCCATCATTATCAACATGAGTTGTCACATTTTCAACCATTGTAGGTTTAACATTTTTCGGACAAGAATCAAAGGAATGACCAAAAATATTACAAGTATGACATCTAGGCGGTTTCCATTCATATTCAACACGAATTAGTTCCTTAGTACAACCAGAGCCTTCAAGATCAGGGACACCAATAGTAACGTTATCTATAAACTCCGAATCAGCGTTCATCTCAATAAGACAACGAGCAAAACTACACCGACCCCAAGACTCTTTGCACATCTTATCAGTATAATTATCCATCATAATAAGCTTACCAAGAAACGAAGCAATTAAACTAATACCTTCCTCTTCAAATACCTGTAGCGGGACATCATGAAACTTGACCCATACCGGAATACGAGTTAATTCCTCCTTTAGAAGATTCGTTTTCATAGTCCATTTCTTAAGAAAAATTGGTGAATTACGAACCATCCACGGACCACCTTCCAGAACCGCATTAAGACCCTCACTAGACCCAAATTGAAAAAAGAAAAAACCTTTCTCATTCATCATGATACGCTTAAGACCATGTTTTGCCCAGTTATTCTTAGCAAAATACTCAACCACAGGAAATGCAATCCTTTTACCAAGAAAGTAACCATATAAAGTGTTTTGGTAGCGAGTATTTACTTTTTCAACAACCTTCTTAGGAATAGAAATATTAACCCCTTCACAGACATTATCAGAATTAAACGAAGAAGAGACTGCATTAATACCTCCATTAGTAGACGTAACCAAATCAGCTTCAAATTTGCAAAGCAATTCCAGAATTTCTTTAGCACGGTCATGTGAGATCAATCCCCACAAAGGATGTTTCTTCATTCTTAATTCATGCATAAATTCACCCGCATCACCAACCGTGCAAATCGTTACACCAAATAATTTCAAAACCTCATGTAGATTACACGGTTGCATACCATTAATTGTTACAGCCTTAGCTGCAAGGTCCAAAGATACATCACAAGAAGAGGAAACATTTGGAATAGAGTCATCTGTTTCCTTAGCCATTTGTGCTGAGTGCACACTCGAACCACCTGAACTGAGTGAAGACGTTTTGCTAGTAAGATTCAAATGGCGTTCACACAAAACTTCATAATAAAGCGTAGTGGTCTCCTTAGGTAAGGTAGACCATTTAGGAAATTTGTTTGCCTTAACACCATTTGCAAACACTTCAATGTCACGTACAGTATTCAAAGGAATAGAAAACAAATTAGATATCTCCTCTAACGTTACTAGAACCTTAAGATTAGACACCATATCCCTATCATTCCAAGCTGTAAACAATGGCTTATCACTTTCATTGCTCGAATCCATGTTCAATCTAACCAAGAAAATTAAACCCTAAACAAACAGTAACTCTTTTTTTTTTTTTTTAAACGTAACAGCAAAACAATATCCGAAACCCGGATTCAAAGATACCTAGTAAATAAATAGCGACAATAAATGAGTGCACCACTAATAGTGAAACCCTTAACTAGATGTCAGCCGCCAGACTTTAATAGCATTAAGGATGTCAGCCGCCAAGAAATGTTAAGGTCAGCCGCCAATTTGCAATAACAAAAAAGGGTCAGCCGCCAAAACAATTGTCATCCGCCAAAGCTAAAGCCACAATTAATGAAGAATGTCAGCCGCCAAACCACCCTTAGCAATTAATGATAGAACTATCAAGCACCAATTGAATAAACTATGGATTAAATACAGCCGACCACAAGATTGAATAACCAATAGATAGAACCGATCAATTTAAAATAGAACCCCAATGGCAGCCGTCCAAAACTAACCCTACCTTACGATAACACAGTAAAACAAAATAGAAACCGATCGTGCAGGTAACCAGCGAACAAACACACGAATCGACCTAGACCAAAGCAAAATCGTAAACAGCAATGCGGATCAGAAAATTAAAAATAAATCAATGATCTAACTCTAAAATCGTGCAACCTAATAAGGACAGTGTTAACTCAAAATTAATACAAGATTAAATGAGAAAACATCATCATTAGAAGGTATTCAGATTATAGGAGGTTAAAAAATTGATTCAAACAAGAGGGGATATTTTCTTCCACCATTGTTGTTTTTTAGGGTTTAAATTATATATATCAGCCAATTTCTATATGCATAACTATGATGTAGTAAGTAAAAATCATTATATTTTTAAGTTTTGTGCATCACGAATGATGGAGTAATTTATAACATTAATGCATCATAATTATAACAATTATACTTTATAAGTAAATGCATTATAGTTATCCGTTAGAGAATACAAATATATCATTAGTATCACTTTTATTTTTGGTGCAATATAATAATTGTGTATCGCATTGTAATTATAAGTTTTGTGTATCACGAGTGATGTAGTAATTTATAACTTTAATGCATCATAATTATGACATTGATATATTATAAGTAAATGCATTATATTTTTCCATTGGAGAATAAAAATTCTATCACTAGTCATCACTTGTATTATTAGTAATAGTTTACCGTATTGTAGTTATAATTTTTGTGCATCATAGATAAAACATTGGTGAATGCACTATAATGTAGTAATTAAAATTGTAATGCATTAATTTATAATCATGATGCACTAAACATGTAACTGTAATGCAGTAAAAAATTATGAAAAAAACATTTCCGAAATTTTAGTTTTTCCAAAAAAGTTATTCGAAAAAAGTATTTTGAAAAAAAAAATTACGAAATTTTTTTTTCGAAATTTAACTTTGATGCAGTAAAACATGTAACTGTGATTCAGTAAAAAAATTGAAAAAAAATCCGAAAAAATATTTCTGAAAAAAAAATTTTGAAAAAAAAAATTTTGAAAAAAAAAATTCGAAAAAAATTTTTGGAAAATTTTTTTTTTCGAAATTTATTTTCAAAAAAATTCAATTTCTTTTGAAGTAAATGACATGATATGGCAATATGATGTGGAATAATGATTTGAAAAGATGACACATGTCACCTCCACAATTCACCTTATTTATTGTATTATAAGATTTCTTGTAGAATAACTTCACTCTATATATATATATACTTTTGTCTATCCGGGTCTTACCTGTTGAATCCAAGATCTTTAGACTCAAACAGTAAAAACCGTTTATCTAGGTTGATCATCATTCATATGATAACACAGCGGAATAAGAACAATGATCATGAATAAGATGTTTAACAAAGATGAATGATTCCAAAAGGGTTTGTATTATTGATGATTAACACAAACGACTCTAGGCATGTATACATTGAATCCCATGCCTAGAGATCAAAGACTCTGTAGGTTACATTTGAGTAGTATGAATTGATCATTAAAACCTACGGTCTGGTGTTCCTTTTATAACTTAAGGAACCCAGGGATACATGGAAACTAAATAAGATAATAATGACTAAATCAAAACAGAATTATTCATTCTTATCACTACTTGATCAAATCTCCATCTTTTTAGTATATAGCAGGGGAATCTTCATAGCAGTGGAAAGTTTTGTAGCAGGGGAAACTTTCTTGTATTTTGTCCACCAGCTTAAAGTTTCTCCTAATGCCATATTTGGTCCTTCTTGTTTTCATAGTGATTTGACTCATCAACTTTTGACCCAACAATCTTCCCCTAGTTGATGATGTCAAAACACTTCCCCTTAAACATACAACACCAAAGATCAACAGGCTGAACATTCTTTGTAGACAACTTCCCCTTTTTGACATGATCAAATAGGGGTCTTCTATGTGAACAACCTTGATTTTCAACTACTACTAACCAATATCATACATCAAACCCAAGTATTCCACCTTTCAAAATACCCTCCATGAAGCACATAGGCAGCTCCTCCTAATAAAAAATTATTTTGAGCAGTAGATACTCACACCAGTTGTAGTAATACTAATGAGCAGTAGTAAAAATCTTCTCCTTGACATCATATGTGAATGACTAACACTTTATCAAATGAGCTTCCCCTTAAAGTGTGCTAGTCATTTATGAATCTTCTAATTCAGTAGGCTATGTATAATGATCATGAAGAAAAATAATTATAAAAATCTTGATGCTGAAGTAGAATAACCCAACCTCGTGTTCCATGTCTTGTACTAACCATGTGACTCCAAAACTCACGGCTATAATGAGTAGGCCCCAAAACTCACGGCAATAATGAGTAGAAGCCTCGTGATAAGATGAGTCCTCACCCCTGTAAATGAGACACATATAATAGCGAATACGAGCATAGAGCGTCTTAAGAATGATCTCGTACCCAACTACCTTTTTATCACGTCTTTATCACAACTTAAAAACACCTACAAGTTATCTTCATGTCCTGCTAAGTAGAAGATATAATAGAACACCAATTCGCGAAAATCTACCTCAAACGTCAATATCATCACAAAAATTATTCTTCACAATCATGAAAATAAATCAAGCCTTTATACCATTATACCAGTTGCTGTGAATATGCCAAACTCCAAAACACTGCTGTCCCAAAAATCATATCTGACAGCAGGGGGAACTTTCAAAAACAGTGGGAATCTATTAATGAAAGCAGGGGGATCTATTGAAGGCATGGGGGTCGTAGCAGGGGGATATTTTAAGAAAAGCAGGGGGAACTTTTTCAAAAGCAGGGGAAACTTTTAATGCCAATGTTTTTGTTATTAACTGTGCCAAACCCACATAAAGTGGGAATGAATTTATAACAGGGAATAAATAACAAAAACAAAGACAATTAAAAATATACCCTACTGTGAGAAAAATATACCTGGTGTGTACAGTTTCGTCTCCTTTTATCGATACTAATTATTCCAACCTCCTGCTGTCGAACAATGCTTTGTCTTACTCGTAAATAATACGAGTATAATTTATGTCTTGCCTGGCCCCACAAAGCAACACAAGTCCAAGGACTTTGCTGCTGTCACACGTGATGTCCACACAAAGATTATTCACAAATAAGCCTTTATATAATCATCCCATGTGAACCTTCTGTCATGAGCAATCATATAGCCCTTATTCAACCCCACGTGAATCAACATTACAATTAGTTTAAGCAAATGTTTTATCCAATCAAACTCACACGTCCCTTTCTTTTTAAATGCCGTGAACCATCAAGTAGAAAACAAACACACATGTGAGCAACAGTAATAGCCAATCGTTTTCACCTTGAAATCTATGCGTACCTTTTGTTTTTGCTTCATTATCCCACGTCTTTTTGATTGCAAAACCAACCACACGCACCTCTTTTTATTCAAATGGCCAAATATTAATCATATTGGTAATTGAATACGTATATAAAAAAAACGAAAAGCTATTTGCCCATGTGAACACATATCAAACCCCTTAGACCTGCTCACGCAACCTTCCATTATGATTGGACAAACCATCACTGTCTTTGTTCAATACTTTCGTAGCATTATTATAGGAACAATAAAACGACAAACCATTGAATCACCAACGTTCACGTCTGCCTATAAACAATCGCTATAAACATATTGATAGACATGTCGTCTTTTATTTGATTTGTTTCTTGACAGCTTCAAAAATTAATTAATTAGGGTTTTAACATAAACCCTAGATCTTCACAGCAACGAACACGAAAAACATCTTGATTCTCCTAGATATCAAGAGCCACCAGCTCTGATACCACATGTTGAATCCAAGATCTTTAGACTCAAACAGTAAAAACCGTTTATCTAGGTTGATCATCATTCATATGATAACACAGCGGAATAAGAACAATGATCATGAATAAGATGTTTAACAAAGATGAATGATTCCAAAAGGGTTTGTATTATTGATGATTAACACAAACGACTCTAGGCATGTATACATTGAATCCCATGCCTAGAGATCAAAGACTCTGTAGGTTACATTTGAGTAGTATGAATTGATCATTAAAACCTACGGTCTGGTGTTCCTTTTATAACTTAAGGAACCCAGGGATACATGGAAACTAAATAAGATAATAATGACTAAATCAAAACAGAATTATTCATTCTTATCACTACTTGATCAAATCTCCATCTTTTTAGTATATAGCAGGGGAATCTTCACAGCAGTGGAAAGTTTTGTAGCAGGGGAAACTTTCTTGTATTTTGTCCACCAGCTTAAAGTTTCTCCTAATGCCATATTTGGTCCTTCTTGTTTCCATAGTGATTTGACTCATCAACTTTTGACCCAACATTACCCTATCCCACAATCTTAGCCCCAATGCAGATACTTCCTATAATATATAAACCAACTCCCATGTTCGTTTGAAAGTCCCAATACAATCGTAAGTATCCCAAACAACCCAAAACATAAAAAGAAAACAGGCTGATTTCAAAACTGTTTTGACCTCCGACTGTTGTAACCTGTTTTTGACCCACTTACCGACCTACAATTTAGTTCTCGTTTCTTGCATTTGAAATCCACTTCAATTACCTTTCCAGGGGTACTTGGATCGCAAAATAAGAGTTTGTATAACTCCATATATGATCAAAAGAATGACACAAAAATTCTGCCCAGTTTTTAAAAACGAATTTAACATAATTAACCTAATGAATTACCCATAACTCCACTAATTACAAGCCCTAATTCACCTAATCATTATAATATCATTATTATATAGATTTTAATTTAAACCCTAACCTAAATCCATCATAAGATGATTGAGAAGGAATTAAAACACTTTAATTAAAAAGGGTTTAAAGATTTTACCTTTGATTTATGAAAATCCCCAAATTTTTGATGAACCCTAATTCTCTGTGATGTAACCGTCGACCAAAGACTCCAGGAACAAAAAAAATATGCGTTTGATATTATGTGAGGTGTTCTTTATATAGCACAACAATCCTAGTCCAACCAAAAGCCCACTTACCAAAAATTTTTCCTTTTTTTGTTTAAATCGTCCCAAACCGACTCCCCTTTAATTTTTTTAATTTTTTTTCTTTTTATTGTTTAATATTATGTAATTAACAATACCTTAATTTACCTTAATTTATTTCAGCCCCTAAAGTTCCTAAAATCTCAAAACCGAGAAACTAGTCAATTTTACGCGTTTACCGTAAAAGACGTAAAATATACATTTTTAAAAAAAATCTTAAATTTTTAAATAAACTTTATAACTATGTCCTAAATGACTTAAAACCATCCCGAAAAATACTCACATGACTAAACACCTTACCCGAGACCTCAAAATGCTAATACAATTTTTCTATTATACTTATATGTATACGTAAAACACCAAAATAACACCATTTCATTTCATAGTCACTAATTTGTGAGCTCATGAACATGAAATCATCACACATCATTTCACTCACAAGGTACCCCGTACCGGAAACGATATCCAAACCACAATCTATACACACCAATTAGCACATAAACACGTAAAGACACGTAACTTGCACAAAATAAAACTAAGTGACGAACCTCAAAACCGCGGTTGTCACAGTTCTTCTACGGATTCTTAGAGCACTCAAAATGCTACCAAACTATGGAAATAGTCCCAATGTATCAACTTGGTCAAATGAATTAAAAAACGGTGGACATAATACAAATTATGAAAATTATGAAAAACATGAAAAACATTTAAATATCTCCAAGAATCTGCATATAATCTTCCCAGTACAATATTAAAGATGGCACAAACTAAAGTCTCACTTGATCGTATTGCGTCATTCCTTAGTCTTGAAGAGTTGGATTCTGATCTATTCGAAACAGTCCCACGAGGTAGTTCTGACACAGCGGTTGAGATAATAAACGAGAATTTCACATGGGATTTGACATCAATGTACCCAAAATTGATTGATATAAATTTTAGATATGTTCATGGTATGAAAGTTGCTTTGTGTGGCATCGTATTTAGACTATAAGAGGGTGGCTCGAATAAAAATATTCATTTTAGTTATGATATCGACTACTACTGATCAGCTTTAGCCAGTGCTAGACATAGGGGGATGTTTTGATGCTGGTTTCATAAATAATTCAAATAAGAAATCGTAAACAACCTCTAATAAGGTTTCAATAGGTAATTCTTAAAATCCTTTATGAGTAGAGCAGTTTGAATACGCTAAGCTTAAACAGCCCTTAAAAGTAGTTGTTCTAGTATAATCCCATATCCAACAATAAGGAGTTTAATAACCAATATTAAATAGCCCCTACATGTATTAACCAAATAAGCAATCTCAAAGAGCCCATATAAGCAGCTTAAGTAGCAATCCCAAATAATTACTCGTTTTTAGTCATTTAAGATACTTACAAATGAGGGTCATGATTCGTCAATATTATTTATTACCATAGGATCAATATATCAAAGAATTGTTAATTTACAAAGTAATAGATGGCATTAAGTTATACACAGTATTACCTGTAAGGAGGATTAAGTGGAACCGATGCATATGAAAAGTCACTACCATGAGTCAAACTGGAAGAAACAGGTATAGGAGAACCATTACTATGACCTGGAAATGGTAATCCACGATTGTGAGAACCTTGATAACCGATAGCAGGTACATCCGTGGTAAATTCAATTGCGCTTAAAAGAACCATAGGCCTTAACATAAAGAGTAGACAAAAGTAATATCAGGGTCACATGAACAGTGCAAGGAAACTTACAGAAATTTCGCTGCGGGACTTCTCGAGCCAAAATGTAAAGGTTGAACGTTGCGTACACCTGTCACCTCTAAACAGCAATCCGTAAGACTCGAATCCGAGGACATGAAAGACCAGACAGCAAAAACGACTCCATTGCTTCCAATCGCTAGTCCTTTACCATACCCTGCTTTAAACCCAACTTCACAGTGACTTGAAGAGCATGAGAGTACTCCGTAATGGTGTTATTTTCACCCACGAAGGAATAAACTGTCCTCAGTGAAGAAATTGCATGCTCTGCTACTGTATCAGCCTTATTATACTCTTCCCTGACCTTTCTTGATAACCTCATCAGAACCCTTCCATAGATCAGACCTGGTATAACAAAAAGTATAATAAATGGAATTGCGACAATTGCAAGCCTCCATAGTAGCATAAATGATACAGTATATGCCCCAAAAAATGTTCAAGAAAGTATAAGCCGGATTACTATGGGGTTTAATTCCGATGATTTTTCCAATTCATAAACAGATCTAGGTATTAAATAACCTGAACTGCTCGAAAATGGAATAGAGGGGTGAGAAGTATTCTGAAATGAAAAATACTTGTGCTGCTAACAATGTCACTTTATTTCTAAGTGATGACCTCCTGATAAACCAAATAAGATCAGATGGGATTGATTCTAATAAATCAGCAACTAAAGAGTTAAAAATTGCTACCATTAATTATGATCCAGTACCAACGACATCAGAAAATCAGAATTCCCAATAAATTTACAAAGAGGGAAGCCACACTTTAGAGTCAAATCAAAGTTAGTCGACAGGCAAGAATCTTAACGATCAAACATAAGTTTTACTTTTCTCGATCAAAACTATTAACATGCGCACCAGCTTTTCTTAGATTCAAATATGTTGATGAAGAGCTCCCAATAACTGTAATTCAACTATTAAAAACAAATAACTTTATAAGAAAAATGATATAGAATGGCATATCAAAATATTTATTTAAAGAATATGAATGGTGCATGCTTTGTATGACATATCAATAACTGCAATTCAACTATTAAATATACTCGTTGTTGAGTCTAATGCATTTCATAACACAGCCTACCAGCAATCTCATCTCAATTAATCGAATCAAAATTTAGTTTGCTAAAACAGATTTTTCTTTAATATTCTCATGCTCGCTAAGTGTGTTAATTATAACAGAAAAAAAGCACCATACGAGTTCCAAATAAGAATATATATGTCATAACGTTCCTTTGCAACCTGTTTTTGAGAAAAGAAAAAGAAAAAAATGTTTCTATTAGTTAGTTATGCTCGTTATGTATAGTGGCACATGAATTGATCTTCAGTAGCAAAGGAAATACAAACACATGTTTATCCAAAGTCATGGATGAACATATTTACATTAGCACCTGGAGCGTCTGTAACTATGGAATTGTACCCTGAACCTTTAGCCGATCCTAAATCTGGCAAAGGAGCCATAGACATTGTTGTAAATATGGGCATGGCCGCTGATATATCAGTATATCGGTTGGCGGTTCCATCGCGACGCCATGCAATAATTTGCGTAAACTTGGCGTTTTGATCAGCGACAGTTAGAATAGGTAAAAATCAGTCAAAAATAAGAACATTCATTATTAAAATATATTAATATTGCAGATTTATATCGAATTAATATTAATATTATTAAGAATAATGATTAAAATATTGAAAATGATGATAAAGATATTAAAATAAAGATAAAAATATATAAATAATGATAAAAAATGGTACCCGCTAAGAAACTGATATATTGGCATATCGCCACCAAGACCGATATATCGCTTGGCGCTGGTTGACCGCTGACATACCGTCAACCGATATTTACAACCTTGGTCATAGTAGATACTACTATTTTAATGAAATCAAGTTGCGCCCTTAAAAAGTTTTACTTCAGATAATCTTAATACCAATTACTAACCTCTATCCTTTGAAACAACGTTTTTTTTTGGTTCTATTTACCGGGGTCATTGTTACCCTTTTACCAAAAAAAATAAAAAAATAAAAAAAAAAAAAACTCGTTGTTTTTATCTGCAAATCTATTAAAATGTTACTCTACTCTTTTTATCAACGAAGATCACAATAGTTACCGGTTGTAGTTTAGTATACGGGCACACTCTTGCACTGCAATTGCCGTCAGCGTAATTACAGCGATGAAATTTAGAATTCAATAAAGCGTAATTACAGTTTTAACTACTGTGAAGAGTGACACAAAGATATGCTGCACCATCCTATTTGGCTGCAAAACGCATAATTATTTCTGTAAAAACAAAACAAAAAAACCATTATTTGCAGCAAGTGAGATAATATGGCAGACCTCATATTAATATATTTAATAGGAGCGTAATTTGTTTTACAAACACAATCACATAAAGTTAATCTAAATACGACATCTATAACCTAAACAGTATTCAACACGCTAAAAATCTTAAATAAAATTAACCACATTACCCTCCTTATCTCTTTGATTCTCGTTGTTGAAGTGAACAAAATTCTGCATCATATTTGGTCACCCTCAATAAAAAAAATATATGGAGTTGCTCTTTAGTAATGTCGTGTGTAAGATTATAATTAACCTTTTATCCTTATAACTGAACATTTTTTACTCTTTAATTTGACAATGGTTAAGGCGATTGCCATAAATGGGAAAAGAACATAGGACAGCCTTGTTTAATTTACCGATAACTCGATCTGGAGATATTCTCTTGTATGACCTCTGCAATCAACTCCTTGGAAACATTTTCATTGTCTAAACTCTCTATCTTTGAAAGTTTAAATGGATTCTCAGTGTTAAAGTGAACTATATCCCCACCATATTTGGAGACTCTAACAAAACAAATATATATTATTCAAATAGCATAGGGTTATTTTAGAATTTAATCAATAAGAAAGATAGAGCTTACATTATCTAATAAGCTACATATGACTTATTTAACCATGTCATCTTCCATATCATATCTGCAAGATATAAGCCCAATAAGTACCCTGAATAAAAAGACCATAAGAAAGGTTAAAGTGTTAAAGTATGGTACAAAATACTAACCCTAAATAAGCAATCACTTCAACAGTTACATTACTCCCTAATGGAGAGTCATAAATCTTATACTTTTCATACGTATCAGTTCGTACAATTAGGGTTTGAGGGGTCTAGATAAGCATTATATAGAGAAGAGTAAGTATTACAATAGAAATCTAATAACAGTAATCAAGACTACAATGTGATGAAATAACCTGAAGGTGATCAAACTTCTAATCTGCACAACAATTGATAGCTTGTGAAAATAAACTCATTGTTTGTTTTTCTATTTAATCACAAAACCTAAAGATATTCACCAACATGCGTATGATAATAAAACTATTTTCCCATTAAACAACATATTTTGAGATATGGATATGATATGAAGACATACATGTGTTTTTAGGGTTTTGTGAAGATCGAATGAAAATTATTTAGGGTTTTTTGAGGATATAAGTTATCTTCCCATTAAACACAGTTCTTAATTGCGTCCTGTGAGAAGTTAAAGACTATTTTTGTTGTGGATTTGATGACTATCAAGAATCTATCAAGAATAGTTAAGAAAATGAGACACGTTTATATCATCGCAGGAATTGCTTCATCATAGGGAAAATGAGCACATGATTGGGTTGAGTAACAGGTGTATATGAGGTGTAGACATTACAGTTCAGAGAAACTGGCAAAAAAAACCGAATGACTGAATGTCGAATAATTTTAGGGTTTTAGGGTTCTACTGATAAGTACAAATGTTTTTTGGTATTAAAAAGCAGATAAGTTTAGGGAAATATATGTATACCTTAGTTCTAATTTTAGAATATATCCTGATGTATATGAAAAGCATTGGTTTTTTTATAATTAATTAACATTGTTTTGGATAAAAGATCATCAAAAGTGGTCTGGCTTAGTGGTAAATCTGGTTACTTGTTAACCATAGGTCACGTGGTCAAATCTTTCATTTGACACTTTTTTTACATGATTTTCGAAAATCGTTATCAATAGTGCGTTTGAAAATGTAATTTTCAAAACTGCGTTTCCAAAACGCGATTTTAAAAAAACTGTGATTTCAAATCGTTAAAAACGTGGAAAATTGAGATCTTTTAGGGAATTCTGAAATACTATTGGTTCAGAGCTGCCATGTCACATATGACATGGATTAGAGGTGTGATATCAAGTCATAGTTATACCTATATATAATATAAATATATATATATATATATATATATATATATATATATATATATATATATATATATATATATATATATATATATATATATATATATATATATATATATATATATATATATATATATATATATATATATATATATATATATATATATATATATATATATATATATATATATATATATATATATATATATATATATATATATATATATATATATATATATATATATATATATATATATATATATATATATATATATATATATATATATATATATATATATATATATATATATATATATATATATATATATATATATATATATATATATATATATATATATATATATATATATATATATATATATATATATATATATATATATATAGGGTAGGGATACACTAAAAAGGCCCTTAAAATAAAAAGTCTAGGAAGGATTATGGGAGTGACATGTGTCACTTAGCCACATCATCATGCCACATAATCATGACACCTCAACACTTAAAAATTTTGAATTTAAAAAAAATAATTACGAAATTTTTTTTTTCAAAATAATAATTTTCGAATTTCTTTTTTTCTAAAATTTTTTTTTCGAAATTTTTTTTTCCAAAATTTTTTTTTGAAATTTTTTTTTTCGAAATTTTTTTTCGAAAATTTCTTTCCGAAAATTTTTTTTGAAAGTTTTTTTTTCGAATTTTTTTTAAAACTAATCTACTGCATCACAGTTATATGTTTGATGCATCAACTTAATAAGTTAATGCATCAGATAATTAGTTACTGCATTAAGTTTGGTGATGAACTATAATGCAGTAACTTATTAATGTGATGCATTAACTTATTAACATGATGCATCAAAATATATAATTGCGGTGCACTAGATTATCTTTTGTTTTATTTAAAAATTTAAAAAAATTATATACTGCATCAGAGTTATATGTTTGATGCATCAACTTAATAAGTTAATGCATCACAGTAATTAGTTACTGCATTAAGTACGATGATGAATTATATGCATCAATTTATATAATTGAGATGCAGTAGATTATCTTTTGTTTTATTTAAAAATTTAAAAGAAATAATCTACTGCATTACAATTATATGTTTGATGCATCAACTTAATAAATTAATGCATCAGTATAATTAGTTACTGCATTAAGTTCGGTGATGAACTATAATGCAGTAACTTATTATTATGATGCATTAAAAGTTGAAATATTTTTTTTCCAAAAAAAATATTGAAATTTTTTTTTCGAAAAAAAATTTCAAAAAAAAAAATTTTTGGAAAAAAAATTCGAAATTCAAATTTTTTTTTTCGAAAATATTTTTTTTTTGGGAAAAATTTTTGAATTTTTTTTTTAAAAAAATCGAAGTTTTAAAATAGTGAGGTGTCATCATTATGTGGCATGGTGACATGGCATAATGACACATGTCACTCTCACAATCCTTTCTATACTTTTTATTTTAAGTCCCCTTCTCATTTTACCCCATTCCTATATAAGGTGGGGATATAATAAAAAGCCCCTTAAAATAAAAAGTCTAGGAAGGAATATGGGCCCTTGGATTTGATTTTAATCATAAAAAAAAAACGGAGTGGCATTTATGTAATTTCCTGGAAAGTTTGAGGGTAAATCGGTCATTTCCACCCCCTAACAACTTCCTCCTTATTTTAGGGTAAAAACCCCCAGCCGTTACCTCATTCTTTTATACTAGGTTTTCATTTCCGTCTCAAAAAAACACACACAAAAAAAAAACGCACCAAACCCTAATCTGTTAAATCATTTTAATCGAGCAAATAATAGATCAAATCATCAAATAATCTATTCATCAAATTATCAAATCTTCAAATCCATCAGTGTAAGTGATTTTATATTCCATCTATTTTAATAGATTTGTTAAATTTTTGATTTTATATTAGATTTAATAATAGATTGATTTTGTAATTGATTTTATTTATCAATACATTGATTTAATGTATGTTTTATGTTGTTGCTAGTGGTGGTGATGCCACGACGATAATTGGAGAAGTGGTGGGTAAGCGGTGGTTAGTGGTGGAGAGAAATATCGCCAGAAAACTCAGATAAATATATCATCTAGTATGTGATTTTAATTAAATTGATCTATTATTTATATATATTTTGCACTTAGTTTTTACATGTTAGACTGTGATGCAGTATGTATATATTACATGTGGGCTAAATTATGTTACGTGTACTAGTTTTACACTTTGATGCACTTAGTTTTAGGCTGTGATGTTTAGAACATTTTTAGAAAATAATAGATAAAAGTTTGTTTAGGACAGTTGCACACTAGTGTGTTTAAGACAGCAGGTTTTTTGCCGGCTTGATGCGGGCTTGATGCGGGCTTGATGCGGGCTTGATGCAGGCTTGATGCGGGCTTGATGCGGGCTTGATGCAGGCTTGATGCGGTCTTGCAGCGGGCTTGCAGCGGTCTTGCAGCGGGCTTGCAGCGGGCTTGCAGCGAGCTTGCAGCGGGCTTGCAGCCGGCTTGCAGTGACTGTACTAAATACCTTGTGTGGAACTGTCCTAAACACACTATTATATATTATTTCTTAATCAAACTCAGAATATGTATATGATGCAGCACTTACTTTATGTATTGTAGAACATTAATGCAGTTATTGTGGTTTATGATGGTAGAATAGTTAAAAAACAATGAATTGATGCATTTTTTGTATAAAAATTGATGCAACACTTTTTTTTTTATTTTAGTTATATGTGCTCTCTTTTGATTTAATTATTCGTTGTGCTCTCACGTTTGATTGATGTTCAATTTGATCAGATTATTCATAAATTAGGGCTTCATATCTGCTATCAAGCTGTCTTAGGGCGAAATTCCTAGCTTTTTTGTGCGTGTTTGATTGTGCATGACTTAGAAAATTTGTTTGTTATATGTTGTAAATTGATTAGATATTAGGGGGTGTTTGTTTAAGCTGTATTTGTGATGCGCATTTGTTTGTTATATGTTTAAATTTTGATAGATATAAGTTGATTTTGACAAGGGTTGATTTTGACAAATGTTGAACTAATTTGTCAAAAGAAATGTATACAGTATCTATCTGATGAACAACTAGTTAAAAGAAATACTGCTACTCTTAGCGTAACTAACTCTATTTAACTTGACAGAATGAAATTCGCATACGCAGATAGGGTCAGACATTGAAAAAAGACTCATATATATTAGCTAGCCTCATTTGACTGCACTTCCACTAGTCATAAGCTTACTTATTGAGAATTAATGATAAGCTCTTGTTTGCTTTAATGCCTTGTGATTTTGATAGAGTACTTGGTCAGTTGGTCAATTTGCATGCTTGGTTTTCTTCCAAAGTACCAAAAGCATCCTTGGTTGTATCTGCTTGTATTATTGAACCCGCCTGCTTCTGATTTATATGCTAGATTATGTATTGAAGATAAGGGTGCTTATATATGATTTGATGTCCAATGTCAGAAGACTTGCAATATAATGCACCATTTTCATTTGTACATACTCTAGCGTGTTTTTCCGCCTCAATCCAAGGCTCTAATTAGATAATCAAATACAGTAGATCTAAGACTAACTAGAGGTATATTTTATATCACATAGTAATATAAAAAGAATTACTTTGACAAAACTAAAAACAACATGCAATGCACCAGATTAAGAAAAATAAAAAGAGTTGCTTGTGATTTGCTGATCTGACATAGCTAAACGTGCCGCTATGCGTCTGAAAGCAGGGTGTTTAAACTAAGAACAAAAGAGGAACAAATGGCTTTAGACCAAGCTTCAGTCATTTGCTGATCTGACAGCAGGGTGTTTAAACTAAGAACATGATGCAAACAAAACTTCTACACTGTTTAGCAGACCAAAAGAGGAACAAATGCCTTTAGACCAAGCTTTATTTTCTACACAATTAAGCAGATTGTTCCATTAGTTTTAACACCTACTAAAACTGTGAGATGCTTTTCAAAATACTAGTATATCGTTGATTGCAAGTTTGTTTCCAGTTATTTTTTATAAATATTATAATAAAGTGAGTTGCTATACCGTACGTATTTAGCTTTCACCATGTGGTCTTTGAATGCTTACCGGCCTCACAATTTGCACAATTCTTTGCTTTGACTAGTTGATCCTTTGAACCAGTGATGATTATAAGAAATTGATGATTATAAGAAATCCTTGTTTTTTAATATCATAATGCAACTGCCCAGATTTTGTAAGTTATAATATACAACGACCACATGTGAAATTTTGTGAATGAAATTTTGTGCTTTGATGCAGTTTTTATATGTGCTTTGATGCATTTTTTTTGTAAGTGCTTTGTAGCAACGTTAGTGAAATTTTGTGAATGAAATTTTGTGAATGAAATTTTGTGAATGAAATTTTGTGCTTTGATGCAGTTTTTATATCTGCTTTGTAGTAACGTTAGTGAAATTTTTTGAATGAAATTTTATGATTTGATGCAGTTTTTATATGTGCTTTGATGCAGTGTTTATATGTGCTTTGTAGTAACATTTGTGAAATTTTGTGAATGAAGTTTTTTGAATGAAATAATTGGTCTTTATCAGATGTGTAATGATTTTGTGCATTATGAGAATATATGTTGTGCATTATGAAATGATTGTGAATGAAACTGGTCGTTATCAGATGTGAAGTTGGTAGTTAACAGAATATATTTTGTGCATTCTAAGGTTAGATAAGTTTGTGTGATGATGTTTGTTTTTATTTATCTGAAATATCATTTTGATGCAGCTAATATTATACATTGATGCAGTTTTTATATGTGTTTGGTAGCAACGTTAGTGAAATTTTGTGAATTAAATTTTGTGCTTTGATGTAGTTTTTATATGTGTTTTGTAGCAATGTTAGTGAAATTTTGTGAATGAAATGTTAGTAAAATGGATATGATGCACTTACTTTATGTATTCTAAAAACATTGATGTAGTTATTGTGGTTTATGAGGTTATAATAGTTAAAAAAATAATGAATTGATGCATTTTTTTGTATAAAATTGATGCAACATTTTTTTTCTATTTTAGTTATTATGCTACTTTTTTTTTGCTATGACATATATGTGCTTTGTAGCAACGTTAGTGAATTCGGTATTATCAAGTTTAATGTTATTTTCTATATGAGGTTTTGTGAATGAAATTGGTTGCTATCAGGATCTGCATATGAGATTTTAAGAATGAAGTTTTCTGAATGAAATTGGTCGTTATCAGATGTGAAATGATTTGATATGACCTGGTTCCAATCTGGTAGTTTAAATGTTTATATATAGTATTTAATATTAGACATTGATGCGGTTTTAATATGATGTTTTAGGATTAGTTTTTATATGAACTGTTAACTGTCTAAAAATGTCTTTGTCCTTGATGCAGTTGATGTAATGGATTGATGCAGGAGACAATTGGTTGGTAGTGGTTAGAAATGGTGAGGACGAATTTGAAGGATTTTTCTCCCTCGGGTAAATATTATTGAAAACCCTAATTATTTTTATTTTTTATTTTATGTTTATTAAATACTTATACAAAATTTAATTTAATTGATTTAGTAAAAAGAAAAAGTGCTAGACTGTGGTTGAAAAAAAAAGTATTTTATGGGAATCATAAAGAAAAGTCGCCAGAAAACTCGATAACTATATCATCTAATAAGTATTTTTTTAAAATTGATCTATGATTTATATTTATTTTGCAATTAGTTTTTATATGGCAGACTCTTATGAAGTATTTGTATGATATATGTTGGCTAAATTATGTTAAGTGTACCAGTTATGCAATGTTTTGCAATTAGTTTTTATATGGTCTTGCTGCAGTCTTGATGCAGGCTTGATGCGTGCTTGCTGCGTGCTTGCTGCGTGCTTGCAGCGGGCTTGCTGCGGGCTTGCAGCGGCTTACGATTTTTTAAGATTGTATAACTTTATTCAGATCGTATAACTTTAATGTCGAAATGTGATTGCTTAGGTGGTTGTATGAATGAAATTCTGTGAATGATATTTTGTGCTGTGATTCAGTTTTAATATGTGTTTTGTAGCAATGTTAGAAAAATTTTGTGAGTGAAATTTTTGTATGAAATTTTGGGATTTGATACAGTTTTTATATGTGCTTTGATGCAGTTTTAACATGTGCTTCGTAGTAACGTTAGTGGAATTTTGTAAATGAAATTTTGTTAATTTACGAACATACATTATTGTTTAGGTATGATTCGGCTTGAGAGTTTGGTGAAATAGGATTAAACTTGCCTGTTTTTTACTGTGGTTAAAAAAATGGATAATATATATAGTTAGTCACTAGCTTTGGTATGACATATCTGCTCTTTAAAGCTCCACATAAACGACATCTTAAGCCTGTTTGCTCTTCAAGGTAGTTATCACCATGATTCCTCGTTCTCGTGAACATGATCTTCTTTCCTAATAATTGAATCCAATATGCATTAGCATCTTTTAGTTTATCCTTTTTAGTAAAGTACCTCATAATTTGGCATTCATATTCGCTTTTTATGGTATTGATTATGTTGGTATCAATCAAAGACCGAATGCGAAGGTCAAAATTTGAGCTATTTACATAAAAAAGGCTAAAAGAAAAGAAGTTGGTCCATATTAGATTCAATTATTAGGTAAAAAGATGATGTTCACGAGAAAGAGAAATCCTGGCCATAACTACCTTGAAGAGCAAACTGTCTTAATATGTTGTTTATGTGGAGCTTTAAAAGAGCAGACATGGGATACCAAAGCTAGTGAGTAACTATATATATTTAATTTTTGGATGTGTAATGTATTTGTGTTTGATTTAATGTCATTTCTGATTTTTTAAAATTGTATATCTTTATTCAGATTATATAACTTTAATGTAGTGTTTGCATTGAATTAATGTAGTTTACGATTATCAACGGGTCTGAGAATAAGATACAAAAGGCGGCAGATTTGTTTAGATGTATGAATTGTGTGTTTGTTTGAGCGCATTTGTAAAATTTTAATGCAGTGTAAAAAACTTTGAGAGCAAATATGTCGTTTATGTTGAATTCAAAACTTTGAGAGCAAATATGTGTTACCGAAGCTAGTGAGTAGCTATGTTATCCTTGTTTATTATTGAATATATAAGTCACTCATGCAGTAAACTTTGATTGTGTATAAGTCACTGATGAGAAGTTAGATTATGTATAAATCACTCATTTATTTTAATTTGTTGAATGTGATTTACAGGTAGTAATGATAATGAAGCGGATCAAAATGACGAGATAGCAAGCACAAGATCATCAAAAAGGCAAAAAGTTTGTTCAACCAAACTTGTCGGTACCCGAAGAAAGTAGCCATCGGGCAAAAAAGAAAAAGAGCCAAAATACGGATGGAAATGATTTACCTGATCAAAATCCACCAGAATCAGATGATATTCAGAATACTCCGAAGCAGGCGAAAAAGAGAAAAGGTTTTTCTTTAATACATTTGAATTTAAGTTTTGATGCCGTAGTGGTCAGATGTTTTAAAGGACAGCTAAACGTAGATTGCGTTATATACGAAAACGTAGGTTATGGTGTCTAACGAAATTTTTTAGAATTATTCAGGGAACATCATTTTGATAGAAGATAATTTAAATTGTAATGTACTGGTCTGTTTTGTTTAGTGTAGTTTGTGTTATTTGCGGAAATGTGTTTATAATGCAATATGTGTTTGTTTGCTAGGTTGTTTGCTTAATGCACTTAAATATACGTTATGATGCAGTATGTGGCAATCATGTGTAAATATGAGTTAGTCTACTAGGTTAAATGTGTTCTTATGCTAGGTTGTTTGCTAAATGAAAAATTCTTTCTTAGCATTATTTATGATAGGTTTTTTTAGTTGTGTACTTGATATCGCTATTTGTATAGGTGTGATACAGTTACTTTTACTGTGATGCACTTAATTTTATTCTTTGATGCAGCAGCAAAAACTGTGAGTGATGCATTAGTTTAAACTGAAATTTAAATCTACGTTTGTGTTTCATTAGTTTGGTATGATGTATTTAATTTTTGCATTATGTACAGTAGGTTTGTTTTAGTTTTGTACTTGATTTACTGGTGTGATGCACTTAGTTTTATTCTTTGATGCAGCAGCAAAAATTGTGAGTGATGCATTAGTTTAAACTGAAATTTAAATCTACGTTTGTGTTTCATTAGTTTGGTATGATGTATTTAATTTTTGCATTATGTACAGTAGGTTTGTTTAGTTTTGTACTTGATGTACTGGTGTGATGCACTTAATTTTATTCTTTGATGCAGCAGCAAAAACTGTGAGTGATGCTCCGTCACCTGTTGATGTGAATAAGTTGAAGGGTAAAATGTTAAGTCTTGGAAACGACGTAGATGTTGTTGGGAAAATGGCAAAGAAAGGTACTGAAGTGGGTGTAGAAAAGTTGGTTGGGAGAAAGAAACTGGCAAAGGGGAATAAAGGTATTCACGATAGTCAAATAGTCGTTGTGAAAAAGAAAGTTGCTATTAAAGGAAAAAAGAAGGTTAGTGATGATGATGTTATGGAGCAAGATCCTCTATCGATTGATGTTGGAAATATGGATTCTGATGGTGAAAAAAAGGTTACTTTTCCTAATATTAGTTCAAGAATATCTTCTAATCAATTGAAGCTTGTATTGGAATCTTTAACAAACGCTCAGGTTGAGACTATAAAAGAAATGGGTTTGGGAGAATATTATAATAATTTTGATTACCCTTCCATTACATCAAAGCATTCGTACTGGGTTGCGTTTAACTTTGATTGTGATACGGACACAATACACATGGATGATGGAAGACAGATTAAGGTCACAAAGGAGTTAATTCATGAAATGCTTGGAATACCCCTGGGAGATAAAGAAGTGATTGCTCTTCGAGCTACAACGACAGAAGACAAAACAACAACGGATTGGAGAGCTACAACTCCATGGGGAGGGGATAAAGCGCCAAGGCCTCATATATCTATAGTTGTTGATCATGTTTGTAATTTGATAACAACGGGTTGGGAGTTCAAAGTTGGATTTTTAGTGGTGTTTTTAAATATTGTGGCTGGGGGTAATAAGGATGGCACAATCAATCAAAGGTTCTTGCCTACATTAAGAGATATTGAAGATTTTCAAAACTATGATTGGTGTGGATATGCTTTAGAATGCATTCGGTCAGGAGTTAAGACATGGAAAACAAGTCCAGGAGGTTATTTCGGTGCTTCCAAACTTCTTTTGGCGGTACGTTTTTTTAATGCTTCTAAACTTCTTAGTATGTTTAATCTTATTTTCGCAGCATCAATACCTGTTTTCACTGCATCATATATAAGATAAAACATAACAGTTATTCCGTATATTAAATGCATCATTTCCTATATTAACTGTATCACTTCCTTTTTTTGTAGCTACTATACTGCAGCTCCACAATCTCACCAACTATAACTGTGGAAAGAACATCACCTGTTTTCAAAGGATGGAACACCGATTTGTTGAAACAACGAGAGAAAGAAGAAATGGATGTTATGAAAGGTTTCGAGAAATTTCCAATCTTGGAAGGTTACGAGTTCTTCCCCCCCCCCCCCCCCCCCCCCAAGCAGAAGGTTGGCAAGACAAAGAAAAAGAAAAATATTGGAAACACAAGTCAACCAGACGAGGATCTTATACAGTTTAGATCAAAAACAAGTCAGGTAAAAACTAAGTTTCATTTTGCTGCTGTAACATAGGGTGATATGTCTTATTTTGATGCATTTGATATTTTGCGAGTTAAACCCAAAAATTAGGTCAAAAAATTTCTGGGTATTGCTCAAAATCAAATCTCTAAAAAACACATGATTTAATCTCTTGAAGTTATTATAACCATAAAAAGTTGAGCCAACTTGTGTTATATTTTGTTGATAAAAAGTTGAGCATGAAGAAAGCTTAAAGACAAATGTACAAAGAACTAAATGTTGGCCTGGTTATAAAATATAGTTGAAGCTAGTTATTACAGTTGTGCACATAAGTTCCTAGAAACTAATCACAAATGATGGATACTCATGGTAATGGAGTTTTTAGCTAAATGCTTTACGCTTTAAGCAACAACTTTTCTTTATCGGTACATATGTACTGATGGACATGGTCTTAAGTTTTAACTACATAAATCCATTAGACAGATCCACACACAGAGCCTAACATAGATTACTACATGTAGTATACACTATACAATATTAAACATTGACAATAACATGGAAAAACATCATCAAGAGATTCTATTAGTGACCATGCATTAATAAAGGATTTTAAAGTAGTATCCAAATTTGTGAGGGACAGTTGTAAATAATTCACTCTTTTTTACTTGTCAAGTCCATCTCAAAATCTGAATAGTTTTCTACATCAGGTATGTCGGGTCACACGTGCAGTTCAATATGGTACATAATTTTTGCAACTGGTGATCTCAGTAGGCCAAAAGCTTAAGGTTTAGTTTGGATCAAACCATCCTGACCTATACCAAGATAACCCTTTATGACCCCTTGCCTACCACTTCAAGCTCTATGTCTTAATTTGACAGTTTTTAAAACTTTTAAAAACTGCATCATAGTTATTATTCACTGCATCATAATGTATTTTTAAAAAAATCATGCAGGAAATGAAGGATAGCTTGAATGCCTCACTGTCAACGATTAAGGAAGTGTTTGAAAGTAACAAACAGAAGCTTAAGATTGCTTTCGAAGAATACCCACATGATGAAGAATTTAAGACGTTTGAAGAAAAAAGTAAATCATTTTTTAAAGACTTGTATGAAGGCGTGTCTGATGGGGCGAATCACAGTACCGAGAATGATAAGAGTGCTGACGCCGTGAAAGCTACTCAGAATGATGGTGCAACTGATGCTACTCAGAATGATGGTGCAACTGCATTTGATTTGCAAAAATTTGATGTGGCGAATAAGAATGTCGATGCTATGACCAATGTCCAGATTGATGGTGGGAAGACCAATAATAATATCTCGCTTAGTTCAATGGAGGAAGGAAATTCTACCCCAAACTCAACACCAGAAATAACGAGAATGACAAGGTCAAATTCCACAATAAATTGGACGACATCAACGGAAGGAGCAGCAGCATCGCCCACTAAAGGAGCAGCAACATCGCCCACTAAAGGAGCAGCAGCATCACCTGCTAAAAAAAAGGAAGTGGGGAACAAGGGGCCAAAAGCAAAAACATCAACCAAAGGAGCAGCAGCATCAACAAAAGGAACAGCAACATCATCACCCGCTAAAAAGATGGAAGTGGGGAAAAAGAAATCCCCTAAAAGTAAATAAACGCTAACACTTCTCTTGCTTTTGTATAATATTTATTATCTAGGAACGTATATTTTGAATTCAGCTTTTGAATGTCTGTAATATAACTAGAAGAAAAATTAAAACTCGTATCTCCTATTTTGGGTTTAATGTGAATAGTAATTATGTTTAATGCTACAATTCAGCCGCCTCATAAGGTTTATTTAACAAGTAATAAACTAAACTATAGTGCAGTTAGCATTATAGTCTATACTAGTTAAAGAACATAATGCAAACTGGTTTATAAAGAAAATTTCAATCAAGTATTTTTAAAAAGTTTGATTCTTTAACAGATTGTGCAAATCCTGAAATATGTGATGAAATATACAATAAAATGGAGCTATCGTCATTTATGATGATTCATTCCTTGAATATCAATTGCAAACGCTACTCGTTGATAGTGGGGAAGAAGTGTTTCACGCGGACCCAGAGATGGATACAGAAGTTGGAATTGAAGACAATGAAATGCAAGGTGGAATGAAAACCCTTTTTATCTTGTCTTTTTATCTTGTCGATTAATTCCACTGCATCATAGCATTATAGTCTATACTAGTTAAAGAACATAATGCAAACTGCTTTGTAAAGAAAATTTCAATCAAGTATTTTTAAAAAGTTTGATTCTTTATTAACAGATTGTGCAAATCCTGAAATATGCGATGAAATATACAATAAAGATGGAGCTATCGTCAATTATGATGATTCATTCCTTGAATATCAATCGCAAACGCTACTCTTTGATAGTGAGGAAGAAGTGTTTCACACTGACATGGATACATAAGTTGGAATGGAAGACAATGAAATGCAAGTGGAATGGAAATCCTGGGAGCAGATAAAAGTAAAATTACAAAAACCCTTTTTATCTTGTCTTCTTATCTTGTCGATTAATTCCACTACATCATAGTGTTTTATCATAGTAATGCACTGGAGTTTGGGTTCTCATTACAATTCACTGCATGACTAGTTAACAAAACAATATGATGCAGTAAAACTATATCTATGATGCATTAAAAACAAGTTATACTGTTTTCCCAAACAAAAAAAAATTGTTTAATTTTTATTCTTTTTATATTGTCTATAAATTTCACTGCATCATTGTGTTTTTAGATTAGTAATGCACTGGAGTGTGAACTATCATTAAAGATTAAGGCATGAGTAGTTACCAAAATACATGATGCAGTTAAATGTAACTATGATGCAGTAACAAACAAGTTTTTCTATTTTTTCAAAAAACTATTGTTTATTTTGATTGTTTTAATTACAGGTTCTAAAATTTTCAAAGAAGCTAACTTTCCTTCAATTGGAATTGAAGAAATCAACAGTTTAGTGACCAACTTTGACTTACCTTCTATCGAAGAAGTAAACAAACAGCTTTTGGAATACTCGGTTATGAAACTACCTTTCTTAGCTGAAGTCGAAGACAACATGCCAAAAAGTTTCTTATTTGAAGATGCACCAAAATCTCCCCAAATTCAAAAAGTCCAAATTATTAAACCTTTTCATAGTATGAAGTTGAGGTTACCGAAAAACTACACAAGAACTTTAAAAGGAAATACACCATTGAGTGAACAACCTATTGTCGAACAACATGAAAAATATACGGATGTTCCGCTATCAGCCGAAATTCTAACTGAACCAAAGACTACAAAGTTTGATGCTATAAGGGAGAAATTAATGAAAAAGGATGTCGGGAAGTTAGGTGCTAAAGGAAACATAGAGGAAGATATGTTAGCTGAAATTCGTCTAAGACAAGAGATTGGTAAAAGAGGAAGATCTAACAAAGAACAAGCTAAAGAAACAGCCGTGGAAGATGAAAATGTTGGGAAGGAGGTCTCTAAAAAGACACAGGCTAAAAAATAAGTGCTTAAAAATCTTGGTAGAAAGCAAAGTGACACTCAATTGTCAAAAGAGAATGAAAAGAAATCTAAGATAGAAAAAGCTAAGTCGCTACCTGCAAAAAGCAAAAGGATAGAACAAAATGAAATATATATGCACGCATCACCCATTAGTTGCATTGCTCCACCGGATGATATTGAAAATGATAAACGTGAAGTAAAGCTGCCTCCTGCTTTAACGTCGCCATTTTATCAACGGAAAATCGTATTGGGGCAACCACTAACTGAAGAGGGGAAAAAATTAGTAGAATACATATGGGGCAATAAGACACCCGAATCGTAAGTTCTAAACTACTGCATCATATTAAAAACATTACTTTTCACTGCATCACTTTTCAAATGTTCACTGCATCATATGTTTATATAACTGCATCAATTCCTTATGTCACTGCATCAAGTATTATTATCATAGCATTATTTATAAATGTTCTCTGTATGAATTTTAATTATTTTCTATGCATATCGTAAGTTCTAAACTACTGCATCATATTAAAAACATCACTTTTCACTGCATCACTTTTCAAATGTTCATTGCATCATATATTTATATAACTGCATCAATTCCTTATGTCACTGCATCAAGTATTATTATCATAGCATTATTTATAAATATTCTCTATGAATTTTAATTATTTTCTATGCATCAAACATTTTATCACTGCATCACATATTTTTATCAATGCATCACATCCTTGCTTTAATGCATCAGAGATAGATAACCTATGTTTATATCAAAATGTACAGGGAGTTTATTTACCAGACCAAAAAAGGAGTTGGCGTGGAAGGCGTTTTTTTCTTGAGCCTATACCCTGAGATACAAATTGCGTCACTCATACTAGACTTATGGTCTTTTGTATTAAATCATGAGGAACAACATCGAGACAAGCTTTCGGGCAATGGAAATGAATATTGTGATACGGGGATGCTTGTAAGTAATTCTAATATATAACTTATTTATTTTTGAATTATAAATTTTGTTATCATTAGTAATCATTTGACGTTAACTAAAACAGAATAATTATGTTGTTGAGTCGGGGAAGAATGTGCAAGAAAGGATGAAATTTTTGATGAAAATATTCAAAACGTTTTAACTCAAGCAAAACGGAAGAATTTTCTTGACGTCGACTTGGTAAGTATATTTATTATGAGAATTAAATGATTGTATTTGTGAGATTGTTTATAATAAATTTAAATAATTATAATAAATATATACAGGTATTTTTTCCTTGTGTAAAGATGACGAAAGATACTTCGTCAAACCATTTCTATATCATTTGTTTTAATTTGAAGACTGCTGAGATCGACATCATAGACAACATAGATAACGACATTGATGATATAGAAAAGCGATATGGTGCTTTCCCATTTGCCCTCGTAAGTCTCATACTTAATGCATTATTGTGCTATTTCTCACTGCATCAAAGTATTATATCTCATGAATAGTGCATTACAAATTATATATATGTTTATTTTAAATAGAGGAAAACCCTTTATAAGACTATAACTGGATTTATAACATACTTGATGTTTTATAGTGCTATTTTTACAGTCCTATACCATATGAATAATATTGATAATATTACTGCATCATAGTATTAAAAAAACTGCATTACAATGTTATAACTGTTTATTTAAATTTACACAGATTGATTCTTTTACAAATTACCTGGAGAGACATAGACACCCAAAACACATTGCCATTTTGGTTGCTGAACCTAACATTGTTGATTTTAATTGGAAAACAAAATACAATGGTGTCGATTGCAGGGTATTTGTTATGCGGCATTTGGAAACATATATTGGAAGAGGAAACTTCTTACAACCATTGAAGAAAGAAGGACCACCTCAGAAAACACAACTAAAGATGCTTCGTGCAAAGTACATGGCCAAAATACTTCTAATGGATTTTAACATCAAAAAAGGAAAGTTGTTAAAGGACGCACAAGCATACTTCATGAAAAATCCAAAAATTTCAAAGCTTATAACGGATGCTGATGTTAGATTTGATAAAGCTTTGTGGAAGAAATTTAGTGCTACCGTAAGCAAGACAATTGATGAATAAAGAGCTGCATCAAATTGTCATCGTCAATTTCAATACTACCCTAGGAAGACAACTGTTAACTAAAAAGCTTGTTTTATTACTCTTTAATTGAAGTACTCATTGTGTTTTTTACAAACTACTTGTAAACATGAAGATTTTTACACAATTTTATTCACTTGTTAGTGTGTGTTACTATTTGTTGAAATTCAATGATTGTTTTTTTTAACATATGAAATTAAAAAATATATATACTTCACTGCATCAAAATATATCTGTTATGCAAAATTTACTGCATCAAAATGCCACTATGTTAAAAAGGTGTAAAACTGCTATGTAAAAAAGTAACAGCATTAATATGTGAAAAATAGCTGCATCAAATTGTCATTGAGACTCAAATCTCATTAAATTGAGTAGCATTAGGTGCCCAAACCTTACCCTTTGCATCAGTAATCATAATAAACAAGCCAAATCAGGTCACCATTTCATCAGTTGGTTTTAGTTCTATCAGAGAACGATTGCATAGTATATCGGGCGACTCATTATTTTCTTATTTTCATCACTCTAGCATTTTACTTAATCTGGTCACGTTTTTGTTCATAAATAGCTTAATTCTTGTTGATTTCATTTTTAATTTGTGTTTGTGGATTGTTTTACGCCTGGGTATTCAGTTTTTACAAAAAAAAAATTAAAAAAAAAGTTTTACCTAAAAAGACGTGGCCAGGACTCGAACCTGCGCCACTCCTCTCACAACACAACACACATACCGCTCTGCCCTTGGGTCTTTTACTGATATACTTTCAATTCAAACTCTATTTAAGGCGGTTTTGTTCTGATTATTAATAATCTGGTCACGTTTTTTATTTTAAATAGCTTAATTCTTGTTGATTTCATTTTTAATTTGTGTTTGTGGATTGTTTTAAGCTTGGGTATTCAGTTTTTTTTTTTTTTTAAAGTTTTACCAAAAAGGACGTGGCCAGGACTCGAACCTACGCCACTCCTATCACAACACAACACACATACCGCTCTGCCCTTGGGTCTTTTACTGATATACTTTCAATTCAAACTATATTTAACACGGTTTTGTTCTGCTTATTAATAATCAATTCGAGATTTATAAGCTCATTTCAAGCTTATTTGTTAAGCAAACGTCAAGCTTTCCATTTTTCCTTTGTTATTCTAGTAGTTTAGGACTTTTTGGTACTAAGTTTTTATTTTTCACGTTTTTCAATTATTTTTTATAATTATTTTAATACCCGTTTTTTATAAAATAGTTTAAAAATAGATTAATTAGGTTTAAAAATTTACAAAAATTATTTTTAGGTTTTATATAAATAGATTTAGGTAAAAAATGCCACTATGTAAAAAAGGTGTACTTAAACTGCTATGTAAAAAATAACTGCATCAATATGAGAAAGTAACTGCATCAATATGCAAAAGTATTTGTCACAATTATTCAAAGTAGGTAAACAAGTATGTAAAAGCAACTGCATCAATATGTAAACAATAGCTGCATCAATATGTAAAAAGTAGCTGCATCAATATGTAAAAAGTAGCTGCATCAATATGTAAAAAGTAGCTGCATCAAATTGTCATTATCAATTTCGCCTAGATCTGAGACCAGTTCTTGTCGCTGACGCCTCCTGAGATGTTTTCTTGATTTTTTTTAGATGGTTGCATTCTTTCGTTTGTACATGTTCTGGAATTATGACCTTCTTTATTCCCGCATTTACTACATGTCCTCCGCTTGTCACTTGATTTAGCTGCTTCTTTTTCAATCTCAGCTTTTGACTTCCACCTCGTATGAACACCGGGTCCTTTATTTGAGCTCACGTCTGAATTATTTATAACATTTGAAGTTGAGGTTGGCTCCTTCACACCAAGCATTGCACTAATAATATCTTTCGAGTTAAGTTTTGGAACCGTTGGAACATCGATTTTAGCTTTATTCAACAACTCCATCATTTGCTCCTTATAAATCTTCAACATGCCAATGTCATGAACCAAGCGATCAATCGTAGATTCAAAAATCTCGTACAAATCAAAAACCTCACTTTGCAAAACCGAATCTGACCCACTGACTGTCCTAACTGTAGCGTTGAAAGGCTTAGCATCCATTGACCACCTTTTGTTCAAGTATTTCCGAGGAAACTCTTTCACATTGTTCATTCTCAACACGTAAAAAATGTGCCTACAAAGAAGACCATATGACTCGTAGTGTTTACAGCTACATTGAACTTCCATTTCAGATTTACAAAACTCCACCTGCATAACAGTTTTTAAAAATATTTTAAAAACACACTGCATCAGTGCTAAAAACTTACTGCATTATAGTTATAAACAATATAAGAACACATACCTGATAAACAACAAAGTTATTTTCACCCCTGATTTTGTTCTCAGCTTGCATATCACGAATTGAATATCTCTCACCATTATCAACTTGGGCAACATTTATCGACATGCAATAGGAATAAGAAGCATATATCTCATTTTGAACTTCCAAGAATATAGTTCGAGTATAAAGAGTACTTGCTTCTTTTTCAATCTGAAGATCAGTTTTGAGTTTAGGATTCTTATATCTTGAATCGTGATCGTTCTTACGCTCAATATACCTCTGGTACTCGATAGCCGTCTCATAATGACTAAGAAATTCAACAAGTGTCAAATATTTACTTGTCCATTTACCAAAGAAATGGTTCTCGCTTTCGGACCTAGAGGTGGTACGCATGAGGCCTGCCATAAGCACATCACGCAAGTATGCCGGGATCCAGCTTTCCCGTAGGTCAAACATATCTTGTAACCATTTGTTATCACCAAGTTGGAAATCATCAATCATACGTTCCCACTCTACTTCAAATTCAAAAGGCAAAATCTGATCGGTCCAAACTATATCACATATACGCCGTTTGAAATTTGTGTTTTTGCAGATTGAAGTCCCCACCTGAAAATTCATAAATTTATAAAACTACTGCATTAAAGTATAAATATAGTGCATTAATATGAAAAATTTCCAAACAACTCTAGCTCTAAAAACATGACTTTAAAAAATACTGCATCACAGTGTAAAAGATAGTGCATTAATTTGAAAAAAACAAATAAACAGTAATAGATACTTTACGAAACCAAAACAATTTTCCATGTTGATCACTGAATCGCTTAAAACGTGCACGAGAAACAAAGCCAAAAAAGGTAAACTAGCACAGTAATGTTTTACAACAGACAAGTGAGAACATACCTTTGTAACCAACTTTTGCATGATATGCCACATACAAAAACGGTGTATAGTATTTGGGAAGTATTCTGGTACTACGATCTTTATAGACGGGTCCTGATCGGTAATTACAACTTGTGGATCTGTACCAAACGCCTTTTTGAATTGTTCAAGTAGCCATTGGTAAGCACCAACCGATTGATCAGATAGTAAACCCGCAGCGAAGGTTATACAGCGGTTGTGATGATTAATGCCAGTAAAAGGGACGAACACCATCTTGTACCTACATTTTAATATACAAAGAAATAAACTAAAATACTAAATAAAGCTGTAAAACACGATTAAATTTTTTGATAGAGAATTAAGATAGAATATACTTGTTAGAACGAAAAGTAACATCAAATGAGACGATATCACCGAAAACACCATAGTCCTTAATTGCTTGCTCATCAGCCCAAAAAAGACCAACCAATTTATCGTCAACACCTAAAAAAAAAATTAATAAGAAACTAATAGAAAAAAATGTTGTATGAACTGCATCAAAACACAAAAATGAACTGCATTACCTGTTTTGTATTCAACATAGAATCCTGGCGAATGCAACTTTTTGCTCAAAAGTTTTTCAACGGCCATCTGTGCATCACGATCACGAAGAAACAAGTTCACTTTCTTCTTCAAATTCTTACAGTCAACCACTGTAGCTCCAATTCGATCGAAACCACCACACAATTGTTTCAACAATTTAAACCCTGTAGAAGGACCAAAATTAGCATTAGAAGCCTGAAATAGAAAATGTTGCTTTGTGAATCCCAATTCCCGAGAACTCTTCATGAATATCATATCCTTTTCGGCTACCAGAGGATGGTTGTGTCCTTCTATAAAAGTGTACACTCTATAAAGACCTCCTGGAATTTTCTTAATACGAATTTTAGCCAAACAACCACATCTACTAGAGCCTCGATTCCTTGTCTGCTTTACTTCAACATTCTCATCCATAGTAAAGTCACTAACGTCAGATATAACCTCCTTAGGCTTATTAGCAGCCTCTTTAGGTTCAGGATTGATACCTTCTTTTGAACATACAAACCACTTCAAGCTTGGTGGTTCACCATCTTTAGGTTTATAATGCCCACCCTTTCTAACATCAAAACCGGCCCTTTTACCATAATCCTTATAGAAATCATAAGCTTGATCAATAGACACAAACTTAGCACCTTCCATAGGTACAGCGCCAATATCTTTATCTGGAAACCACGTCCTGTTTCCATCATCATCACAAGTATAATAGCCAACATGATCCTTGACATGAACAATCTCAAAATCTGTATGTTTAAAAACAAAATGAATAGTTAATGCATCAATGATATAAGTTAAGTGCATCATAGTATAAACTTCTACACATAACATAATTTAGCCTAAACGTAACCTACATATAATCAACAACTATAAAGCCTGTTGGAAACTTTTTTGGAACAGTGGCTTATATCATCAACTATTAAGCCCGCTGCAAGCCCGCTACAAGCTCGCTGCAAGCTAGCTGCAAGCCCGCTGCAAGTTTTAATTTTAGATTCTTGTCGCAATGCGGGTAGTCAGCCCTCATATTCCTAGAAAAAAACATGAACCTGACACAAATATGTTTATTATCACATGTTACTGAATTATATATAGGAACCTTAAAATTCAGAACCCACCATCCCTATGACTCCCTATCACCATATTCCCAGTGCGTTAGTCACCAAAACTCAAAAAACCTGGCGACTCGTAATCCTTACTTTCCTAAAGTCCTCATAATCCTCACACAAAAACCAAAAGCAAACTCATCCGTATAAGTGTAAAATTACAATTCAGTAGCATAAACAAAAGATAAAGGTATGTATGCATAAGCAGATAGTGTGTAATGTATTAGCCCATTGGAGTATCATCTTTAACTAGATCGCAAGATAAATTTATGCACAAGTTGTATATATGCCAATATTTGTGTACTAGCCGGTTTATATATCTCCTTGTTTATCCATTCTGTAACACTGATGCTAGCGCGGAATCGTTAAAAAAATGTCCTAAGAATACCATTAAAAATCTTGTTGAGCTAATTATGCAGTTTTTCTTTTTTTGTCTGTGCAACCCATCATCCAAGCATAAATGCTGCCGTGGAGCTCTTGAAAAAAGGTCTTAGATATTGAACTCAATTCTTGTTCGGGAATGTGTATGCCTTAATAGCAGACATGATTTCCCTAAATAGCAGTTATTATGCTGAAATGGCTTCTAATATCTCGTCGTTTTTTTTTCTTTTCCTGAATGTTTGCAGGTATAAAGATTCTGAATATTGAACCTTATGATGAAGATGAACGGACGGGTTATTTGAGATATGTTCAGGTGCACTATGTTTTTAAGCTACTGAAGCCTAGTTATATATTGAGAGCAAGTCATATGTATATATGCTAATTTGATCTTTCTTTATAGATGGTTGTAACTACGTACAACACATCTCTCCCTACTTCTGAAAGATATCGAAGTGGTTAGTGATTACCGCTACTTGGTAGTTTATAATCTGTATTCGAAGCATATGTTGGTGTATTAGGGCTACCTTGAATCAGATAACTGCAATTTTTGTTTTATAAATTTACAGGCAGAGTACAAGTTTCTTTAGTTTGGAACGCACGTAGTGAAACTTCGGCAAGTGCAGAAAAATTGAATGACTTAGCTACGGTACTCTAAAAATTACTCTTACAAAATTAGAAACTTTTCTATTTTCATAAACTAATTTTGATAGAAAGATGATGATCGGTCTTTTTAATAGAATTTTACTTGCTTTAATAAGTTTTTGGTTTGCCTTGTAGTTCTTGTGGAGAAATGGGGGGCCGAACAGTACAGTTCATTTAATTCATTCTGTTTGGGCAAACTTCCAAACGTCTACTAACAATGCGAATGGTCCTTAAATAATGCTATGTAGGCGTCGCAAGGGACATTGTAAAGCTAAGAAAACCCCAAACACGGTCCTAACAAGTTAAAGGCGCAAAAGTTAATTAAGAAAACCTGAAAATAATGTCCCAAACGCCCAATATTTCACTTGCATCTTACAGCATTAGCTGAAAATCATGTCCTAAACAAGTTTAATCCACATTAGAATTCTTTCCCTCGAGATATAACAAACAGCATTTGCTAACACAACTCTCCTTACAACACTCCAAATAAAATTATTAGTGCATGGACTACTAGAAATAATGATCAACAATTTCATCCAAACTGTCAGTTGTTTAGCTTATTAAGTCATCTACTGCATCAATTTGTTTAACTATATGCATCAATTATCAGAAAATCTATAAAAATCATAACAACGCCTAAACATCAGATGTAAACCGATCAAAAGCCTAACTAAACATTATAAACATACACAAAACTAAAAATATAACAAAAAACATGTAAACAAAAAAATATATACTGAATTAACTGAAAAATTAACATGTTACCCTCATTATCAGCTGCAATCGAATTAGATCGCGATGTAGAACAATTATTACTCGTTGATGTAGAACAATCATCAACGGTTGATGTAGAACAATTGTTATTGATAGTTGTACTAACAGACATCTTATTCAATTGCCGGCGAGTGGTTATTAATGGTGGAGAAGCGGCTGTGAGTGATGGTTAGTGGTGGAGAAGGGGAGGCGATGGTTGTTAATGGTGGTTAGTGGTGGAGAAGGGGCGGCGAGGATTGGTTGTTAGGTTGTTACAGTTATCGTAGGGAAAGAAAGAGACGAAGGAAAAAAAGAACAAAACAAGAATGAGATGCGATGTGTTTGTATCGGGTATATATAGCCTAGTGTGTTAAATGACGAAAATACCCCTGGCTATATAAATTAAAAAGTCGGTGGGGGTTGGACACGTGGCAGCACAGGAAGCCTTCCTAGACTTTTTATTTTAACAACCCTTCTCATTTTATATATATATATATATATATATATATATATATATATATATATATATATATATATATATATATATATATATATATATATATATATATATATATATATATATATACATATATATATATATATACACATATATATATATATATATATATATACTAGTTGCAAAACCCGCCCGATGGGCGGGTATGACTTGTGATTGTCGTTTATATTTTTTATTTTTCTAAATATTTGTTTTAAACTTATTTTCAAAGCATAGTATGAGTTATTCATTGCTTCTTTTACTATAGGTGTCTTTTATTGCATTGTGTGTTGACATGACTTGTGTTTGTTTTTTATGTATAGTATTTAGGTGATTTTTTTAAGAATACTTTGATTGTCTGTTTAGTTACCAGTTTTTGTGAAAAATACTTTTAAGTGTCAACTTTTTTAGTAATATTATTTTTTATTTATTCTAATATAAATAGTTTTTGATGTTATTAAGTAAGTGTTATTTTAATAATTTTAACAATTGAAGCACAATAAAATTAAATATATTTATCTTTTACTGCAAAACTAATACAACAAAATAGGCCTTATTTTAACCAGGGCTCTAAAAGATTGTAATTGGCGCCTCCAGTGCATTATTAAGACGCAAAATGTGACCTCCACGTTACGAAATGGACTAAGACGTCGGTTCTAAACATTTATTTTTGCAGTCAATTTTCATCTTCGTTAGCACTCCTAAAAACCTTAATGTTAAAAAGAATTTTAGAAGTAAAAAATGAACACGACTCATTAATAAAAATCATGGTTCTAAATAGCCCGCTAAAGCTCGTCTTAACGCACGCTAAAGCTTGAGGCGCGGCTTTCGCGCTACGTAAGGAGGTCAAGGCGTGCTACGACATAAGGTGCGGTGATTTTTTGAATTAAAATCTAAAAAATGAATATTATTGCATGTAAAGAGTGTTTTCTAACTTTAATTATTATATACAAAACTTATTGTGAAATCAATATAATATGATATTGAAATATGATAAAACAAATAAAGATTTTTATATGTTGTGTCGTCATAAGCCATGCTTTATAAGCGCTAAACTTTTGTCTTAGCCGCTAAAACGTGTAGCTTGGACATGCCGCCACGCTACGCCTCACGCTATTTATAACCATGATAAAAATAGACATCTTAAGACTAAAGTGGAATATATAGTATCAACTTGAAAAAAATTGTGTGATTGCTTTGGCTCTTGTGCAAACCTTTTCCAATCTTATTAGAGCAAAAAAACGGTCAAGCCGTAGAGTTGATGTCATATCCAAAAAGTGGTGTTACGTTAGCAAAATAGGTTATAGCAAGAGAAATGTTGTCGCATCACTTTTTAGAGGGAGTGGTAGTTTTTTGGTGCTATAGGGGTATTTTTAGTGCCATAAAAGGTATATACTCTTTAGATTCCAAAAAAAAGAAAAAAAAATTTTAATCCACCGCGTGGGCTGGTAGCCACGGCGCCAGAGCCATGGCGCCAACAAACAGAATGATGCGCCGTTCATTTTCTCGCACGTTACTTGGCGCCGGCCTGTACAACCACGATTCCAAGTGCTCTTACGATGTATGATTTGTCTTCACAATTTGTTACCCACTTTTTAACCCATGGAAATGATTCATCTAAATATGGTCAACATACTCGAAAGCCTCATGTAAAGCTATCTCCATTCCTTTATAGTCCTTTTCCTTTTAAATAACAGTTCCCCCTCAGATGTTTTCAAAGCGGTGAGATAATGAGCTAATTTATCATTTTAATTCCTAAAGAGACTATAACGACACCAAATCACGAATATCTTGATGTAAAGAAATCTCAGTTAAACTTTCTTAGGGGATCAATTAAGTAAGAATATCAAAATAACATACGTAGGAAGTCCTTTGAATTATTTCTAGAATTATTTGTCTACATGATGCTTTAGATTTCCACTTGCTGCAAATGTTTAAGTTATTAAGAACTTTATGTCTTTTCAAGTGTGCATATGTTTTAGTTAAACAATCTGTTGCTTCTTATTAAAAGAATGAATAATCTAAACATTGTATCAAATTGTCAAAGACACCAAACAGGCAAACATATATCCCAACTCTTATAATTGCATAATCAGATTATTTTTCAAGTCTTCTGAAAAATACAACCAATGTCAATCATGGGGTAAAATTATTTTCAAGTCTTCTGAAAAATCAGACCAATGTCAATCATGGGGTAAAATTGTTGTCATTTGCGGAAAAAAAGATGAACATGTAAAATTCAAACATATCGGTACCCGATTTGAAGATACTTTTAGAGACAGCTTCTGCCCGTAAATGATTAGAAATGCTTGAATGTATTTATTTAACTTTTTGTAAATTATATTCTAGTATGCTTAAAGTTCTGGCCCATCGAACTGCGTGAAATAGTGATTTGAAGAACACATTTTCGAGTAAAATAAAACCATTTAGAGGAAGTCATCAACAAACGAAAACACCATAGCAGTCCTGGAGATGAGCAAAACCACGATCAAGTCTAATCATCAGGTTTATATATGCATCAAAGAGGAGTACACTCGACCCATGTGCAAGAAAATGCAGGTATGAGATTTTCGCACTCGCCAAGTTTAAATCTAAAATCAGGTATGAATCGTTAAGCATTTAGAGCTGCAACGAATAGACAAGCCTCTGTGAATGCACCAAATCAAATACTAAAATCATTTTTAGAGGCAACACTCGTTTTATAGAAACACTTTAGATTTATTTTATTCTCAGACATATCCTTTCAAGTGTTCTAGTAACCTAATTATTTCCTATGCTAATGATCAGGTGTCAAGTATTATTCAGTGACAAGGCCTGTGATCTCTACAATGCTGCTACACACGAAAGAGAAACTACATTGACCAGCTGCTAATAGAGTTGGATGGATTTGATACAGGAAAAGGTGTCAAATTTTTAGGTGCTACAAATCATAAGGATTTGTTAGATCTCACATAAGAGTTATTTTTAAGCGGTGTTTGGACACGTGGCTTGAAAGTGATTATGTGTTAAAGACTTGTTGCAGTAGAAATTGCAAAGTTAAATATGATTAAATAAGGACTAATGGAAACAAAAAAAATATACTATTAACACATGATACTTATGTAATATAAGTCTTGAAGGTGCCTTTTGAAAGACTAAACGCCTCTCGGATTAGCTTATTAGACCGGCAAAAACGCCATTTATACTACTCTCAGAAATGCAAACAAAGAAATGCAATCTAATTTACAAAAAAAGAAATGCAAGATATGAATAGAGATCTTCGATCATTAAATAATTACATAATCAGAACAATAATTTATCTAGAAAAGAATAAAAACTTATTATTCAGTTTTGGAACACAAATCCAAACACCTTTAATTATCAGATTTTAAGATTCAAGAGAAAACTAACCATTATATTGCTGATCACGAAACTCAAACCTCATATTTGTTCTCAAAGTTCTCAGTTCTTTCAATGTAAAATCAACTACAAATAGAAAATAATTAGTAAAGCATTTACATGATGACGATATGTAAATTAAAATTTTCATTCTAAAATCAAGAAAACTAAACATATTCCAAGTACTAAATAAAATAGGGCCGAACAAACAAAAGTAAAGAAGGTTTCACTTGTATTACACATGTTCAATATTGATAGTTGACACATTAAAATGGGCTTCACGCGGCTTTACTGGCTGTCAATAGGTTCTTTTTTTACAACCGGGGTGTCATGTATCCAACATTCAATGTTGATTAATTGGTATATGAAACTAAAGATTAGAGAAGTGAAAATAGAATTTGCATAGCGAGACATCAAAGCTACTTAAGAAACCTTATTATAATTCAAAGTACTAAATAGAGTAGGGCCGAACAAACAAAACTAAAAAAGATTTCCCTTTTGTTACATTCAAGAATGACAGCCGACACATTAAAATGGGCTTCAAGCTGCTTTGCGGCTGTCAATAAGTTACTTTTTTTACGGCTGAGGTGTCATGTATACAATGAGGAAATAAGCATAACTTCAAACATATTATCACACTTTAACAAATATCATGTTCTAGATTGCTGCATCATCTGCCCCATCAGCCTAACACAAACATACATATGACAATCTGTACAGTGAGAGTTGAGGAGTAAAAGTTTGCATACCTTACTCTTGGTGGCAGATGCATCAGCCTTTCAAACAGATAAATCTATAGATTTGAGAGCTTCTTCATCACTCTCAGTAATCTGGTAGAAACATAATCAAAATCAGTGGAGTTATAAAGAAGCTGTACTATCATCACGTGGTAATTTCGTTATTCATCTTTCGAGTTACACAAAATTCAGGAACACTCGTTACTGCAAAAGGTGTTACCTTAATCGTAACTCATAAGTATAATATGTGAGCATGACTAATCTTGCCAACTTCAATGCATAATGCAACCCTTTGTAATTAACCACCATAAATATTCTGAACATTTGCTGACTCTTACTTGCTAAAGGAGGATAACATACGTACTATAGAAGTTCAAATGCTTCATGCAAAAGTTGATAGAAACCCAGAAGTAACCCGCTTTGCTTTGGAAAACATTGGGCTTCTTGAAGGTAACCTTGAAACTCTTATATATTGTAATAGTAAAGTTTTTCTCTATTTTACTTTTTTGTATTACCTATTTTGATGCTCATGTTATACTGTAGTGCATTCCGAGTGCGATATGTCCGTTGAAAACATGTTGATTTTATCTCATTACATGTTATGCTTGTTTTCTAGATTTCAAGATCACTATCCAGATGTTAAACTATTGATACATAACACCTCACGTGTATCCTAACTCGGTTAAAACATATATGTGTAGAACTTTACTAACGAAAAGGGGCTTCGAATTCAGCGTAAAATGAACTCAAAATATCATATTCCATATTGTATGTAGTATTTTGACCTAAAGATACAGAATGTAGTATTTACATAAACTCGAACCCACATCCTTAAACATTGAAATTAGACAAATAAGGAGTTATATATCAATGTCATGACACTGTACCTGGAATATACACAAAAGGATCTTGAAAGTCACCTTCTAAATCAAAACCTTGATTTAATAATTCCAGCATAGTCCTGTGAATTTCATGTTCCCCGCCAGAGTGAGCATCATACATGAATATAACCCTCTAAATGTGCCTATAAGAACTGACTCGTGTTAGAACAAACTAAATTGATTTGTAAAATGGGTATTGGGTTATTAGGTATAGCTAAATGGTTATTCATGAGCTACTAAAAGTATGATTAAGATCTTACTAAATCTTTTAGCTTGGACTTGACGAATCAATTGACCATTTAAAAGGGACAATTTTGTAATCTTCTGCTGGTTTCCCCTCTACCTTTTCAGCTTCATCGTTTTCCGATACATCCTCTGGGAATGCATTAGGGTTGGTCTGAATACACTTTTGCAACATCACAAACAATTGCACACAATCTGAAAAGAATGAGCACACATGCAATGAATTTATACTCTTAGCAAGACAAGAAGGGTAAGAAAAGATTAAGTACATTCACTCACCGTGCAAACCTTTGGGAGATGGATTCCTGAAGTATCGACCCACATACTGTAATAAAACCAACATCTACCTCCACACTATATAATTTAACAAAACAAACATGTAGTTACAAAAAATATAACACAGCTCCCGACCTTGAAGAAAGAAAGCATTATGTGATTTCATTTCAACGGAAGACACTGTGTCCATGATTGTGAAACGTATTTTAGTTACTATACATTCACTTGTGAAGGGTTGATTAACGTTTTCTTTGACCTAATCCATTTTTGCCACTTTTTAACCATAACTGGTTATAGTTTGTACAAATTCAAAATATTATAGTTGATAAAAGGCAATCATCATTAACAGGTTGAAAAGGCATGTCAGTTGAGGCACTCCATAGTGTTTAAAACAACGGCGGCCAAGTGTTCAAGGTTAACCTGAAATTCCAATTGCATAAAGAAAAATTAAAAAAACTTTTTTCACTATTTTTATGGCAATCAACATGCTTGTTGACAAAAAAAAAATTATTAAGGACGCTTCGAAGAATAGCCTTCCGGTTTCAAGCAAGTATAAGGGGATAATTATTGTTAAATTACCCTTATGATGGAATTTCTTATTATTCTGTTGTACAAAAACCTATGTAAATTCTATCTACTTGCTTCCCTTTTCATGATCTACTGGCTTATAAACGTTATTCTATATTAAATATAGTGTGCATCGATTTTCATTGGGTAGAGTGGTGTTCTGTAATCTGTAGCTCGCTCGTATGTTTTCCTTGCATATGAGTGTGACGTTTGCCTGATAACAGATAATAAAAAGAACTTGCCATTCAAAAATTGTACCTTGCTGGTTCAAGAACTGGAAAGTTGTTGCTTCCTTGAAGATGTTAACTTCATAGATTTGTGTGTTTACTTCACGAAGCTTTGCAGCAACTTATGTAGCCAAAATCAAACTCGTTCCACGAATCTACAAAGTTTTAATATTCCTCAGTTAGCTTACATATTCTTGTCAAAGAAAGATAATTTAGTGGATATGACGTACCTTGCCGATCATCGGACATCTAGAAATGATTTTGAGCAGCGGTAGTTTATGGAGCCTACAGAAGTATTGCGACCGAGACCGAGCCCAAGTCCAAAGAACCCTTTTCAGATAACCCATGGATTTTAAGGAGTTCTTATGTCGTCTCAAAGTTTCAAGAAAATAGTCCCGTCTCTCAAACCATGTAAGAACCTACAACGAAATTCCATTCACATGTTTAAAACCCAACCTTTTTCGAGGAAGGGGTATGAGCTTTTTATAAAAATACCAATTATAAGTGAATGCTCGAGTTTAACCTGTAGAAGCTCAGTTGGTGACAAAGAACCATGCAACTTTGAACCCCACACGTTCCTAATGTCCAAGTAACTTGCAAGGCCTCAGATGGAAAGAATCCTGTGTAGATTCCAAACAATAAGTCAAACATCAGTCATGTTATTTATGTATTTTTAATCTATGATCAATCGGATTCTTAGGATGACTTATATCCTAATTATTTTGACTTATATCTACAAAAATGCCTAACTCCCATTCTTTATTATCAAGGTAGGTGGTCATTAGCACCCTCACTCCATGGAAATCATCAGACTTCGGGTCAAAGAAAGCAAAAGCTGAATATCTTTTTCATTATTTAGTACATCGACCTTAACATAAGTGGCTCCAGTACGTACCTTGTCCAAAGAAATGTCAAGAAGCTCAACAAACGCTAAAAAACACAAACACCAAGTATCAGTTTGTTATAAGTTTTAATTACTTTCAAAGTTCAGAATCAATATTTATTAGAATAGTCAGTTACCTCCGAGTGCCCACTTATGACTGATAGCGTTTCAGTGCAAAAACTGAGGATGAACCCTTAATTGATCCACGTCACAAGTGGTACAAAAATAGCACATTCCGTACTTTACCTACATCACAAACTTATCACATAAAAAAATATTCATCAGTTACATCATGTACCGTAAAACAAAACTTATTCGATAGATTAACAAAGTATACATGGCTAAAACGCAAAGACCTGGTGCCTGAACTAAGGCCCAACGATATATATATAGACTATTTTTCCATCATATGCAGGCAGCCTCTTCCCAAGATGAGATTCCCTTTAAAGTATCACAAATCGCGCCATTGCAGCGCGATCACACCATGTGATGTCACATCTAGAGTGATCGTCACCTAAACACATAAAAAAATTAAAGTGACACTTTCTAGAATATAAGTTTAACTAATAAATCACTATTATATTAACACCACACGTCAAGGCGTGTTGATTTCAAAACTAAAATTAATATCTACAATTCGTAAGTCCGATCCAAACAAAACCAATCCCTATATCGTCATAAATCAAAATTGACAAACTAACCTGAAGGTCCACATGTTTGACACTTTCGATAACTCCCCAGCGGTATCTACCATCACTTACACCTTTCTGTTAACATCTCCAATTAGATTCAATACCTTTATCATCAAAACCCTAAGCTAAACATGCGCATGAACAAACCTGGTTATTAGGGTTTATGAACCGAAATAATACCAAGACGTAATGTAACAGAAAGTTTATACCTGCATATCAACAAATAGATTATCAATGACGAATTCACAACCCTTATTAGATCTCTATGGTTTTTGGGCTTTTATTAGATCTCTGGTCGACTTTAGGGTTTTTTTAATTTGTGGCTAATTGCACAAACATAAAGAATTTTGATATAATAAAAACCGTATATTGAGTTTTTTAGGTAAATATTGTTGCTAACAGAATATTTCTACAGAATATTTAGGGATAATATATTGTTGCTAACAGTTTATTTATTTTAATTTGTAACAAATATAAAGATAATTACTAAAAGAACGTATAAAAATTTGTTTCCTTAATTAATAATGATGACATGGATTAAAACATGCTTATGTGACATATTCCTCCTCTTATATATAATGTAGATATATATATATATATATATATATATATATATATATATATATATATATATATATATATATATATATATATATATATATATATATATATATATATATATATATATATATATATATATATATATATATATATATATATATATTATATATATATATATACATGTATATATATATATATATATATATATATATATATATATACATATATATATATATATACATATATATATATATATATATATATATATATATATATATATATATATATATATATATATATATATATGTATATATATATAATATATATATATATATATATATATATATATATATATATATATATATATATATATATATATATATATATAGATATAGATATATATATATATATAGATAGATATATATATATATATATATATATATATATATATATATATATATATATATATATATATATATATATATATATATATATATATATATATATATATATATATATATATATATATATAGTGAGGCGTTAATGTGGTATACACCTTAAAATAAGTTATAATAGGTACAGTTTTGTATCGTTGGATCAAATCATTTAAAGATTATATGTGACATTTAAAGACTAAATTTAAGCATGACATTTATGTAAATATGTATAATTATATGATCATTTGAGTCATCACACTTTCAAGTGACATTCAATGGCTTTTATATCTGCTCCTAGTTCTATTACTTTTTCGTCAATACATATTTTTACTATTATTATATTTCGACGTCAATTTTATATTAACACATTCGAACCACTCTAAATGATGATACATATTTTTTTTAAACAATCGCTTAGATCTTGCTGTAACATTTTCTAAACATGATACACACGATATCCAATTTTGTATTAAAATACGTGATCAATATAAATGATGATATATATGCGTAACAACGCTTGCTAGTTGCTACTAATAATTTTTTACTTCGTGAATATTTGTTTATTGTTTGACACCTTTGTAATTTGTGTGTCTCTAACCTTATTATTTTATAAATTATTGGTAGTTGAATTTTTTATATTATATAAGAGTTTCTTTAGTGTGACAGAAATGTATATATGTGTAAGATGCATGACTCATCATTGATGAAGCATAAATGTATAAATCAATCAATGGTGTTTGACCAATTTAAAATAATATTCTCCATCCTTATTACATTTTTTGACACACCAAATTTTGCATATCTGACGATGGCAAACTAAAATTCTTAATGAATAGGTAACGAAAACAAATTTCTTTTTTGCACATTTGTAGTGTTACTCTTAAAGTAACACACTATCTATAATACTTTATAAAACATTTATCACTTTTTATTTTTAGAAGTCTTAAAAAAATTAAACCTCAAACATTGCTAAAAAAAAGAAGTTTTAACAATTGAGTCAATTTTGTTTAAAAATAGACAACCTGAAAAGCAAAACGTAATTTTCTTATAAATACAATGTAACCGTTCGTAGCTATTCACTAAATGCATCACAATTTCTAAATATGTAACCTCCGTAACAAATACACATTTAAGAAAATTAAATATCCTTTATTATATAAAGTTGTAACAATTTGTAACAGGTACTATTTCATCATAACAAAAATTCCAATTTAATGAAAACTAAATAAATAACTGTAACAACCCAAATATTAAAATTAGACACCAACTATATATAGTTACCCCTAAAATGAAAAACAAATCAAACAAGACAGAAACATAGAACATATTCATTTCTCTCCACCACCATCAGGATCCGCCAGCAACACCGTCACATATATCGCTAATCAAGTGTTTAAGTTTGAGTGTGTTTGCTGGTGTTTTTTATTTCGGTGGGATTTTTCTGCGTTTTTATCTATTATTACCTGTCACAAAGTCTTGGTGGTACGAGACCAAGAAAGTTGTTCGTTTTGGTTTCATCTTTGTTTATTTGGATGGTTGTCCATCGCCACTATCACCATAAATCTAAGATATGTTCTATGAACTTGGGCTGTCTCAGACGGGTTTGATGGATTTGGGTTGTCTCAACTCTTTAAAAGAAAGAGAAAAGCAACAAGAAAACAATATTTTGTTAGCCCATATGTATTATCATATTCTATGTTTGGTCACTATTGTATTATGATATTTTATTATTTTAGTTAATGATTTAATGTAGTTTAAAAGTTGAAGAAGAATGAGAGTCATTCATTTTTTTTCTATGATTTGCCTTTAAATACAAAATAGGTGTAGTTGGTATTAAATAATACTTTCATTTTTTCATTCGAAAGATTGTAAATTTATTTTATCATTGTCTTTTGCGTGCCTTTTCATTTGCTTTCTTGTATCCTTTTTATTATTGGGATTTTACAAAGTTACTCTCAACACAACTTTAAAGTTGCCCTGCACGGACTCAACCGAACATAAGAAAAATTGTTATACTACTTAAAGATTCTAGCCACCTTTTGAGTTACCATTAGTTTAACCCTTTGATAAATGTCTCACTTTGTGTTGTGACACTCCTTATAGTTATTATTATTAAAAGTTGTCATTTATTCGTAAAATTATTGGTTCGCAGTAAAATTTGTCATCGGGTACCCGCCGCCGCATTGCGCGGGTACCCGGCTAGTATTTATTACATTAATTCTCCTGATACTAAGTAGCAAGGCACTAAAAATGGTGATACATTATTTATAATGACATATGGACTATGACACATTTTAGTGACAATAATTACATTAAATTTTCTTGATACTAAATATCAAGGCACTAAATTTTGTGATACATCATTATTTATAATGACACATGAACTTTGACACATTTTTAGTGTCAAAAATTACATTAATTTTCTTGATAGTGATACATCATCTATAATGACACATTGACTTTGACACATTTCTAGTGACAAAGGAAAGGTCTTTTGACACACATGATGGTAAAGGTTTATTACAATAGATGATGATGTTCTAATTTATATTCTAAAACGAATAACATGATCTTATTCTTTTTACCATGGTATGTTTTTTTGTCAAATCTAAACTTCTACATACAAATAGGCATTGCACATAACATCGACATGGTACGCAAATGACGGAGTTTAATTATTAATTTTGAGAAACCTGAATTATTTTAAATATAACATAGTAAAAAAAATGTCGACATGGTACGCGAATGACGGAATTTAAATATTAATTTTGAGAAACCTGAATTATTTTAAATAAAACATAGTAAAAAAATAGACAATAACTTTAAGCCGAAAATAATAGTATTTTCACTACTCGTCGTTACACTTTGGCTAACTCTTAAGAGATGTATTTGAAATAGACACAAAATAAATAAGGATGCACACTAATCAACCGTATGTTGTCACTTGTACCACGTACAAATGGATCTAATAATTTGAAACTAAACCATGACATTGCATGTTGGTCTAAAGGTTGGTGACACGCTCACACGCATACACGATATTACATCTTCATCTCATACTACATGTTAACAGTCCCATATATGATTATGATTCTTACGAAATTATAAAGAAAACTGATAACATGCATGTATGTATCAAGTAAGCCACGGTTACATGTCGAGAGATCGAATCCAAAACCTTAAAATCATCGTAAATATTATCTTTGTGACTAAATATAATTAATTATACGTAATCTCTGGATATGGAAAGGGTTTGGTTTATTCTACATGGCGTAATTTTTGGAAAATCATATGTGTTTAACCTTCTTTCATTTTTAATCTTCGTCAGACATTATAATTATGAATAGTGACGCCGTGACGAAGTGTGTTACTACGTATTTATTTAGATGAATTAAAGCTAGTAGTAACAAGCAATTAAAATACCTAATATACCCTTTTTATTTGTTTTGCATTCAATTTTTTTTAATCAAAAACTGCCACTTGTCACATGCTGATTGGTGTCTATTATGACTCATTTTAAGATGTAACACACTTGAACGTAGATCTATATATATATATATATATATATATATATATATATATATATATATATATATATATATATATATATATATATATATATATATATATATATATATATATATATATATATATATATATATAATATATATATATATATATATATATATATATATATATATATATATATATATATATATATATATATGTATATATATATATATATATATATATATTATATATATATATATATATATATATATATATATATATATATATATATATATATATATATATATTATGTATATATATATATGTATATGTATATATATATATATATATATATATATATATATATATATATATATATATATATATATATATATATATATATATATATATATATATATATATATATATATATATATATATATATATATATATAGTGTGAGGTTATTTTCAGAACCAAAAAAATGTCGAGAACTGCGAGAACTAATCTTAGCCTTTTATTTTTTGATCAATGGCTATAAATGACGATGGCATTAAGGTAACAAATTAAAAGTTCAAGTTTAAATTTGTAAAAGAAAAAAGGGCACTAAAGTAATTTTGTTAACCCCTGGAAACCATTCTTTTCTAATTGCCGGTGCACGTAAATTGCTTTTCCACATATTTGAATTAGTTGCTATAATTTTTAGATTCGTCTCTCTTCCTCTCAAAACCTAACCGCCGACTATGACAACAGTTAACATAACAAAAGTGCACTTTTTCACCATTTAAACTCTCCTGATATCAATCAGTCTTAGATCTTTCCGAAAAATTGACTTTGTTTTGTTCAGTTTAATGTTTAAATCGTTCAATAACCTAAATAATAGTTAATCATGCTTTTGCCCATTCGATTTCACAACAGTGAGATTCTAGATCTGGTGTTTGATCATTCGACTTGTTGAAATCGTTTATATTTTCGTACTACTTTAATTTTCTTGTGATACAGGTATTAGATTTGTTTATCGTTGTATTTTTTATGGTTTTTTTTCAGCGTCAATCTGGTTATCTTGTTTGGATTGTTAATCATTCATATTTAGCGCCAATAAACTACACACACCCTCCAAAAATTGTCTAATGCACACATGCATGCCTACAAAAAGTTTATAGATAATGAAAGAAAAATAGGTGCCTGTTCTCGTCACAGGTGCACACATCGGGGGATATATTTAAATAGCTTCTTATGGTGATTACATTTATTGGTGTTTGATTCTTATTCCTTTTTTTCACTTTTTTTGACATTTTTAAATGGCTACTTTTAATTTCATCGTGTAGTTATATACATCAAGGGAAAATTTTACTAACTTTTGCCACCATTGATGATAATATATGTGCACGCCTCGACATGGATGCATTTGTGGATGATTACATGTGCACACCTCCAAATGGATGCCAATTTTGATGGTTATACCACCTCAAAATGAAAGTCGGCTTTGATTATTATACGCATGCACTGTTCAAACCAGAACTCAAATTATAACATGTTGTTCAAGATACATACGTGTGCAAAAAAACATATGAGCAAGGTGCACCTGTGCATGCACAGTTGACTTTATTTATATCATTGCATGTTTTGTAATCGAATTAGATACTACAATATTATTTAATGATGACAATTGAATTGCTTTGAGTTGTGAAATTTAGTAAAACAAGTTATACAAGATTTTTTTATATGTACAAGAATTGGTTATATTGATATGTGATCATTTTTTATGTAGGCATACAACATTCGTAGTTGTTTATAACACATAACAGAAAAGTAGAAAAGTATATATAATATTAATAAAAGAGTAGTGTCAATGTGATGAAAAAATAATAATACCAATGAATCTACTCTCAATAAATAAAAAGACGGTTTTCA
>JANFOE010000900.1:2500-84935 GCA_025667525.1 Glebionis coronaria
CATCACGAGTGGTGTAGTAATTTATAACCTTAATGCATAAGAATTATGACATTGATACATTATAAGTAAATGTATAATAGTTATCCGTTGGAGAATAAAAATTATATCACTAGTCATCACTTGTATTATTGGTGCATTAATGTAATAGTTACCGCATCATAATTATAATTTTGTACATCATAATTAAAACATTGGTGAATGCACTATAATGCATTGATTTATAAACATGATGCATTAAAACATGTAAATATAATGCAGTAAAAAAGAGTGAAAATTTGTTCAAAAAAATCTTTGAAAAAAAAATTTACGAAATTTAATTGTGATGCGGTAAAACATATAATTGTGATGCAGTAAATATTTTTGAAAAAAATTTCGAAAAAAAAGATTTCTGAAAAAAAAAAATTTGGAAAAAATATTTCGAAAAAATTTTTATGGAAAAAAAAGTTTCGAAAAAAAAATTCGAAAAAAAAAATTTCGAAAAAAAAAATTTCGAAATTTTATTTTTTTACGAATTATTTTTATTTCGAAAATTATTTAAAAAAAAAATTCAATTTTTTTTAAAGTTATATGACATGACATGACTATATGATGTGGAATAATAATTTGAAAGGATGTCACATGTCAACCCCCCAATTCACCCTATCTTTTTTATTATAAGATTTTTTCTAGAATAACTCCACCCTATATATATATATATATATATATATATATATATATATATAAATCTCAACCAATAGATCATATTTAATCTTAACCTAACGTAAAACCAAATGTACAACTTTAGCATCTATCTCTTTATAACAAATTTTTGTAATTTATTCACGACTTATTAAAAAATTATATTTCTTTTTAAATTGAACTATCTTTTAATTCAAATTTTTTCATAATCTAAATTTATCACATTATTTAAAACTAATTCAACATCTATTTTGATATATTTAACATCTTTTTTATCTTTTAGTAATCTTATTTCTTTTAATTCAAATTTTTTACACTTTAAAATTAATTTGATTGCTAAAAATAATTATGCGATACTCGTAGCTATATTGCACAAATATCATGCTAATATTATTAAAAATCAATACTTTAAACTATAACCTCATGGTGCTCCTAATGTAACATAGTGTACACTTAAATAGTTCTTAGACTACAAAGCAAAAAATGACGTACCTAGTAGATAAAATTATATAAGTAAGTCTACTGCTTTCCAAGTAGTGTGAGGCTCACATCGCGGTTTTGAGGCCTCTTGCATTTTGATAGGTTAAAAATCACGCAACCGATTGTTACACAACCGTCTGAATTTCTTTGGAAAAAGTTTTAAATACATTAGTTTTTCATCCCTATGTTATTTTACCTTAAGGCACAAATTTAGTATACAAATTATAGTCATGCATATGTGATTAGCTCTATATTAGTAAAATTGGTAACTTCATTGAGAGTAGATTTTCATATAACATAAAATTTTAAATTCAAAGTGTTTGAGTATACATGATGGGCTAAAATTATAACAAAACACTCATTTAAATTTAAATGACACGCGCTTCCATAACTTCCATGGCATGCTTTATTTTTAAAACAGAAATGAACAACTAAGAGCTTAAAAGTTTTATTAATTCGTTAATTAACTTATAAAAAATGAATATGACTTGTTTAAACGTACAATATTCAGCTTTATGTCTTCTATTGAAAATAATTCCGCTTACATACTATTACACGTAACTTTCCCATAGTTTGTTGAATACAATTGGGTCGATGCTAGAGTGGTATCAACATAAATGTTTAATTGATTGATTTAGGAGCGATTTGCGAAAACTGCTAATACGCAGCAAAAGATCATAGTTTCATAGTTTCCCAACAAACAAACATTGGCTAGGAAACGTACTTTGTTAAATAACCTATTAACATGTATCGTTAAACAATTACTAACTGGACGATTGAAGTCTAGAACTGAATGACAAACTATGCATCTAAAGTACACCGTGCATAAGTACCTTTATGATTAAAAATATTTATTTTCACAATGGGGTGGTTGAAAAGTCAATATTCAAGTTGAGGTGAACATTTTGACTGAAGGCTCTTGCGTTGTGTGTTTGACATCCCGAATAACTCCTTGAAAGTCAAAACCGATTCCTGCTAGCACCACACAAGAAATATAACAATAAAGGTTAAAAGTAACAAACACCAACATTTCTAGATTTCCATTATAACTTGGATTATACATTTGATGAAGAGGTCAAATGTCTTGGTGGCCTTAATAAAAAATTTCAAGAATTTAACAAGCAAAAGGGGCTTTTTCTTAGGACCACCAGCTTTCCTAAAGTTCATAGATACAAAAAAATAAGCATGTAAAATTAACATGCATAGAGACGTATTTAAGCTTGATTTATGGGGTAACTTTGCAGACATGTTAGTAGTGATTCGCGATCACCATGTTAAAATCCTCACCACCCAAATATAGTTTTTTAAAACAACATTTAACAGTGGAAATACTTTTCTTCGGACAGAAAAAGGGCTGTTTTGACTTGTAATTTTCTGGAAGACAACGCTGATTTTCAGTCAGCTCTAGCGTAAAATTTTCAGGTGAACAAACGCCACTGTAACCTTAGTGAGTAGTAAAACTTGTTGGGTCAACCCAACCTAACCTGTCTGTTTGGACCCATACTACAAATGACACGTGATGACCCAGTTCTGACCATTACCTATCTAATCACCATAAAAGGTTAGCTTGTCACTTGACTGGCATAACCTTTCAAGCTACCAAATGCGAAAGATTCCACAGTAGGGTGTTTTTGGGCATATATCAACTACCTCATCAAGAAATTTTACATCTAATATTGGAAACCGACGTGATCCCAATATAAACTTATTCTCGTCAGTAGAATTTTGAGTAGCTAAAGCGGGTCTTGCGGGATTCTCATAGCAACTAAAACTGATTGGTATATAAGAAATTAGTCGCACTATATACAATGAAAGAAAAAGAGACAAAAATTGAATATGAATACCATGATCCTCCTTCATGAGTGAACTTTCAACATTTACCAGGTTATTTCCGAAGGGGTCACTCAAGTGAGATGAAAGGGTTTTCTACAGGACCTTCTTCGGTCACGGCTGCTTTGATACTCTTTGATTATGTTGTTTTTTAAATATGAAAGCAAACTATAGCTGCCACTAAACATTGTGGGGTTACTCGGGAATCCACCCGTGGGTCTAAAGACATGGCTCGTCGACCACCATCTGTTAAAGTTTCACTTTCGGTTTCTTTTGGTCAGCAAACCCCTCATCGTGCATCTATGCGAGATTCCTCCCCAGTTCGTTGTACTCTCCCTCCACCGCCTTCGTATGATCGAAAGGATTGTGAAGATTCATGTAGGTCTCCTAGCCGCCATTGTAGCCAAAACAGTGATTTGTCTGATCGGGATTATCCTAATCGAGAAAGATAGCGAAGGAGGGTGAGAGACCGAGACAGACACTATGGAAGGGACACGGATAGAGATAGGGAAAGGTATAGAAACATGAGGGATGACGACTATGATCAAAGGTCTAGGGAGCTGGGAAGAAGAGACTATCACAGAGAATCAAGTATACACTAAAAACATGTGGCAAAAATGCAATGAAAGAAAATTTGTTTCACAGAACTAATCTATTTCTTATAATCACAGACTCATTGGAATTAGGAATGTGTTGTTTCCTTGTTCATGTTTGCTTTCTGGAAGCATATAAGGACCAGATAGGCACTCTTGACTCCTTTTTAAACTGAATTCACAAATATGTGAACATAGTTTGGGATTTTGTATTGAACAACCATTATTCGTTGCAAGCCGTTGATTAAATCCAGTGTCAGCAAGTCAAAAATATTCTTAATATAAAGGAAGTAAGGGCACTAACTTGAATGATCTTCCTAAAGTTCATGGGATCTTCTTCAAAAGGGTACGCACCAGCATCCCATAATCTATAAATCTAACATCGTTTTTGGTTCGTAAGAGTAGTCTAGGTGTTATCGGGCCCACTCGGACCTGCAGAAGCTAATTGGCAAGTAGCTATGGGGCTTCCTATCTTCTTTAGAGTCGGTTTGGTGTAGGTCTGACATTTCTAATAGCAGGTGGTGGAAAAGAGCCTCAAGGAACACCTGAAGAGTTACAAAATTCCAAATATTTGAATAACATATGACAATGAAGAGGAAAGATCATGTCGTACAGTTAATACAGGTTGTTCTCACACTTCTACATGCACAAGTTACACTGTGTTTTTGTTATCTTCTTTCATTTGTTGTTAATGATTTTCATCGCTCTGGTAACTTTCATGTTAAAATAGACCACTCTATGCCTAAAAACTGATTTCACATAAGTTAATCTCAATCTTAATGCTCGTCTCTCTCCTGTTATTGACCAGAAATACCCTTTTGCAACCAAACCCATTCATATTTATTACGTAGCGATTGAATATTAGATCACTAATACCTATTACCTAAATGGACCTAGATTTTATAGTACCTAGAAATCGTTTATAACAAAATTGGCAGAAGAAGAGTATGGGGGTGCTTGTATCTACATTTTACTAATAGGTTCTATCGCTGCTAGTCCGACAATGGATATCTAAAGCGGATTATTTAACCTCAACTAATCGAACTCAGAATCATCATGATCAAAAAGTATTTATGAACTCTAAACACCAAAAGATCTACCTGGTGTATAGATAACTTTGACTGGATCGAGAGTACTGTTGTGTTAAAAAAACAGATGATGAGAGAACATTTTATAGGTAGAAAGAACTTAACAGAATATATACACATATATACACAATTTATTCTTTTTAATTTGCACCCAATTAGCTTAATTAGACTAAACAAATATTATAAAAGGTAATTTTTCTGTGGAAAAGTAAACATCGAGTAATCTTCATACTGTTGCATCTTGCTGTAACTTCATACCATTCTCATGGGTAGACTTATGTACGTGTGACCAGCAGCCAACAAATCCTCATGTAAAATCTTACATCTAACAAATCGCTGTAAACATGTGTCATTAGAACTAAATTTAAAGAGATCTGTTTACACAAAAATACATGTTGCAGTCGAATTAGACCGTCTTAGACCGTCTGATCTATATGTTGTTTGATGGATTTCACCTCTCATCACCAATCTATTGTAAATATATTATTGTTATTAAAAATTACTACGTTATGATATCAATTATATTTCCTAACCATGATCATATTTAATAAGTAATTCAACAAAAAAATGCATGCTAAAATATGTAATTAAACCAAGAAGCCCCTATAATCAAGTTCAGCATTGTCCGCCTGAGACCTCTACAATGAAAAGGATAGATAATACTTGGATGGGGAGCAAATATTACACAGAATATACATAGCACATATAACAAAAGAAAAGAGCTTATTCAGGTTTGTAACATTAACCAGCTCACGTTGACAAGGTAAAACAATATAAATTTGAAAAAGATATAGCCGCTTACAAGTTAAGTAAATTTGCAAAAATTGTGATTAGTATGACAAGTCTCCTACAACATATATTGCACATATAGGACGGATCAATAAATTGCATGGTTAAACATACCACATGTGTGTGACAGGAGAGGAAGCAGCAGATGTCGTACCTCTGTCAGTCGAGAAGGGTTTTCACCCACTAGGACAGTCACTTGGTTGAAATTAATAAACAATTTTACTACACCAACATATAGCGAACTTTGTTGTCGATCTGTGCCGAAAGGATTTGGAATCGGGGTCGATGTCCCGGAAACACTTGTAGTTTCTGCTACAAAGTTATATCACACTTAATTCCTAAAAATTCAAGTACAAAAATAAATGAAACATACATCGTTGTTCCTAAGTTAGGAGGTTGTCTACGTTGGTGTGCAGAGTGTGAGGTAGTATCTATAGTCATTGGTTATACAATGATATCATGTTCTTGTACACCAAGAATATATGATATGTGCCATAAAAGGTACACGTTATCATATGTTATTTACATATATGGTTTTAGAATCATATATGAAGAATATATGTGCCATCATTCTCTTGAATCTGCTCAAACAATAACTCAGTTCAAAATATTGGAGATTGATAGGAGTGTATATGTAATTTTGCATTTTTATATACAACATTACATGAAAATAACATATGATTCTAAAAGGTCAATATGTGTCACTTACACATTATTTAAGTGTTATATAGTACTTGGTTGATAGAGTTTAAGCTATATTCGTGATGTGTCGAATAGGTTAAGTTACAGGATCTAACTTCAGATGAAGTGTGTAAGATGGGCCGAAAGTCATCCAAATTGTATCGAGATGTATACTCTTTATCTCTTGTATAGTAACACAAGTGAATGCAATAAAATTAAATGATGGGTTACCTGTTGTTGTAGCAGCGCGAGTCATTAGATCGCTTGGATTTAGGAGGGTTTTGGTTGATTACACTACAGAGACCACAAGATCAAGATCAGCTCCCGCCCGGTTTCTCCAATTCTGCGCAGTGGCATGCTAATAGATCTATAGTCGATGTAAGGGTAGTGGTCATTCTTGAATTATCCAAGTGTTTGCTCTCGGGTTTAGTAATGGAAGCCAACACTGCGGCCAACCCTGCCATAAACAAGAAAACATTGGTCTTTTTTTGCGCAGATCACATTGGCCCTGGTTATAAGACTATTTTCTTTTATCACCAACTAAGGTTGGACCCGTATGCACCGCTACAAAAGCCCTATTATTAAAGGATACCGATTTTCTAATTAGCAAAAGGGAAAATACTAAAGAAAAAAAACTTGACAACATAAAAAACACATTAAGTTTTAATTACCCTCATTGCAAAAACTTACAGGTTGCTAAGAAAAATTGTAGCATCCATCCTTCCGTATCGCATGTGTTTTATAGAGTCTACATTTATGTTGTCATTTCTACTTGTGCTACTGTCCTTTTGGTAAAGCGACTTTTCTTCAAACCAACGATATAAATTCACGCTATTCTCCAAAGGGAACGCTGGTGAATATTCTAGGTGTTTTGATTGTTCTGTTTGATATATAAAAGAATCTGTAATGCATAACAAAAAGAAAACATAAATAAATCAATAGCAATAAATGAATAACAAAACACTCAGAACTTCACAATATCTTAAATGAAAGGAGCGTGTTTAGATAGAGCTCTTTAGAGAACTTATTAAGGGTTGTTTGGACAGGGTCTGACTAAAATATTTAGTAGAGCCTTTTTCAAGATTGGTTTGGAAAACAAAAAATCTGCATACTACAATTATAAAAATCTGGTTTAGAGGCTGTTTGGATATGGCAATTTTAAACCAAAGGAAGTTAATTTCAAGGTACACATAACTTATCAGGGAGGACGCTAGAAAATCCACGAGTATTTTTGATCAATTCATCAACAGGCAAAGAAACAATTGATTCATCTTTGTGTTGTCCTAATAACACAGAGGAGGGATACATGTTGATCCTCATTCCAACATGGCGCCCTTTATGTTTTCTTATTGCTAGCTGATCACATATCCAAGATTGGGAAGGTCTACCCATACCCAATCATATAATCGTCTTGTAGCCCAGTTCATATAACTATGGCCGACACCAAGGCATGGTTTCCCTGCCAATCCACTTTCATTGAATATCATTGAAGTGTGATCTTAAATTGAGCAACTTCTTATGGGCTATTATATATTAACACAAAAAGTTAAAAATGGGATTGTTTTATCTTGAACACCTCGTATGTTTGTTCTGAAACTAATGCAACTTATGATCCATTTTTCATGATCCCATGATAAACGCATCCAAAACCTGCTCCATTTTCCATGATCCTATGATCTACTGATCAATTCAATTATAAAGCATGATCAGTCTCGATCTAAAAGAATATTTTATCATTTTGAACAACAAAATTTTACCTGCTATGTTGTCTGTTTTTTGCCGACTGGTCAACAAAATCATCAGCAAGATTTTTAACTGCATCATCTTCTTTCTTCTTCTTTTACATAGGGCGAAAAATCCTAAACTGCATATATTAGAACATTAGTTAAACAAACCTTTCAATGATACAATAATATTGAATATGTATGGTATTAAGAATCTGATAAAAATAAACCTATTAATATTATAGATTGTATATTCAATTGCATCATCTCTTGGATCAAATTGCAATAATGGATTTCCATATCATACATTTGAGGGTTTATCAAACGATTAAATCCCTAAAGTTATTTGAAACTATTGTAGAAAATATGCCCCAATTTCAAGAGAATGATGGTCAACTAAGACGCAGGCAACATTCATCTGAGTTTCTGAGTTGTTAATAGTATGTAAGTTAGAAGTTAGGATGCAAGAGGCCAAAATAGCTATTTATAAGATTTAAAATAGAATGTGAACAAAGTTACCTGATACAAAAACACCAGTAAACACATATCTATTAGAATCCAAATCAAAGGCTTCACCAAGAGAATTTTAAATAAGAAGAAAAACGGGGGAGCCCTAAGCAAGCAAAGCCACTAAAACGGACTCACAATTTAGAAGCCTTTAAAAATTAAAGATAGATGATGAAGTAAAATTTATGACTGGAACCTCTTCTTGCTAGTGTTAGTGGTAGATACAGAATTGGACTTCTTATAAATAAGCATACCTATCCCTTCGATAGCTGCCACTACAACACCTGCTACTAAAACATCCCAAAAATTTTAGAATCCAAGTAGTAGAAGAAATACCTTCATCGGGAAGTCTTTTTTTGCCGAGCTTTGCTTCTCCAGCAGTTGTCTCCCGCCCAATCTTGTTTGGCGCAGCCTGAAGGTGGGTCTTTTGCGCAGCTACGGTTTCTTATCAAGAGTCTGATGCAAAGAATAGACCTACATTAGTGAATACCTATGTAGTTTCAATAATTCTTATGGGTTGCTAGTTATGATACTACTTTATAAGGAACACCATACCTCGTTTGTAATGTATATCCACGTTTTATGAATCATGAATTGTATGATTGAAGGATGCTCTTTCATTAATACTATCTGCATATAGTAAAAAAATTGCATTAGACCTCCAATAACAAAAATCTGCATAGATACCTTTAACTCAATAATATTATTCGATCAAAATCGAAAACACATACCTGGTAGACTGAAACAAATAGCGTTTGTTTATTTTGAGGGTTTAGCTATTGATAAGATTGATTGTGTTTAAGATTAGGGTTAATGGGTTGCGTATTAATCAGATCGTTTGTGTTTAAGATTAGGGTTCCAGAAGAATATATTTGATTGTGTTTCTTTTTTGATTTGGTGTAAATATCTATACTGATTTCAGATCAGTATCACAAAAAATGGTTTGGCTCACTGGTTGGGTCGTTTAGGCATGGGCTGTCTAATCCGATTTCGAATCTTGCCACAAACAAATTTTTTAAAATAAAATCGGGAATTCATGCATTGTGTAGACGTGGATTAGGAGTACGATTAGTAACGTGGCAAATCTCTCCTCTTATATATAATGTAAATATATATATATATATATATATATATATATATATATATATTTACATATATATATATATACATATATATATATATATATATATGTATATATATATATATATGTAAATATATATATATATATATATATATATATATATATATATATATATATATATATATATATATATATATATATCTATATATATATATATATATATATATAATATATATAATATATATATATATATATATATATATATATATATATATATATATATATATATATATATATATATATAGAGAGAGAGAGAGTGGGGTTATTGGTGAAATCTCAACCCTTGGATCAAAATCACCTAATTTCATAAAAAAATGGTGTCTTTTTTGTAAACTCTCAAACTTTAAGGGTAATTGTTGAAAATAATGAAAATTAAAATGGGCCCCGAACAAAAAACACACACTTCACAGACTAAAAAAACCGATCAAAACACATAGTACACCAAATCCTCTCGAATCTACCAAATCAACCAAATCAAACCTACTGAATCCTCTCGAATCAAACCTACTGAATCATCTCGCATCGAGATGGTTCACACATTCATAGGACTATCGCTACCGCCTTCTCCTACTGGCTACTGGTTCGCACATTATATCTTTTTTTTAATACATACATGTTCTTAGATCTGTAAACAAATATAGAAAAAGTGAAAGTTGTATACGAAGTGTTTGATAAAATGTCTAAACTAGACTTTATAACTATGATACACTTAATTCACAATGTGATGCAGTAAGATATACAATAATGGAGTAGATCGTAACTACAATACGGTAGAAAAATACATGTGACGCAGTAGGATATAAAGTAATGTAGTAGAACGTAACGGTAATGCAGTAAAAGCTATTTGTAGTGTTTTTATAGTTTTTACTGAATCACAACTTTATTTCTACTACATTATATTTATACTCCGGTGCATAGCTTGAGTAGGATAAAGTTGTATTTTGAGGTTTTGCCGAAATTAATTATTTGTATGTAATATAGAAGTGATTTGGTAAAATATAACTGTGATGGAGTAGGATTAACACTATGATTGAGTAGAATTAATATTATGATGGTGTAAAACTAATACTATGCATGTGATTTGGTAAAATTTTAATAATAATAAGAAAATTTTATTCTACTGCATTACAGTTAAATTTTAATACAATGTAATGCAGTAGGTCACTTGCATTGTTCTTTCTACTACATTACTATTTAATTTTAATGCACTTTAATGTAGTACGATACTTGCATTTTTCTTTCTACTGCATTACAAATTAAATTCTAGTCCACTGTAATGCAGTAGGTTACTTGCATTGTTCTTTCTACTGCATTACAACTTAATTTTAATACATTGTAATGCAATAGGTTACTTCCATTGTCCATATGCATGATTTACTGCATTAAAACTTTATTTCTACTACATTAAGGTTTAAATTTTAATGCATCGTAATGCAGTATGTTACATGGGTTGTTTATATGCATGATTTACTATATTACAGTCTTATTTCTACTGCATTATAGTTTAAATTTTAATGCATTGTAATGGAGTAGGTTACTTACATTCTTCGTATGCATGATTACTACATTAAAACTTTATTTCTACTACATTAAGGTTTAAATTCTAATGCATTTAATGCAATAGGTTACTCGTGTTATTCATATGCATGATTTACTACATTGCAGCTTAATTTCTACTACATTACAACTTTATTTCAACTACATGCTAGTTTTAAATTCTAATGCATCACATAATATATATTGATACTTTCATATATAATTCTTGAACTATTCTACAGGTAAAAGGCACAGGGAAAAAACCCAGGGGACAAAGGAAGATGCATTTAACAAGTTGCAAACAGTATATAGCTTTCTCTAATACCAAATGATATACTCTAATTGAAGGATGAAATGGTACAAGGATGCATTGGGCGCGCAACAAGATTCTTGGAAGATACTTGTGCATCATTTAAAATAATATTTAATATTTATTAGATGTAATACTTTGGAATATTGAATGTTTGATACAATGTAGTGTATCTTTTAATGATGACATTGTTTGTTTGTAATCATATTTTATATTCTACTACATTATTATCGTTTATTTTATTGCATTACCATATTTCATTCTACTACATTATAGTTATATTCTAAGACATTACAATTATATTTTACCGCATTGTAGTCTTATAATTTACATATAACTAAGATGCAGTATAATATAAATTGAATGAGTAAAAATAAACATTAATGTAGTAGGATATAACCCTATAATGCAGTAAAATAAAATTTGCTTATTTAATGCATAATAGCTATATGCTACTGCATTGCTGTTATTTTATATTCTACTACATTACATTTACTTGTTACTATTATTTTATTGTAAAAAAGGAATGATACACTAACAAAATAACTGTTGTAGGATATAAAATAACAAAAATGCATTAGAACATAACTGTAATGAGACAAAATCCTGAAATGCAATAGATTTAACATTGTGATGCACTAAAACACATTCAAATAAAAAACTATAACGTACTCATGTTTACATTGAAGCTGTAACATAAAATTATAATTTTATTTATAAAAAATGACAAAAAAAATTGAAAAATGATTCATTTTCAATGTATAGATTCTCTTAAACTAGCCTTCTTCGACATATCTTGTGTCTTTGCTTTCTTCGATACAAACAATAATTTATGCAACTCGTAGAACTGGAATTGTGGCCTTATTTATCTTCATTTGTCGAACAACCCCTTCTCTTGGTTAGTCTTTCAACAGTTACTTCAGTTCTTCGCTTTATCATTTCGTACCCTAGATTATTGATTTTAACCTTCATCTGAAACATATAAAAGATATAATTCAATAGAAGATAAACTATGATTCAGTAGAAGATAAACTACAATTCGGTAGAACATAAATTATAATTCAGTAGAACATAAACTATTATTCAGTAGAAGATAAATTATTATTCGGTAGAACATAAACTATAATTCAGTAGAAACTATCATGTAGAAATTTTATCAAATCACATGCATATGAACAGTAGCAAAGATCCTACAACATATAGTGCAAGTTCTACCAAATCACATGCATACTTTATCACTTTTACTCAATTTCAGAAACATGTCAAACAAAATTATGGCCCAACTCATGCTTGTGAACATCAACATACATCCTAAAACATCATAGATCAACTTCTACCAAATCATATGCATACTCCATCACTTTATTCATTTTTTGACAAACAACAAACACTAATAAAGAAACTTATGCATATGAACATCACCAAAAGACCTTAGAGCATCACAGTATAACTTTTACCAAATCACATGCATATTCAATCACTTTTACTCAGTTTCAAAAAATAGTAAACATTAATAAAGCCTAACTCATGAATATGAACATCAACAAATATCTTAGAGCACCACAGTTCAACTTTTACCAAATTACATGAAAAATCAATCACTTTTACTTATTTCTGAACAAAAGGCAAATAATAATATATCATAACTCATGCATATGAAAATCGACAAAGATCAATGAGCATCATGGTTAAACTTCTACTAAATCACATGCAGTAGAAAACTATAAAAACACTACAAATATAATGTAGTAGAAATAAAGTTGTGATTCAGTAAAAACTATAAAAACACTACAAATAGCTTTTACTGCATTACTGTTACGTTCTACTACATTACTTTATATCCTACTGCGTCACATGTATGTTTCTATCGCATTGCAGTTACGATCTACTCCATTACTGTATATCTTACTGCATCATGGTTCAACTTCTACCAAATCACATGTAGTAGAAAACTATAAAAACACTACAAATATAATGTAGTAGAAATAAAGTTGTGATTCAGTAAAAACTATAAAAACACTACAAATAGCTTTTACTGCATTATTGTTACGTTCTACTACATTACTTTATATCATACTGCGTCACATGTATGTTTCTACCGCATTGCAGTTACGATCTACTCCATTACTGTATATCTTACTGCATCATGGTTCATCTTCTACCAAATCACATGCATTAGAAAACTATAAAAACACTACAAATAGCTTTTACAACATTACTGTTACGTTCTACTACATTACTTTATATCCTACTGCGTCACATGTATGTTTCTACCGCATTACAGTTACGATCTACTCCATTACTGTATATCTTACTGCATCACATTATGAATTAAGTGCTTCACAGTTATAACGTCTAGTTTAGACATTTTATCAAACACTTCGTATGCAACTTTCACATTTTCTATATTTTGTTACAGATCTAAGAACATGTAGTATTAAAAAAACAAGATTTACTGTGAATCAAACTTTTAAAGTTTTATGTCAAATCTAACCACATACCAACTGGGGAACGCTTGTCAACAATGGCGTTGGTGGTGCGATGGTGAAAGTACAGTCGTCAGAAGGTGGTCAGATTGTGTTCTGATGGTGAATGTGCGGTGTAGAGGATGGCGTGATGGAGAGTTGAGAGAGAAAGTAGATATACATAAAGTAAAAGGTGAATAGTGGTGGCGAAGGTGGGGAAGACGATGGACCAGGCGGGGAAGGTGGTGGTTCACGATGGAGAAGATGGCGGAGAAAATGGTGGAGAAGACGGTGGTTGGTTACGGTAGATATGAAACAGTCGATCAAAAGCAAGGAATGATGTGTGTGTGAAAAAAACCAAATTATATAGGTTTAAGAAATTTTTTGAAAACGGCCCCTGAAGTTTCTAAAATTACAAACGTACGCCATTTTTTTTTTGAAAAAGAGGGGGACACATGGCAGCCTGTGGTTCCACCTCATTTATTTTATTATAAGTTTTATTTTATTTTACCCCAACTCTCTCTCTCTCTCTCTCTCTCTATATATATATATATATATATATATATATATATATATATATATATATATATATATATATATATATATATATATATATATATATATATATATATATATTGCAACTTTAATTTCAGAACCATTTTTAGTGAAAGAACTATCAGAACCATCTTTTTACTCTAAATAATACATAATGTACAAAATCTTAATGCACAATGGCATTTTTGAAAATACATATAACTTAATTTAAATACAAAACTTAAATGAGGGACAAAGTAGGAATTTTAATATTCCATCAACTTGCTTTCCAAGAAAGATATTGTGAGAGGCCTTTTAAGCTTGAAATTCATCAAAGATCATCTTTGTTCTTCTTGTGAGCTTTGTAAAGCTAAACGAAGTAGCTTTATGATAAAGACTTCACCAATATACTCCACTTCATCTAAGTATTCAGCTCCCACAAGATCACGAGACAAAGAACCAAGAGCACCATCACCATCTCCTGAGCCATCATCTGAAGAGGACAGTGATGAAGAACTAGCTCAGAAGGATAGGGAGATGAAGCAAAAAATTGCTTTCATTATGAAGACCTACAAGAAAATCTTCAAACCCACCAACAACAATCTACGAACATCATCAAATACAAGGAACCAATATGTTGAGAGTCCTATAAGGTATGACACACATCAACGTGATGAAAGTCCTCCTAGGTATGATCGACGTAATCCAAAACATGTTGAGGGTTCTACACGGTATGATCGACAAAATGCTAAGTATGATACTCAGAGGATTGCTACTGCTGTTGGGAATAGAGAAACTGTTGATACTCAAGTGGTTTAGAAAAGTGGCATTCAATGCTTTAATTGTCAAGGTTATGGGCATATGGCAAAGGAATGTAGGAAGCCGAAATGGGTTAGGGACTTTGGCTATCATAAGGAAAAGATGCTGCTATGCAAGAAGATGGAAACTGGGGTTACACTGTTGGCTGAGGAAGGAGCAATGCCTGATGATACTGATGATTAAGCCTCCGACCAAGAACTTGAAGCACATTACTCGTACATGGCAAACGTTGAAGAAGTTCTCAACGTCACTGAAGATGACAATGGTCCTATCTTTGATACTGAGCGAATCGATAAGGTACACACTGAAGAGGAATATAATTTGTTTGGTACTATTCATGAGCATTGTGAGCTACCCAAAGCCATTAATGACACATGTATGATGGAAACTGTTGATAGCAATACCACACCCTATTCATCAGACATGTGCAATAATGAGTCTGAGGATGATCAACATGCAAATGAGTATGATGATGACGAGGAGCGTATTGCGCTTGCTAACTTAATTGCTTCTTTACAAAAAGATGTCAAAGAAACTAGAAAAAGTCAAAAGCAATTAAAGAAGGCAAATGCTACGCTCACTTAAAATTTTGAAGAATGCAAAGCTGCTCTAATTAAATCTAGTGAGACCATTGATAGCTATAGAGCTCAGCTTCTTCAAAAGACCAATGAGATTGAGGGGTACAAAGGGTGTTTAATTAATGTCAGAAAGGACGATTTTCAACAGAAATATAACGAAACTCTTAAGCTTCTAGAACAAGAGAAACGTAATTATAACACCTCTTTGAGTACTAAACGTTACAAAACGTATCTTGCTACCACTAAAGTCAATGAGCTAACTCAAGTAAATGGTTTTCTTCAAGAGGATAAAACTAAACTTGTTAATGAAAAGAAAGTTGTGGTTGCAAAGATGGAAAAGGATTTCAAAAATAAACAAGCGAATGACATCGACAAAATGGTGGAACTTGAAACTCAAATTGATTTTTACAAGAAAATTGTTTACAAAACGAATCAATCAATTCAAACCATGAGAATTTTGGCACTCGTTCGTTTTTCAAGGATATACCTAGTTTTGCAAATCCTAAGTACCTTAAGCAAGCTCAATCTGAGAATCAACACTTATATCTTGGTGAGTCCCAATGGAACGATCTTGATTGTCTTGTCATTAGGCCCGATAGTGAAGAGACAAACGATTTGGAAGAAGAGAGTAGACTAAAAGTTAATAAATAATTTTGTTAATGCAAGTGATGCCTAAAAACATTATTAGTTTTAACTAATCTTTCTTAGTTTTGATCACAACAAACTATACAACACATTTAGTATAAAACACAAAATGAATTATTTAACTAACACTATCATCAAGGTAATAATCATATCACTAACCTTTCTTAATCATACTTAGTGATCATCAAAATGATTATCCTTAAAACTTACTTTTGATAATATGACAAAAGACTTTTTAATAAACTTTCCTTTTTAGAAAATGTTTTATTAAAATGGAAAATGAAAATTTGAAAATAGCATATTCCAAATGCTGTTAGAATATCCTTTGAAGGCTTAAAATACCTCAGATATTCCTACCCACTAAAAGACAAAAAACGGAGCGTACTCTAGTGGCGGTACCTTAAGTACCTACGCGGTTCCTTAACGATATGGAACCGCCGGGCGAGATAAGGTACTGCGCACAGCTAGCCGTTATAGATCCTTTATACTTTGTCTCCTTTAAAGAGTGGGTCAAATCTCATTTTCCAGTAAGCCTCTTGGACGTTTTTCTCAACCCTCTTTCTATTTTCTATAGCCTAATCATTAGTAAATGATCACTTAAATTTTTAAGGATGTTTACATATGATTATCCTCTTGATCCCCTCCTTTAACTTGTCCAATGAGAAGATCACTCACTCATTAGTGTTGTGATAAAGATGAATCTATGAGCTAGTCATATTCATCATTATAGCCTTTTTGTTTTAGGTCAATCCAATGTATTTATGAATACTTGGACTAGTTGTGTTCATCCAAGTTATTTGTGGATACTTGGATTTGTTGTGTACATCCGTTGCATATGTGTTTGCTTGGATTTGTGTTGTGTAAATCCAAGCTACATGTTTCTACTTGGATAAGTCTAGTTGAGTTGTAATAGATTTGATTAGTAGTTCTCACTAAACTATAAAGTGATGTGGTTGTGTCTTGTGAGTTCTCACTAAACTTAAAAGTGATTAGTAGTTGTGTTGTGTGAAGTTCTCACTTAGCTTCAAAGTGAAGAGTCGTGAAGATTGGTTCTAGCTTTCGATTAGAACTCGACATCTAGCCTTGTGTCGTAAAATGGTGAAGTAGGCAACGTCGTGAAGATTTGTTCTACCTTAAGATTAGAACTCAACATCTAGCCTTGTGTCGTTAAATTGTGAAGTAGGCAACGTTGTGTAGATTGGTCCTAGCTAAAGATTAGGTCTCGACATTTAGCTTAGTGTCAGAAAATAATGTAAGCAATGATGTAAGGTTTTCTCCGCCGAGAAGGGAGCTTGTCAATATAGTGGAAATCTCGAGTAGGTGTACTCGAGGAGTGGAGTAGAAACGAGGATAAAGCCTCGTTGTCGAACCACTATAAATCTTGGTGTCTTCCCACTAGGTTGTCTCCTTCCTTACTCTTTACTTATTTCATTATCATTACACTTACCTATTATCTTTGCTAGTGCATTTGAATTGAACCTAATCATTATGCAACTTAGCCTCAAGTAAAAGATAGTTTTGATACAAACCAAATTGAAAGTAATTTTAATTTGGTCACCAATCGAAAAGAAACTATTCAACCCCCCCTTCTAGTTTCTACAATTGGTATCAGAGCAATGGTCACTCAAGATCTTTGAAGTATATTGTACTTTGAAACTTGGATTGATCCATTGTCTCCTCAAATTAGAAGGTCAAGTTGTACTAAAGTTTTTCTTTGGTCAAAACTATTTTTTCTTTGAAAATAGGTCTTTTAATTGATAATATTGCATCCCACTTAAGATTAGTAGCCTTTATGCATTTTAGATATACTCTTGAAATGTATCTACTAGTTTGCATCTTGCTTTGTGTAGGTACTCATGAAGATCAATCACTTAGTTGGTTGTAGATTGAGTTACTTGCACTTGTAGAAGACTCGTCTTCATTGATCTTCAACATCTTTGAATGATGATACCAAGATGATTGGGAATGATACTAGTCCTTGAAGACTTATTACTTATCATAGTCATTGATTGGGCATAGAATTGACTCCTTGATGGATTGCTCTTTGTGGCCAAGGTACACTTTCGTTCTTCCACACGCCCTTTGATCATTCTTTTGATCATTACTTGACTATGTTCTTGCTCTTGGCATCCTTGCCTTGAAATTTGTTTGTGATTTGTGATTCTTTCCTTTTATCCTCTCAAACCCTCATTGCTTGGATACTTGACTCACTATGGTGATGTAGAGTGAGTTAGTAGTAGCTTAAAGTATCAAGCATGATCTCCATGGTTTGCACCCATACGGTTAGTAGGCCCTTTATGGGAGAGAAAGTGAATTAATACCTTGCTAATATTTTGGTTTAGACTAAGACTATTATTGACAGTGATCTTAGTATATACTTGAATAATTGCTTTGTGTTTATTCATTACCATAGCTGTTTAACGTTTCGCCGGAAAGGCACGTCTTAAACCACTATATATGACACAAGCTCTTCGTTACCACTATTTGAATATTGTCATTAATCCCTTGAGCATTGGTCCTAGTCTTGATTCACTTCCCTTGACTTCTCTCCACTTTGCCGTTTTGCTACGAGTAGTCGTTTGTTCGTTTCGGTTCTTTTCGATCTTGATTCAACTCGTAATCCTTCATTAAAACATATTGCTTAGTGTTATGATGATCCAATGATATTATAAAAGGCTCATGATATAATTTTTAGTATTTTAGAAAAACTTGGTTTTCAAAATTTGGCGTTTTTCATAGATAAAAACCTGCCTCTGTAGGTGGTTCCTTATCTAGGCGGCTCAAACCCGCGGTACCTTATCGATAAGGAACCGCGGGCAGTAACTTTTGTCAGAGCGCCAGTTTGATTATTTTATTCTTTTTCAAACCAAACCCTCTCTCTCCCAAAAACACACAGCCGACGGTTTACCCTTTTTTCCACCATTGTTGAAGCTTCCAAAACCTTCAATCACTCAAATTAATTGATTCCAAGTTGTGGGTTTCACTCATCCTTCATCTAACATCAATTAATTGTAAGTATTTTCTTTCAATTTCATCTATTTTGTTCTAGGGTTCATCCTTTCATAATTGGGGATTTTTAAAATTGAAATTGAATTAAAACCTTAATAGGAATGTGGGTTAACATGGTTATTTTACTATGATTCCTTAGGTTAATATTCATTAAGATCTCACTAAAACCCACTTGTAGAACAAATCCAAATTTTGGCTAAATGATTTTGGTTAAAAGATGGATTTGAGATGAACCCATGAACAAGTAGGTAATGACATTGTTACTGCTTACCTAAAAACCTTGTTTTGAAAAACCAATGTTCTAGTCCATTGTTGATCCAACATAGTTCATGTGTTCTTGGTTAATGATGGAATAGATGCATTGTGAACATGAGCATGATATGGATTCAATCCTTTGTTTGTCAAGAAATTGATATAACACATTCTCATATTTTCGATTTTTGATTTTATTTTTCATATGAGTGATTGGAAAAATATTGTCTTATGTTTATTTAGGTACTAATCATGCCTTCTCAATTTCAAAAGGATCATCAATACACTAGACAATACATGCCAAACCTCTCCCAAACCTATGCTTCCCCCCCAACTTCAAAACGCTTTTCCATCCCTTTCCACTCGTTGTTTCCATGAGGGTAGAGTCGTTGACAAGGAAATAACAGGTTATGACTATATCCAATCTATGTTTGAGCTTTCGGGGTTTGATTGCTTGCTCAACATAGAAGAAGATATTTACCCCTTATTCCTTCTTGAATTCTTTAGCACCTACTCCATGCTTGAATACAATGGAGAAATTTTCATTCGTTTCATGTTGAATGATCAATTGATTCAATACTCCCTCAAAAACTTTGGTCAAATTCTCGGTGTGCCATATGAAGGCACTTGTAATTTTACGGATAAATGGAGACTTGATGCTCTCTCGGAATCCTACGATAAACCTCCAAATGACCTCACCGAAATTGATCTAGAGTTCATCCTTGACATCATCTCGAAAGAGCGTGATGGAAACGTTGTGAGAAGCCTTCATTCAAATGTACGAAATGTGAATCGATATGAAGTGCTCTCTAGCGACCTTAAGGAATTTATGGTCCAATGGGCCAATATCCTTAGGGAGAATGTCTTTTGTCTTGGTGGAAACCGAGATCACATCCCGGCTTGTATGGTGCATACGTTGAGTTGCATCTTTACATCCACCAAGTACAATTTGGCATTCTATATCGCTCGACGAATCAATTATGCCCTTTCGATGCCCAAAACAAACCTTCCCTATGCTATGCTTCTTACTCGCCTTTTTAGAAGGGTTGGTGAAGATTTTCCTCATCTCGATCTTTCTCGCTTTCACCCGGTTCATCGGGTTATGTTGCCTATTCAAGAGGCATATGCAAGAAAGACAAGAAGTGATCGAGGTTCACGAAAATCCGATCATCAAGAGATGGATGATGAGGACATGGACATGCCAACAAGTGATGGTGATGGCATAGGTACTAGTTCTCACTTCAACTCTTCGAGTAATTCCCACCCATCCTCAAACCCATTCGAGGATGAATTTGAAGACTTAGCTCCTCCGCCTCATCATTCTAGTGAAGTACCGGAAAATCTCAATATGAAGCATCTTTACCGCGAAAATCTTATAACTCGAGGGGAATTGCACGAACACCGGGTTGAATCAAGAAAGGGTTTCAAGTTCTTGGGAAATATGATCAAGGGATTGGGCAAAAAGAGAAGGTGAAAGCTTTGAAGTTTTTCAAAGAATATATGTTGGTGAACATGTAATGTTGAACAATTTTTTTTCTTGAATGTGTATTAACTTATGCTACATGTTTGGATTGTTATCTATTTTGATCCTTAATATTGTTTATGCCATGATGTTTGTGATTTACATAGCTTTGTGCATCTTTGTGATAGTTAGCTTATTAGATTATGATCTGTAGTTAACTTTGGCTTGTAAATCTTTTGGTAAAACTCTGGGTTAACCAAAATTTGGGAGGTGAAATTTTTGAAAGCCCTCTGGTCATGGTTCCATATCGACCCGTGGATCCTTATCGATAAGGAACCGCCGGTCCTAGATAAGGAACCGCCGGCCACTGTGCACGACAGCATCTTTTGCTTTACACTGTTTTCTTAATTCTGTGAAAACACTGCATGATTTTCTGTAATAAACTGCACATTTCCTAAACTAGGTTACCTAAATTCATTATTCACCTAAAATTATTTTAACCCATTACTAGTTTGGATCATCCCCTCACCCATTTAAACCCACCTTGTTAGTCATGTTCTTCACACATCAAAACTTCCTTCCTTAACCCTTAAGCCACCCTTAAACAACCATGGTTTGTACCAAAACCTCAAACACTTCCAAGACCTCCACCCCAAGGAAAACACTCAAAATAAGGGTTAAGGTAGCCAAGCCTAACTCCTCACCCTTCCACACACCTAAGAATGAGATGGCTCCTATCCTCATTTCTTCATCACCTTCACCACCCCTTGCACCTTGCAAGACATCATCCACCCATGGTACTAACCACTCCATTGGTTCTACCTCCTCTTCATTCAACTCAAGAATGAATGAGCTCTCTTCACCCTTCAATCCAAGTGCACCCTTGGATGTGACCACACAACCCCAACCAATCCAAAGCATTCCTTTTATGAATGACTTTGATGACACTTTGGTGACTTCACCATTTACCCCTCCAAACTCACCCATTTCACCAACCTTGGAGAATATACCTCCACACTCACCCATTTCCCCTTTATGGAACATGCCTCCACTCTCACCCACATCACCCTTGGAGAACATGCCTCCTCCACCTCCACCCAACTCAAACATTCCAATTTTGGGTGTTCCACTTTCCCTCCTTTTGGGTGATCCATACTATGAGTTTCAACAAACACATGGTCCTAGTTGTCCATGTTGTCTTTACAACCACTACATCATCCATAACCTTAGGATGGATATGTTTGGACTACATAGGAGGTTGCAAGAGTTCTTGCTTGCCTTGTTCTCCATGCCTCCTCCTAGGAGATGAATGATTAGTTTTCTTAATAAGTGTTTTCAACACAACCAAGCCAAAGAAGACTATTCATCTAGATTTAATGTTAAGCTAGCTATGTATTAGTTAGTTTTATTTGTCATTGTACTTGCTTCCTTCATGAATGTTTCAGGATGTTGATCTATGGATTTAGCCTTATGTGTTTCTATCCTTATGTGCAAATTAATCAACTTTAATTTGAAATTAAAATTGAAACTAAATCTATCACAACCTCTAAAAACTTGACTAAAACTGGTTCAAAATGATATTTAATTATTTTGTCACCCTTTGTCAAGACATTCTTTGTGAATGTGTTGCTTTATGCAACCCTAGCATAATTTGGTGCGAATAGAGGTAAAATTCCAAGATTTGCAACTTTTTGAAAAAGTCTTAGTTTTTCCCAAAAACCCTGGAAAAACATGGTTTCAAGTCCACTGGACGCGGTTCCTTAAAGTCCCGCGGTTACCTAGCGATATGGAACCGCCGGTCCCTATAAGGTACCGCGGACAGTAAGTGGCTTTTGACGTATTTTTGGTCAAAACTTTTAAAACCCTTTACCCTGTCAATATTCCTTGTTTGCTCATTTTGGCTAAACATTCCTTGACACTTCACATGTTGTTTTCAAACTCTTACCTTGATTAAATTTTACTTATACCCCAACCTTGAGATTTCATTCTCACACCTTCCCAACCTTGAGAATTCATTCTCACACAACCTTGAGATTTTATTCTCACACTCTCACAATGCCTAACTCCTACATTCCTAACCTTGACATTTCTTTGTCACAACCCCACTCACCCAAAGCTTCCTCATCCAAGCTTTCAAAGAAACCGAAAATCTCGGTTCGACCTATTTGGGTTAAGAAGAATGAACCATGATGAGATGGCATTTATACATGATCTCATCGTTCTTTTAGGGTTTTAAATGCACAAAAATGTCATAAAATACCATATATATGCTTGTGTTTGTTTACTTGTGTATTTTAGGTATGGATATCGTGAAAAAGACAAAAGATCACAAGAAACAAAGAAAAACGGACACGAGAAAAGAAGCCGTACAAAGAACCGGGTCCTAGTTCATGAATTATCCAACATTTACCCTTGAAGACTTGAAGATATGCAAGATTGATCCTCAAACAATGAAGAAATGACACTTAAAACCCTTGTGAATTCATAATTACAAGTTTGGTCCCTTAAGTTTGTCAAAATTGCAAAAAGGTCCTTCAACTTTGAAGAAATGGCAAGATTAGTCCCTCATCAATTCTAATTTGTCAAATATGGTCCCTCATAAAGCCAAAGATACAATGAAGACCTTTGAAGATCAAGAATGTCCAAGATCAGTCCCTCAAATATCCAAAAATGGCAAAAACAACCCTTTGAAACCTTTTGCCAAAGTTTTGTGCCAAAAATGTGAAAAGGAAAACTTTCATAACAAAGGGAATTCATTTTTAGTGGCTGAAATACTTGTTATACACTTTTTCCCAAAGAACAAGGGCTAAACATGTCTATTTGAAACATTCAAATAGAAAATGCGCCAAACACAAACACAATCCACAAAAAACGGATCAAACTTTGTCACTGCAGCAAGTAAGAACCTAGTTTTTACATCACTTAAAACAAAGGGTAATTTTCAATTACCCACACTCATGTGTGATTCACACAAGCAGAAACCCATCCCAACCTTAAAACCCTCACTCCCACTCACAAAAGAGTCCCACACCCAAAACCGTTTCACCCATCATGTGACAACTTTCTCTCCAAGGCCTGCCACGTGTCAAAATCAACGGCAAAGACTCTTAGCTTCACCCCAAAGCTAAGATAAACGTCCCTGATCATTTTGGACAGCTCACAACCAAGAATCGTCTAGAAGACCTTAAGGATAATATTGGAATTTCACTTCTAGGGTTTTTGAAGAGTGTTAGCATAGCATTTGCCTATAAAAGGAGACCTCAACCTGTGAGAGTCCCTTTGTTCCAGTTTTAGGCTATCAATCTTTGTAATCCCTTTTTAAGTTAATAAAATTTGATTTTCAGAAATTCGTGAAATCTCTTTTATGTTTTGTTAAAAGTTGGTATTAGAATAGCCTAAATCCGAGTTCCACTTATATGATTGAAGGTTTTTGAGGAAAGGTTTTAATCCATAAGACTTGTGTTTCAAAAATTAGAAAGTGTTTAATATTTGTTCATCACTTTGGTTTTTTCTTCTTAGCAGGTACATTGGAAGCTGGTACTTGTTCTGCTAGTACCTCAGCTCAAACAATCCAGGGCCTGGATGTAGGTCTTGGAGGTTTGCACCCTTCTCCTTTTTCAATTTCCTCTTTATTTTTCTGAATTTTGGTAATATTGCATGATTGTTGTTGAATATGTGATTTGATGGTTGAATCTTGTTTATTTGGTATGGTTTGATGTTCTTGAGTTGATGTTAACTTGATTTGTGGTTAAATCTGGATAATCCTTTGAAAATTTGTCAAAACAGATTATTAAGGGGTGTTTGGGTTAACTACATAAGCAGGATTTGTGGATTCTTAAGTGGTTGTTTATCGTTGCTATCTGTTGGTACTTGTTTATCTGATATACTTGGTCACTTATTTGCATATTTTGTGGTTTGAAACACCTAGATTCTAAATAGGGCTATAAAATCTTGTTTACTTAATAAATTTGGCTGTGGTTTAAGGGACACCTAGATCTAATCATAGACTAGGGTTAACAAGTGATTAAACTAGGTTAATAACATCAGGGAAAGAGATTTGGATGCTTGAAATTGGATCTGTGGTCAATTAGATCAGCAAACTGTGCTTGTGTTCTTGACATTCATATCAGTAGGTTTAATCTGCTTTGATCTTGTTCCATACCTTGTTTCAGTGATTGATTTAAGTTTGTTTGTGCTTATTCATAGTTTATTTAGCTTGTGTATGCATCTGGTTGAATTTGGAGTGCTTATTCATGCTTAAAACTACTTAAGTGTTCATAACAGCTTATTTTCCATATCTGTGCTATATCTGTGGACTGTTTGATTAATCTGGGCTTAATGTGTGAACCAATTTTTGATTTCTTTGTTGATATTGACTCCTTGTGATTCACTGATCACAAGGGTGCCCTTGTTTCCATTTGAATCCAACTCCTTTCCCCTGCTGCTAGCCACTGCTAGTGTATTTTGGGTCTCAGCTTATCAATAAGCTATAATAGCTTATTTTAACCAGCAACAACTTGGATTTTGTAATAGGTGCTCATTATTTGACCCATTTGTTCATACTGGAGCATTTGGTGTGTTGACTTTAGGGTTTGACTTGAAAACCAGCTTAATTGACTTTTTCATAAGTGCTTATTGGCTTATTCTAGCTTATTGGTTTAGCTTATTGGAATTTTGTTGACTGTTTTGGCTTATTGAAGTCATTTGTGACATTTTGCAAGTTGAATCAAGTCCTGAGGTGCCTTAAATCTCAAACCCGACTATTTTGTCGTTTTGTGGATTTATACTTTGCTTATTTCTGGCTTATTGAGTGTGGTTTTTCAAAATTTATTTTTACAGATCTCTTTAGTATCCCAAGAGAAGGTTGTGTGTCAAATTAGAGCTTATGGCATTAGCTTATTGCTTAATGGGCTAAAAAGCCCAATAAGGATAAGCTGTTTGCTTAATAAGCTGTGATAAGCTCACTTTAAGCTTTTAGGCCTTTAGAATTTTGTGTTTAAAATTAAATTTTGAGTCAGATTGGGCTTTTCCAAGTCAATTGGGCCAAGTTTGACTTTTTGGGCTAAAAAGCCCATTAGTGTTGACTGTTTTTGGTTTTGGCCTATTTGAGGGCCCAATAGGGGTATTCTGGTCATTTCACTTTCATTTTCTGTTTAATTAGGTCAAAATAAACTAGTTTGCAAGTTTTTAGAATTTTTTATAATTTAACTTTTAGATTAATTTTATCACTTTTAGATTAATTTTTATAATTATTTTAAGTTTTAATAGTTTTTAAATTATTTTAAATAGTTTTTATTAGTTTAAAAATTTCTAAAAATAGTTTTTAATCTTTTTAGGTCATTTTAGAGGTGTACCAATTGAAAAATCTTTATTTGGGCTTTTTCATAATTAATTTGATTTTTAGGGCTTTAATTAGCATTTAAAAATTGAATATTTAATTAATTAAAAGGTTTGAAAAAGTTTTGATCATTGGTAAACTCTTAGTTTATTTATTTTGATTTTTGGTGAATTTTTGGTAATTTTTAGAATTAATTTTTATTTTAGCTTATTTTACGGTTTTACGTTAAGTCTTAGTAGTACCTAACTTCACGTCTTCGTCATCCTCTTTTCTCATCCCCTTCTAACCAATATTAATCTCAAATCAATTACGAATTATTCACACACATATACCTCCTTGTGAAACGAATTTCGAACATCACTTAGGGTCATTTGTACACGGTTTTCCTAAACCGTCGTATTTAATACTTTTACCCTATTTACCCTCCTTTTCCTAAAGGTGTGGTAAAACACTACAATAATTTTGGCGCCGCTGCCGGGGAGGTGCGTCGTGATTAATTTGTCTTGTTGTTTTTAATATTAACCATAAATAGTATTTGTATTAGTAGAAATCTACTAATACGTATTATCGGTTTTTTGGTTTTTCTTGTGAAATTATTATTACTATATTGTATTAAGTATCACAATCAATTCAAAATATCTCCAAAAGTGTGAAAACATAACCTTAATTGGGATTTGATCTCCTAATTATTGTATTCGAATCTCAAACAAAAAGAAAAACGCGAAAATAGATAAATACTTTCGTGAAGCTCGATTTTGAAAAATACGAACTATAAGGTGGGTATAAGGCGGGTATTATAAAATATACCCTAAGGAAAAAGGCTCTTAAGTGCTTCCCGCCGCCTCGTTTCCCCGCTTGCTTGTGAGTATTTTGACATTGAAGGCTAATCGAGGGTTTTCCGCCCAAAGTATTATTACGTGTAATATATTTGCTTGGTTTCTTTGTGATTAAACCCTCTTGAACAAATTTGGTTTTCACCAAAGTTCTAAAGTCATTCGAAGGCGTTCACTCCACGTGATCGTTTTCATTCCTTTGAGGCTTCTTTAATCAAGAGTTTGATTCGAGGAGAGATTTGGTAGATTGTTGTCTACGAAGATACACCAAAATCCAAAAAAATTAGAAACAATCAAAAACACAAAAAAATGAAAATTCACAAAGCACCCAAAAAGAATCTTCTTTGCTCACCTCCCATTCTTCGTGAAGTTTTTGATCACTCGTAATCAAGCAAAACGAGCTCGTAAACGTCTTCAAAAGCAAGCCAATCAAGAGACGTTGATTGAAGAACAACCTCCAATTGTTGAACCTATTGTAGAACAAGAAGTCGTCATGGTTAATCGTACTATGATGGAGTTGCTAAAAGCACCCACCGAGGGTTTTGGAGAGGCCATTGTGATTCCCGCTATCCTTGCGGAGAATTTCGAGATTAAGACGGGTTTAATGTCGATGTTGCAAGCTAATAAGTTTAGAGGTCATGAGAAAGACAAACCGCATTATCACATTAGGAATTTTAATCGTCTCACCGCTACTAGCAAGTTTAAGGATGTTCCACATGACGCCATTAAGATGATGTTGTTTCCATACTCGTTAGATGGACCCGCTAAAATTTGGCTTGAGAAAGAACCGCCAAATTCGATTTTGACATGGGGTGATCTCATTTCTAAGTTTGTGAACAAATTTTTTCCACCATCTAAAACAACACATTTCAAAAATGAGATTTCAAGGTTTGTGCAAAGAATTAATGAAAGTTTTTCAATGGCATGGGAACGATTTAAAGAAATGTTACATGAATGTCCACACCATGATTTTTCGGAATTGCATCAAATTGATACTTTTTACAATGGGCTTAATGATCATGAACGAGATTACTTGAATGCCGCCGCGGGTGGTAATTTTTTGTGCAAAACGACCGATGAAGCTTTAAAGATTATCAAGAATAGATCTAAGGTTTATAGCCCTCGTAACACACCGAGTGTTGCCAATTTGGGTTCGTCATCGTCGTTATCGTCTCGTAGCATTAATGCCTTACATGATGAAGCTAATGAGGAAATTCAGTTTTTCGATAGATTTGATAATCTTATGACTCATTGGAAAGCTCAAGAAGCTTTGAATTCCTCTTCGGTTAAAGCGGTTGCTAAGAGTTGTTTGTCTTGTGGTGGAGCTCATGATCTTTCCGAGTGCATTACCGCAGATGGTAACACTTCGAGTGCTTATGTAGCAACGGGAACTTATAACCAAAACGGCCAAAGTTCCCGCCAAATCAAGCTCCACCAAATCAAAATGCTAATAACTATCGAAACAACAACCAAGGTGGTAATTATCAAGGCAATTCACGTAACTACAACAAAGGGAATTACCAAAGTGGGAATGGACAAGTCACTAATCAAAACCAAAACCGTGATTTTCAAAACACTACACAAGGTTTTCAAAATGCTCACACTAAAAATCTTCAAGGAGAACTTTTGGATTATGCTAAAGCAAATGATGCTAAATTTGATAACATGCAACGTGAGATGATTAGCTTAATATCCGAGTTGAAAAACGAGCTTAAAAACGAACTTGCTAATGAACTTAAAACTCATGCAAATAAAATGGAAGGAAATGTTCAACGTCTTCAACAAAATCAACAAAATATGGAACAAGGACAACATGAGATTAAGCAAGAATTGTTAAAAGCGGATGCTAGGCAATCTAAATTTGAGGACCGAATGGCAAAAATATTTGAAGCAATCATGTGTAAACCCTCTTCCTCGGGTGGTCTTCCTAGTGATACCATTGCAAACCCGAAGGGAGAAATGACGGTTATTACTACACGAAGTGGTAAAACTTTCAAGGACCAATCTCTCGTCCAAGTACTTCTACGGAGAAGGAAATCGAGAAAGAGCCCGAGGTGGTGGTCGAAAAGGAGCACATTACAATCCCAGGAAGTACCGCTCATACCACACCTACGGTTGAACCAATACCAATTGTGGAACCCGAGATTCCAAGGCCGTTGCCTAATGTCCAACCCACACCACCCTTACTTTACCCTTCGAGACGAAACAAAGAGAAATTGCAAGAACGTAACAAACAACAAATCGAGCTTTTTATAAAAATGTTTCAACAAGTGCATTTTGATGTGATTTTAGCCGACGCGTTGTTAGATATGTCTCGTTTCACTTCTACTTTTAAAAGTATGATGAGCGATAAGGAAAAGCTTTCAAAGCTTGCTAATTGCTCTTCGGTTTATCTTAACCGCATACCAAAAAAAGTTGGTGACCCCGGAAAGTTTCTCATTCCTTGTGACATACAAGATATGAAAGAATGCCTCGCCTTGGCCGATCTTGGTGCAAGCATTAATTTGATTCCATTTTCCATTTGGAAATCGCTTTCGCTTCCGGCTCTTATTCCTTCGAACATGTCTATCGAGATGGCCGATCATTCTTTGATTTTAGCATGTGGAGTAGCCGAAGATGTTTTCGTGAAAGTGGGTAAGTTCTACTATCCCGTTGATTTTATAGTAGTTGACATCCCCTCGGATTCTCAAGTTCCTCTAATTTTAGGTCGTTCTTTTTTAGACACCTCGAGATCGCTTATCGACGTTCATGCAAGAACTATCACTTTGAGATTCAACGAAGAGGAACTTGTTATAAACGCTACTCAAAACTCAAAACCTTCTCATGTTTATGCAATCGCTACCATCAATCACATTGACTTAGTTGATGTGGTTTGCGATGAGTTTTCACAAGAAGTGTTAGGTTTTTCCGATAGCTCGTCAAGTGGCAACCCCACTATTTTGGATCCAATTCTTGCTAATTCTACACCAAATCTCACTCCATTCCAAGGAGGCGATTTTACTTCAAATGAAATCGACAATGAAGATGAGGTGTTGATTAGTGATGATACTTCTAGTCCACCATTTCTTCCGCCGATGGATGTTATGAGTGTTGAACCAAAATCTTCAATCGAGGAACCACCTATCCTTGAATTGAAAGATCTTCCTTCTCACCTTGAATACGCATTCTTGGAAGGTGATGACAAGTTGCCGGTTATTATTGCAAGAGGTCTTGCTAATGATGAAAAAACCGAGCTCTTGAAAGTTCTTAAAGCTCATAAAGGGGCAATTGCGTGGAAAATTTCCGACATTAAGGGTATTGACCCAAAATTTTGTACTCACAAGATTTTAATGGAGGAGGACTACAAACACGCAATTAAAAGTCAAAGAAGGGTGAATCCCAAAATTCACGATGTCATTAAAAAGGAAGTTTTGAAACTCCTTGACGCGGGAATGATTTATCCTATCTCCGATAGCCCATGGGTGAGCCCAATCCATTGTGTCCCTAAAAAGGGAGGAATGACCGTTGTGCCCAATGAAAACAACGAGTTAATTCCCAATCGAGTTGTGACCGGGTGGAGGGTGTGTATTGACTACCGAAAGTTAAATGACGCCACTCGTAAAGACCACTTTCCTTTGCCCTTCATGGATCAAATGTTGGAGCGACTCGCGGGAAATAAATTCTATTTCTTTTTAGATGGTTTTTCCGGTTACTTTCAAATCCCTATCGACCCTCGTGATCAAGAGAAGACTACGTTTACGTGTCCTTATGGAACATTTGCTTATCGTAGGATGCCTTTCGGACTTTGTAATGCACCGGGTACGTTTCAGCGGTGTATGATGGAAATTTTTCACGATATGATCGAGAATTAGATGGAAGTGTTTATGGATGACTTTTCGGTGTATGACAATTCATTCACGTCGTGTTTATCTGAGCTCGAGCAAATGTTAAAACGTTGTAAAGAAACCAATCTTGTGCTTAATTGGGAAAAATGTCATTTTATGTGTAAACAAGGAATCGTCTTAGGACATAAGGTCTCGAAAGCGGGGATTGAGGTCGATAAAGCTAAGGTAGACGTCATCGCCAAGTTACCTGATCCCAAAACCTTTAAGGGAGTTAGGAGTTTCCTAGGCTACGCGGGCTTTTATCGTCGTTTCATCAAAGACTTTTCAAAAATCTCTCGACCTATGACACACCTTCTCGAGAAGGATGCTCCTTTTAATTTCAATGAGGATTGTGTTAGAGCTTTCGAAACTCTCAAAAGGAAACTTACCGAAGCTCCCATTCTTGTTGCTCCTAATTGGGAATTACCCTTTGAAATCATGTGCGATGCAAGTGATTATGCTATAGGGGCCGTCTTAGGGCAACATTATGAAAAGCATTTCCGTCCTATCCATTATGCTAGTAAGACGATGACTGAGGCTCAATTAAAGTACACCACAACGGAAAAGGAATTCCTTGCCATGGTCTATGCTTTTGAGAAATTCCGACCTTATCTCGTCTTAACTAAAAGCATCGTGTATACCGACCATTCGGCTATCAAGTATCTCTTAGCTAAGCAAGATGCTAAGCCGAGATTGCTTCGTTGGATGCTCCTCCTCCAAGAATTTGATGTCACCGTGCTTGACAAAAAAGGAGCCGAGAATCTAGCGGCCGATCATCTCTCTCGTCTAGAAGATCCTCACAAAGATGTTTTTGAGAACAAGGAAATCACCGAAACATTTCCTCTCGAGACTCTCGGTGTAGTGAATTCTAAAGACACCACCCCATGGTTTGCTGACATTGCAAATTACCATGCGGGGAATTTCATAATCAAGGGTATGACGACACAACAAAAGCGAAAATTCTTTCGTGACGTCAAGTTCTATTTTTGGGACGACCCTTATCTCTTTCGGGTTTGTGCGGATCAACTCGTTCGACGTTGTGTTTTTGGTGCCAAAGCTTCTAATATCCTTAAAGCTTGTCACGAGGGACCCACGGGTGGTCACCATGGTGCTAATCTCACGGCTAAGAAAGTGTTCGATGTCGGCTTCTTTTGGCCTTCTATCTATCGTGATGCACACGCACTTGTGAAGTCGTGTGATTCGTGCCAACGTCAAGGAAAATCGTCTCAACGTGATGAAATGCCGCAAAACATAATTCAAGTGTGTGAGATTTTTGACATTTGGGGCATAGACTTTATGGGGTCATTCCCATCGTCTCATGGTAACAAGTATATCCTCGTCGCGGTGGACTACCTTTCTAAGTGGGTGGAAGCTAAGGCTTTACCTACTAATGATGCTCGTGTCGTAGTGAAGTTTTTGAAGCAACTATTCTCTCGGTTCGGAACCCCTCATGCTATTATAAGCGATCGTGGAACCCATTTTTGTAATGACCAATTCGAGAAGGCCTTAAAGAAATATGGAGTTACTCATCGTCTTTCTACGGCTTATCACCCGCAAACGAGTGGGCAAGTCGAGGTTTCGAACCGAGCTTTGAAGAGGATTTTAGAGAGGTCGATTGGAGAAAACCATGCTTCATGGTCCGACAAACTCGATGACGCTTTATGGGCCTTTAGTACAGCTTATAAGACACCTATCGGTTGCACTCCTTATAAGTTAGTCTATGGGAAGAATTGTCATTTGCCCATTGAATTGGAGCACAAGGCATATTGGGCCCTTAAGCATGTAAATTTTGACTTGAAGACCGCGGGAGATCACCAGAAAATACAATTGAATGAATTGGATGAATTAAGAGACAATGCTTATGAAAAATCATTAATTTTCATAGAAAATACTAAAAAGTTTCATGATGCAAAGATTAAAAACCGGGTTTTTAACGTTGGTGATCAAGTGTTACTTTTTAACTCTCGACTTAAGATATTTTCCGGGAAATTGAAGTCTCGTTGGTTGGGTCCTTTCACCGTTACACAAGTGTTTCCTTATGGGACGATCGAGCTAGCTCAAGATGATGGTCCTAACTTCAAGGTGAATGGACATAGGCTTAAGCACTACTTTGGTGGGGAAATTCCTTCGATGGTTGACCTCGACCAAGTCACCTTCCCTAATGATAATTAGCATTGAGGGGATCGAGTCGAGCTCATGACTCGGTAATAAAAAACGAGGTGCCTCGTGGGGGAGATCCCATGCTTATCCTTTTATGCTTACTAATCACTAATAAGGGGACTTGTACCCTTCCAACTCGTTGTCTAGTGGTTATTTGTGATTGTGTTATCTAGATCATCATCATCTACGATTGAAGACTCTCGTGTTCGTTTACGTAAGCCTCCATCGTTTGCTTGAAGAAGTTTTTCATGAATCCATGACATATCCTTTATTGTTCTAACAATTATCGTTTAGCATACTTCATAAACAGCTTTAGATATATTGTTGATCACCCTTTCCATGCTAGATCCTAAGCATTCGATTCTTCGTCTCTAGTATGGGGGTGCTCCACCTTTAGACTCGAAACATTGAGGACAATGTTTACTTTTAGTATGGGGGGTGAATAGATACTTGCTTCGCTACGCCCTCACGCTTTCCAACTTTTAATGTTTTGTTTTGTTGCTAATAAGGCTAAAAATGGCCAAATATTTTTAAAAAAATTTCTTAGTTTTCATAAGTGTTTTTAAGACACGAATGTATATTTTCCGATGGGTAGAATAAGAGTTAATTTTTGACTTGATGGGCATTTGGAGCCATTTACATTCCTTAACCCGCTCAATTCAAGTTTTGCTAGACTTTTATATAGGGAGCTTTAAAACGCGAAAGTCTTAGCTCATACGGGTTAAGAACAAGAAATTTTCGCAAGTTCCTATAATTGATCCTAGAAAGTCACTTATCAAGGGAACTATAAAATGCATTCTCTAAACTTGAAAAAGTCCAAGAAAGTGCAAGATCCTATAGGTGGCTTGAAAACCCAAAACTTTGATTTGATATAGTCTTAATGAAAGCTAATCCAAATTTGACTTAATTTTGACTTGCATGGCTAAGTATTCACGAGTCTCTTTAATTAGAGGTCTTTATATAGTGAAGAATGAGAGATGATAGAGTTAGACAAGTGATCATGCTAAACGTAGAACATGAAAATGTTCTTTCAAAAACTCATGTGTTTTTAATTGTGGCTTTTTCTTCCCATAAGATCAATGCATTAGGAATAAAAATAATTACAATAAGTAAGGTCGTACGATTTGAAAGGTTACTTAGCCTCTAGCGCAAGATCGTTTAAAATTTGCTCGGGGTTGAATAGAGTTCATAGCCAAGGCATAACTTATTGAAGCGGGACGCGAAGATTGGTGATCATCCAAAAAAGGCCCTAACAAGGCATGAGGAGCCCTATTTTGTTGCTAAAGATCCAAGAATGATGTGAAGTATCGTTATTCCTAAATCAATATGAAGGATCGAGACACACGACGAAAAGAAATTACTCCCCTAAAGATCATGGAGAAAGTCTATCCAAAAAGACTCTTACAAGGTATGAGGATAAATATATCCAAGTCCGAAAAGGAGGCGGATCGTTGTATATCAAAGTCCAAAATAAAGATTGAAGAAAAATGATGAAGTCGTGGTCCAAATATGAAGAACTTCTCAAAAACGTCAAGTGAAGAAATTCCAAATATATGAAGAGAAGACCATAATTTCAAGAACGTCTTCCCAAGATTTGAAGTATGAAGTACATGCCAAATATCGATCCAAGAAAGGTCTCAAATCGTGAAACGAGTTATGCCAAGATATGAACTTAAGGAGATACACGAGAAGCCGTTTTAAAAGATTTTGTCCTTCGGCTAACTATCGATTAAATCGTGCTACTTTGCTTTCGGACTAATAACTACTCAAATAAGTCAATATGAATCACTTGTGATCAATGACAAATAGTTAAAAAATGTTAGTAACCCATTTCTTTTATAATAACTAGGATTGCGGGGAGAAAAAGTATTACACAATTTAGACGTATGAGTAGTGTTAGCATTGTGACTTGTACCAACAATGATCTCGTTTTTGCACTTTTCATGGAATGTACGACAATCAAGGATGACGAAATTTACTCTAAGGGACATTTACTTGTTTCTATTCTTTGACCCTAAAAGTCACATTCGTGATGAAAACCATACATTATGTCTTTACACATCTTCGTAGTATTTTTGCAACTCTTTTACTTTTCAGTAAAGGTTAATAAAATTAAATTTTGGTAATGCTTAGATACTTTATTCAAGCATTGCGTGAGGGCACGACAATGGCTTAGTATGGGGGAGTGATGAGATGGCATCGTTCTTTTCGGGTTTTAAATGCACAAAAATGTCATAAAATACCATATATATGCTTGTGTTTGTTTACTTGTGTATTTTAGGTATGGATATCGTGAAAAAGACAAAAGATCACAAGAAACAAGGAAAAACGGACACGAGAAAAGAAGCCGTACAAAGAACCGGGCCCTAGTTCATGAATTATCCAACATTTACCCTTGAAGACTTGAAGATATGCAAGATTGATCCTCAAACAATGAAGAAATGACACTTAAAACCCTTGTGAATTCATAATTACAAGTTTGGTCCCTTAAGTTTGTCAAAATTGCAAAAAGGTCCTTCAACTTTGAAGAAATGGCAAGATTAGTCCCTCATCAATTCTAATTTGTCAAATATGGTCCCTCATAAAGCCAAAGATACAATGAAGACCTTTGAAGATCAAGAATGTCCATGATCAGTCCCTCAAATATCCAAAAATGGCAAAACAACCCTTTGAAACCTTTTGCCAAAGTTTTGTGCCAAAAATGTGAAAAGGTAAACTTTCATAACAAAGGGAATTCATTTTTAGTGGCTAAAATACTTGTTATACACTTTTTCCCAAAGAACAAGGGCTAAACATGTCTATTTGAAACATTCAAATAGAAAATGCGCCAAACACAAACACAATCCACAAAAAACGGATCAAACTTTGTCACTATAGCAAGTAAGAACCCAGTTTTTACATCACTTAAAACAAAGGGTAATTTTCAATTACCCACACTCACGTGTGATTCACACAAGCAGAAACTCATCCCAACCTTAAAACCCTCACTCCCACTCACCAAAGGGTCCCACACCCAAATCCGTTTCACCCATCATGTGACAACTTTCTCTCCAAGGCCTGCCACGTGTCAAAAATCAACGGCAAAGACTCTTAGCTTCACCCCAAAGCTAAGATAAACATCCCTGATCATTTTGGACAGCTCACAACCAAGAATCGTCTAGAAGACCTCAAGGATAATATTGGAATTTCACTTCTAGGGTTTGTGAACAATGTTAGCATAGCATTTGCCTATAAAAGGAGACCTCAACCTGTGAGAGTCCCTTTGTTCCAGTTTTAGGCTATCAATCTTTGTAATCCCTTTTTAAGTTAATAAAATTTGATTTTCAAAAATTTGTGAAATCTCTTTTATGTTTTGTTAAAAGTTGGTGTTAGAATAGCCTAAATCTGAGTTCCACTTATATGATTGAAGGTTTTTGAGGCAAGGTTTTAATCCATAAGACTTGTGTTTCAAAAATCATAAAGTGTTTGATATTTGTTCATCACTTTGGTTTGTTCTTCTTAGTAGGTACATTGGAAGCTGGTACTTGTTCTGCTAGTACCTCAGCTCAAACAATCCATGGCCTAGATGTAGGTCTTGGAGGTTTGCACCCTTCTCCTTTTTCAATTTCCTCTTTATTTTTCTGAATTTTGGTAATATTGCATGATTGTTGTTGAATCTGTGATTTGATGATTGGATCTTGTTTATTTGGTATGGTTTGATGTTCTTGAGTTGATGTTAACTTGATTTGAGGTTAAATCTGGATAATCCTTTGAAAATTTGCCAAAACAGATTATTAAGGGGTGTTTCGGTTAACTGCATAAGCAGGATTTGTGGATTGTTGAGTGGTTGTTTATTGTTGTTATCTGTTGGTACTTGTTTATCTGATATACTTGGTCACTTATTTGCAAGTTTTGTGGTTTGAAACACCTAGATTCTAAATAGGGCTATAAAATCTTGTTTACTTGATAAATTTGGCTGTGGTTTAAGGGACACCTAGATCTAATCATAGACTAGGGTTAACAAGTGATTAAACTAGGTTAATAACATCAGGGAAAGAGATTTAGATGCTTGAAATTGGATCTATGGTCAATTAGATCAGCAAACTGTGCTTGTGTTCTTGACATTCATATCAGTAGGTTTAATATGCTTTGATCTTGTTCCATACCTTGTTTCAGTGATTGATTTAAGTTTGTTTGTGCTTATTCATAGTTTATTTAGCTTGTGTATGCATCTGGTTGAATTTGGAGTACTTATTCATGCTTAAAACTGCTTAAGTGTTCATAACAGCTTATTTTCCATATTTGTGCTATATCTGTGGACTGTTTGATTAATCTGGGCTTATTGTGTGAACCAATTTGTGATTTCTTTGTTGATATTGACTCCTTGTGATTCACTGATCACAAGGGTGCCCTTGTTTCCATTTGAATCCAACTGGATCTCTCTAAAAAGCTTGGTCAAATAGTCAAAGTTGTGGGAACTCCTTTCCCCTGCTGCTAGCCACTGCTAGTGTATTTTGGGTCTCAGCTTATCAATAAGCTATAATAGCTTATTTTAACCAGCAACAACTTGGATTTTGTAATAGGTTCTTATTATTTGACCCATTTGTTCATATTGGAGCATTTGGTGTGTTGACTTTAGGGTTTGACTAGAAAACCAACTTAATTGACTTTTTCATAAGTGCTTATTGGATTATTCTGGCTTATTGGTTTAGCTTATTGGAATTTTGTTGATTATTTTGGCTTATTGAAGTCATTTGTGACATTTTGCAAGTTGAATCAAGTCCTGAGGTGCCTTAAATCTCAAACCCGACTATTTTGTCGTTTTGTGGATTTATACTTTGCTTATTTCTGGCTTATTGAGTGTCCTTTTTCAAAATTTCTTTTTACAGATCTCTTTAGTATCCTAAGATAAGTTTGTGTGTCAAATTAGAGCTTATGGCATTAGCTTATTGCTTAATGGGCTAAAAAGCCCAATAAGGATAAGCTGTTTGCTTAATAAGCTGTGATAAGCTCACTCTCAGCTTTTGGGCCTTTAGAGTTTTGTGTTTAGAATTAAATTTTGAGTCAGATTGGGCTTTTCCAAGTCAATTGGGCCAAGTTTGACTTTTTGGGCTAAAAAGCTCATTAGTGTTGACTGTTTTTGGTTTTGGCCCATTTGAGGGCCCAATAGGGGTATTCTGGTCATTTCACTTTCATTTTCTGTTTAATTTGGTCAAAATAAACTAGTTTGCAAGTTTTTAGAATTTTTTATAATTTTTGGATTTTTAATATTATTTTAATATTATTTTATTATTATTTTTCAAATTTCACATTTTGCACTTTTTACATTTTTCTTAGCTTAAATACATTAAAATAGGAATTTTTCAACTTTTAGATTAATTTTATCACTTTTAGATTAATTTTTATAATTATTTTAAGTTTTAATAGTTTTTAAATCATTTTAAATAGTTTTTATTAGTTTAAAAATTTCTAAAAATATTTTTTAATCTTTTTAGGTCATTTTGGAGGTTTACCAATTGAAAAATCTTTATTTGGGCTTTTTGATACTTAATTTGATTTTTAGGGCTTTAATTAGCATTTAAAAATTGAATATTTAATTAATTAAAAGGTTTGAAAAAGTTTTAGTCATTGGTAAACTCTTAGTTTATTTATTTTGATTTTTGGTGAATTTTTGGTAATTTTTAGAATTAATTTTTATTTTAGCTTATTTTACGGTTTTACGTTAAGTCTTAGTAGTAATTAATTTCACGTCTTCATCATCCTCTTTTCTGATCCCTTCTAACCAATATTAATCTCAAATCAATTACGAATTATTCACACACATATACCTCCTTGAGAAACGAACTTCGAACATCACTTAGGGTCATTTGTACACGGTTTTCCTAAACCGTCGTATTTAATACTTTAACCCTATTTACCCTCCTTTTCCTAAAGGTGTGGTAAAACACTACAATCAAACCATCTTCCTCCAAACCACCCAAAAACCCTACCTTCTCTCCAATCAAGTATTGGAATGAGACTTATACCATTAACCCCATCACCGGACCTAAAGAAAATGTTCCCCCACCACCACAATCCTTCAATACCCCTCAACTCAATGACCTTTCAACCTTCCCAAACCTCACAAGGCACTGTGAAAACATTACCAAACCCATTACCCCACCACCACCAAACCCTAAGTTTGATGCCATACCCCCATCAAACGATTTTGTGTTGCATCATGGATCCTCGTGTGCTTGTTGTCGATTTCAACAAATTGAACTTGCTCATGTGTATGAGAAGTTAAATTTTCTTGAATTCCTTCACTCGACCTCCTATCTAAGTTTTCGTCCCGGTGGACAAAACTTCGAATGATGCATCGTCGTCTTATTTTTTCCAACTAAAGTCTTTATCACTTTAGTTGTTTTAGAACTTTTTTTTAAGCAATCTTGGAAAATTATCACTATTGAACTAGATTATGCTTAGTGGTTTATTTTCCATATTTATTGCTTTTAGATACTCATATTGTGTGTATGAATATCTTCTTTGTTGTGTCTTTTCTTTTATGTAACCTTTGTGTTGTTTGTGTGTTATTTCCTTTATTCTATTTTGAGTTGATCATGGTTAATTTTTACAATTGCTTATGGGTGATTCCTTCATTTCTAAACTTTAACCCATTGACAAGCTTATCATCTTCATTGGATTGAAGTTTGATTTTGTCAATTACCTCTTTGGACATACTTAGCAAAATACTTGCTTCTAATTTGATATTTCTTCTCTCTCTCCCTCTCAAGTTACTTAGTAGGTAGTTATCATATATACATTGGTGTTTCTTTCCTTTCTACTAACCTTTGTGTAGCATGTCACCTTAGCTCACAAACTTGGTGCCCCAAGCAAGGGGGAGCAACCACCAAGGGGGAGCTACTAGCAAAGTTCGATGTTCTTCGAAGACTTGTGCTAACCTTTTTGCTACGACAAAGGGGGAGAAATGATAGTGATAAATTCGTTAATAATTCGATATTTTGTGTTTCTACGTAAATGAGTTTATCGTTTGTCGTAATCAAAAAGGGGGAGATTGGTAATGCAAGTGATGACTAAAAACATTATTAGTGTTAACTAATCTTTCTTAGTTTTGATCACAACAAACCATACAACACATTTAGTATAAAACACAAAATGAATTATTTAACTAACACTATCATCAAGGTAATAATCATATCACTAACCTTTCTTAATCATACTTAGTGATCATCAAAATGATTATCCTTAAAACTTACTTTTGTTAATATGACAAAAGACTTTTTAATAAACTTTCCTTTTTAGAAAATGTTTTATTAAAATGGAAAATGAAAATTTGAAAATAGCATATTCCAAATGCTGTTAGAATATCCTTTGAAGGCTTAAAATACCTCAGATATTTCTACCCCACTAAAAGACAAAAAATGGAGCGTACTCTAGTGGCGGTACCTTAAGTACCTACGCGGTTCCTTAGCGATATGGAACCGCCGGGCGAGATAAGGTACCGCGCACAGCTAGCCGTTATAGATCCATTATACTTTGTCTCCTTTAAATAGTGGGTCAAATCTCATTTTCCAGTAAGCCTCTTGGACGTTTTTCTCAGCCCTCTTTCTATTTTCTATAGCATAATCATTAGTAAATGATCAGTTAAATTGTTAAGGATGTTTACATATGATTATCCTCTTGATCCCCTCCTTTACCTTGTCCAATGAGAAGATCACTCACTCATTAGTGTTGTGATAAAGATGAATCTATGAGCTAGTCATATTCATCATTATAGCCTTTTTGTTTTAGGTCAATCCAATGTATTTATGAATACTTGGACTAGTTGTGTTCATCCAAGTTATTTGTGGATACTTGGATTTGTTGTGTATATCCATTGCATATGTGTTTGCTTGGGTTTGTGTTGTGTAAATCCAACCTACATGTGTGTACTTGGATAAGTCTAGTTGAGTTGTAATAGATTTTATTAGTAGTTCTCACTAAACTATAAAGTGATGTGGTTGTGTCTTGTGAGTTCTCACTAAACTTGAAAGTGATTAGTAGTTGTGTTGTGTGAAGTTCTCACTTAGCTTCAAAGTGAAGAGTCGTGAAGATTGGTTCTAGCTTTCGATTAGAACTCGAAATCTAGCCTTGTGTCGTAAAATGGTGAAGTAGGCAACGTCGTGAAGATTGGTTCTACCTTAAGATTAGAACTCGACATCTAGCCTTGTGTCGTTAAATTGTGAAGTAGGCAACGTTGTGTAGATTGGTCCTAGCTAAAGATTAGGTCTCTACATTTAGCTTAGTGTCGAAAAATAATGTAAGCAACGATGTAAGGTTTTCTCCGCCGAAAAGGAAGCTTGTCGATATAGTGGAAATCTCGAGTAGGTGTACTCGAGGAGTGGAGTAGAAACGAGGATAGAGCCTCGTTGTCGAACCACTATAAATCTTGGTGTCTTCCCACTAGCTTGTCTCCTTCCTTACTCTTTACTTATTTCATTATCATTACACTTACCTATTATCTTTGCTAGTGCATTTGAATTGAACCTAATCATTATGCAACTTAGCCTCAAGTAAAAGATAGTTTTGATACAAACCAAATTGAAAGTAATTTTAATTTGGTCACCAATCGAAGAGAAACTATTCAACCCCCCCCCCCCCCCCCCCCCTTCTAGTTTCTACAAATTTGTTAAACCATATAATTATGATTATGAAAACAGTCTTTATGGTCTTTTCAAACCGCAAACACAGAAGACTCTGAGCAAATATTTTTCGAATGTGAACAAATCAGAATTAGATAGAGACAAGCTTTTGCCACTAAGAAAACTAATGTTTCAAAATTTATTGAGTACTTGCCATATAAAGCTTCTGTAAGCAAGAGTAAGCAAGCACTTAGTATTCTCAAGAGTAACACTAAAATTTCAAAAACGTTTTTGATGATGACTAGAAAAAACGTGAACTTTCGAAAGGAGACAAAGAAATTCCTCACGATATAACTGTGCTTGTGAAAAGTATTTTGATTCCGCTTGTGGAAAGAACGCAAAAACATATTTTGGAATTTAAAACATTAATTAAGCAAGAAATGTTTGATGATTTGAAATATTTGGAATCTCTTGAACAAGAAGTGAACGACCTTTAAAATGAAAGAGATGACTTTTCTACAACATATGATATACTCTTACACGAATGTATCTCAAAAGATATTATGTGTGTTTATGTTAAATCTTGTGCTGATATTGATGAATATTCTGATGTTGCATGCAAATATCTTGATCAAGTTAAAGAATGTGAACGTCTTGAAACTGAGCTTTCGAATAAAGTTGACCAAAAAGAGTTTTCATTACTTCAACATAGATATGATTATCTTCAAAAACATTGTCACTCACTTGAACTTGCTTTGCAAAGAAAGTTGGCAGCTTTTCAAATGATACATCTTTGGAAGTAAAATTATCTGAGTCATGTCGATTACTAAGCGAAAAAAGTCTTAATATTTCGGATTTGAAAGCTCAGTTACAAGAAAAAGACATAGCAATAACAGAGTTGAAGAAACTCGTTGCTCTGATGGATGAGAAAGTTGTGGAACCTAGCGTTAAGAAACCTGTTGTTAGACAACCCAATGCCTCTAAAGTGAATAGATCCTCTATCTTGGGAAAACCATCTGCTTTCTCAAATTCTTCGTTTGCAAAACCTGTGTTTGCCCCCAAGATGGATGGAAAGGAAAGGTTACCACATACTCAACCCATAAGGATTATTGTAGCACCAAGCGTTAAGCACAATAATGTGATTAAACCAGGGATGTATAGAATCACCACTAAACCCACAAATAAAGTTAGTCACTCGCCTCAGACTTCTAGAAACACTAATATTCGTGTCTCTTCTACTACAAGAGTAGTCTCCACTGCTAGTGTTAGCCGGCCTCAGCTTAAGAGCACTCAAGTGAATGATAAGGTTTAGAAACACAAGAGTAAAGGGAAGATGAAGGAAGTAGAAGAACACCCTAGGAATTTGAATGTTTCTAAAAATAAAACATCTGTAATCGCATGTAATGACGATTTGAATTATTCGACTGCTTTGAATGCTTTAAATGTTAAGTTTGTTTGTGTGAAATGTGGAAAATGTGCTAATGCTGATCATTCTATGTGTGCTATGAATAATGTGAAAGGCGTAGCTACTAGAACTAAAAAGCAAGTTGCGATGCCTATTAGTGCTAGTAAACCCAAACGCAAAGTGAACCATTCTGGTGCAACCCCCTCTAAGAAAAGAATTGCATCAGACTCCACCACTAAGAACCCTAGAATCAGAATTAGGGAATTATATGAGTCTGCTAGCAAGTCTTGGAAATGGTGGTTTGCTAATCAATGTCCTCCTAGATATAAATGGATGCCTAAAGATAGGACAGAAAATGTGACAACGAGTGTTAGTATGCCTTTTAATGTTGTTAAGGATACTAATGATTCTGAAATCACAACTAACGGGTATCAAATTTAGCAAATGCTCCATCGTGTTCTAATTTTTCTGCAGATGATACAAATAATTCTCTTCATACTGGACTCCGGATGCACGAAGCACATGACGGGGAATCTCAAGCTTCTAATTAACTTCGTGGAGAAGTTCCTGGGTACGGTCCGATTCAGAAATGATCAATTTACACCGATCCTAGGATATGGAGATTTGGTTCAAGAGAATATCACGATCAAAAGGGTATACTACGTCGAAGGGCTCAATCATAATCTTTTCTCGGTTTGTCAATTTTGTGATGCGGATATGGAGGTTGCTTTCAGAATGAAGACATGTTTTGTTCGTGATTATGATGGGAATGAATTACTTACCGGTACACGGGGTACTGATCTTTACACAATTTCACTACAAGACACAACTTCATCAACTCCAATTTGCTTCATGGCTAAAGCTTCAACGACTCAGGCATGGTTATGGCATCAACGTCTATCTCATCTCAACTTTGATACCATCAACTTGCTTTCCAAGAAAGATATTGTGAGAGGCCTTCCAAGCTTGAAATTAATCAAAGATCATATTTGTTCTTCTTGTGAGCTTTGTAAAGCTAAACAAAGTAGCTTTAAGATAAAGACTACACCAAGCTCTAAAGGACGGTTAGATCTTCTTCATATCGATTTGTGTGGTCCCATGCGTGTTCATAGTATCAATGGAAAGAAATATGTTATGGTAATTGTCGATGATTACTCAAGGTACACATGGACTCACTTCTTGAGGTCCAAGGATGAAACACCCGAAGTTCTCATCAACTTTCTAATACTAATACAACGTGGTCTTCAAGCTCAAATAAAAGTGGTTCGTACTGACAGAGGCACAAAATTTTTGAATTCAACTCTGAGGAACTATTTTGAAGCCCAAGGAATTGAACATGAGACATCTATTGCTCGAACACCCGAACAAAACGGCGTTGTTGAAAGATGAAACCGTACTTTAGTTGAGGCTGCTCGAACATTATTATCCGCTTCAAAACTACCATTATACTTTTGGGCCGAAGCCGTGTCAATCGCATGCTACACACAAAACCGATCCTTAATTATCCCAAGACACGAAAAGACACCATATCACATCATTCATGATCGAAAACCTTCACTCAAACACCTTCATGTTTTTGGATGTACGTGTTACATTATTCGCGATGGTGAAAATCTGGACAAGATGAAAGATAAAGGTGATGCATGTATTCTTGTGGGATATGCAACTCAGTCTAAGGGATATAGAGTTTACAACAAGCGAACAAAATTGATAGTCGAGACTATTCACATCCGATTTGATGAATTACAAGAAATGGCACTTGAACAAAACAGTTTAAGTCCCGATCCACAACGACACACGACTTCCGTTCACAACCGCATGGAACTCGGAACTCAAGACCACAACAATGAACCGTCAAGTTTAGAGTTGGTTCAAGGAAATGTTCCAAGAGCAGATATGACAGTCAACATGACAATTGAAGAGTTGGAAATGTTATATGGACCAATGTATGATGAATATTTCACAGGGGAGAAACATGTTGTATCGAAGTCTTCCGCTGTCACTCCTGATAAGAATGATGATACCGATCATCGTCAACAAAAGGATACAACTTCATCTACTTCAATACAGGTTGCTGCAGATTTACCTCCTCAGAATATCACATCAATAAACGCTCCTACAACATCCACAACTACTGTCATTGCTCTAGAGAACACAAATCAAGCAGACTGTGCATTAAATGACGAAGACGACTTTATCAACCTATTCGGTACACCGGTACACGAAACTGGAGAGTCTTCTACTCGCCATGTTGATCCGTCAAATATGCATACGTTTTATCAACGACATCCTTCAGCACATCATTGGACCCGAGATCATCCTCTGGTTCAAGTAATTGGAAACCCTTCACAGCCCGTTCGTACAAGACGACAACTTTAAACCGATGGTGATGTTTGTATGTTCGCACTCGCCGTGAATACAGCTGAACCAACAAATATGAAAGAAGCCTTGGCAGATCACGCTTGGATTGAATCGATGACGGATGAACTTCAACAATTTGAAAGACTTAAAGTCTGGGAACTTGTTGACAGACCATACGATGTAATACCATTAAATCTTTGATGGATCTGGAAAAACAAGATGGATGAAGAGAACACAATCATCAAGAATAAATCTAGGCTAGCGGCTAAAGGGTATGGCCAGAAAGAGGGTATTGATTTAGAAGAATCATTTGCACCAGTAGCTCGTTTGGAAGCGGTCATGATTTTCCTTGCTTATGTTGCACATAAGGGATTCACCGTTTATTAAATGGACATAAAGACAATATTTCTTAACGGTTCTTTGAAAGAAGAAGTCTATGTCACACAGCTGGAAGGATTCGTCAATCCTCATTATCCCGACAAGGTATATCGTCTCCACAAAGCACTATATGGACTAAATCAAGCTCCAAGGACGTGGTACGATGAGCTCTCGAAATTTATGGTATCCAAAGGTTTCTCAAAAGGTTCCATTGATCTAACTTTGTCCACTTATAAATATGGGGATGACATTTTGCTTATGCAGATTTATGTTGATGACATTATTTTCGGGTCTACAAACCCAAAACTTTCAAAATTGTTTGAGAAAGTAATGCACAACAAATTTGAAATGTCAATGATGGGCGAACTAAAATTCTATCTAGGAATTCAAGTTCACCAATCCCCAAGTGGTATCTTTATCAATCAAGCTAAGTATTGTCAATAGATAATCAAAAAGCATGGTATGACCTCATGTGACCCAGTTGGGACACCATTATCAACCACATCCCTAGATGCTGATTTGGAGGAAGATGCCATAGATCAAACGAGATATCGTTCCATGATCGGCTTCCTCATGTACTTAACAGCAAGCCGACCAGATATATCACATGCTACGTTTTATTGTGCACGATATCAAGCATGACCCACTGAAAAGCACCTCAAGGAGGTTAAACGGATCTTTCGGTACCTTAAGAATACCATTCACATGGGACTCTGGTATCCGAGGGAAACCGGTTTCTTTCTAACGGCCTATTCAGATTCTGATCATGCAGGGTGTCTTGATACACGAAAAAGTACTTCTGGTGGTGCATAATTTCTAGGTCAAGATAAGCTCGTGGGATGGTCTTCCAAGAATCAGGATTGTACGTCACTGTCATCACCTAAAGCAGAGTATGTGTCTCTATCTGCGTGTTGTGCTCAAGTTCTTTGGATGAGAACACAACTCACGGATTATGGCTTCCACTTTGATAAAGTACCTATGTACTATGACTCAAAGTCCGCCATAACCATCTCCTGCAATCCGGTACAGCATTCCCGCATGAAGCACATTGATGTCAGATATCACTTCATTAAGGAACAAGTTGAAAGGGGTATCGTTGAATTATACTTTGTTGGAACTGATTACCAATTAGCTGACTTGTTCACAAAAGCTCTTTCGAAAGAGAGGTTTGCGTATCTAGTTAGGCAAATTGGTATGAGTTGTTTGACTCCAGCAGAACTGAAGATTCTGGCAAAGAAGCCTGCTTGATTCATCTATTAAACATCTACATGTAAATATTAAGGAAAAAGCAAAATACAAAATTAAAATCTTTGAAAATCCAAAAATATTCTTCTCGACATGTCTTTCAGTATCGATAATATGGACGTACCTAGAAATGTCGCTCAATAACGGCACGGGTGTGTACATAAAGGTCGAATGAAAGTTGTCAATATTTTTCAAAACATGTCATTTCTATCTTTTATTAAGGAAATTGTCTCTTTTGGACAATATTTCCAACAACGGGTAGAGCAATCTATCTTGGGTTGAGCTTGTCACAAAACATTCAACGTTTTAAGCTCAACACAATGGCCTGTAATCAATTTGAGATTGCAACCCGGATCTATATTCACGGGGGAGTGTACGCTTTAGTGCCCTTACCCTCAGCAAAAGAAGAGAAATCTTCTTACACTTGAGTGGATTTGTCAAGACATTCAAAGTCTATGAACTCAAGTTTATGCTTTAGAAAAACTTTTTCGCCAAAAAGAAATAGAGTTTTCCAAAAAGCGTTGAACACAATTTTTTCAAGAATTTCTCAATGATTATTCAAAATCTTTCAAAAACTATGTGTTCAACAACTCCTATCCTCAAAAAGTGAAATGTGGATCACATCCTCACAATGACAATTCAATTGGATCAATTCTTGAGGGGGAGCGTTCCAAATTCATGCTAAGTTTGATACATTTTTCTCCCGAAAGTTTTTCAAGACTATTTTTAAAAAAATATATTTTAATCAAATTTGGTATCTATAATATCAAACGATTTTATATATTAGAGATAGGGGATAAAATGTGATTAAAATGTGATCTAAAGACTCAAGCACTCGTGGTTTCAATCAAATACCCACAACATCTTTAATTCACGACGTTATTGGTGTCAAAAGGGTGGTTAGGTTTAAGTCATATGATCCAACCAGAACCGGAGGGATCTTCTCAGGGACAATCCAATAGATTATTAGAAGTCCTTAGGAAAGACGAAGTAGAATGTGAACGAAGCTGAATGCCGACTAAGTACTGACGCTAGCACTAGAACAATCAGAGCATGGTGTTAGTAATGAGGTCTTGGTAAGCATTGAAGGGGTTGAAGAATGAAAAAGAAATGTAAGGATAAAGGGTGTAAAGAAATTAGCCCTCCATACAACTTAGGCAGAAACTGGGTCAACACATCATGAAGACAACGCATCATGGACCCAGTGATGTAATGCACAACCCCTCCCCAGCTGACTCAGGCTTCTCTCAAAAGAAGTTTGTTTTATTGTCACGGAGATCAACATGACTTCTATTGACTTTCTCACTCTGAGATAGTTGATATTGAATAGGTTGCATCTGCTCCAGCCTTCGACTACTAAAAGTGCACAAATCGAGTCTAGAGCCAAGAGATCAATCAAATCTCGTTAGGACACACGGCTCACGATCAAGAGAGTCCTACGCTATATCCTTGCGATATTGCTAGACACTCAGAGTGATACTTCATAGTATTCACAATGATGAGTGGAAATCCTTCCAGTATTAACATCAAACAGCACTGCGGTAGGTCATATGTAAGATTCTTTATGAATTGAACATATGTAAAACTAAAAAGCAACAGTGGTTTGTTTCTTTATCGATTCAAACTCGTTTTAGGTTTCTACGCAATATCTTTATGGTCTTGCCAGAACATTCATAGTGATAGTTATTAATATTCACAGTGACGAATGGAAATCCTTCTAGCGTCAACATTAAACAGCGCTACAGTAGGTAACTTGCGAGATTCTTATGAATCAAGCTTGTGTCAACTGTGTTGGAAATATGTTTTTACGTATTTAGAAAGGATCGGTCACTCCAACGATATATTCAAGTATTGGGCTCGTGATCCAATATGTAAACATATAGCCCATATAGCCCACATGTAGAGTGGGCTATATATACCCCCTCCTAGCATGTTAGGAGGGGTTGGTCATTTGTTCATCACACTTTTCATTAATCAACCTTTCTTTCTCCCTCCTTTCTCTCTCTAGCTTTCTCTCTCTTGTTCTTACTTCTCCATCCCTCTCTTTAGATAAATCAAACATTTGCTCAATCCTAAGAAACTAAGATTCTACAATTGGTATCAAGAGCTATGGTTGAATCTTAGGATTGGCATGTTTTTATGTATTGATTTGGTGGTCAAAATTTTTATAAAATAACAAACTTGGATCGTTTATAATTTTTTTTACTACTGCTTTTATCCTAATTTTCTTGTCACAATTTTTGGTCATCAAGTTATTTTTTGTCCAAACTGTCATAATTTTCTTGTCCAAACTTTATCAAATTTTGTCTCATATCAAGATTTTTGTCTCGGGAAATATTTTCTCATATCAAGGTTTTTGTCTTTATCTTCTCAAACCTGTCAATCATAAGTCTTTATCACTTTTGTCTCGATCTGGTATTCAGAAAGTTCATTCCGGATAGCATTCATTAGCAGTATTCTGGATAAGACGTAATACACGTTTTCCGGATAAGCTATAGTTACATTGCAGATAGTCTCTAGCAACAATATCCCGGATAAGAAGTCGAACGAGGATTCCGAATAAGCTTTTCAACACATTCCGACTTAACACACGCACAGGTAGAGATTCCGACTTAGTTGAGAAATTTTTCATTCCGGACAAGGTTGGAAAATATATTCCGAATAAGGTTGGAAAATGTGTTCCGGATAAGGTGAAAACACGTATTCCGACTAAGGTTTAAAACCGTATTCCGGATAAGGTCTAGGTTTGCTTATTCCGGATAACATAGAAAATTGTATTCCGGATAACATAGAAAATCGTATTCCGGATAAGGGTAGAAAACTATATTCCGGATAACGCATTCCGGATAAGGTGAGAAAAATGTATTCCGGATAAGGTGAGAAAAATGTATTCCGGATAAGGTTACCAACTGGGTATTCCGACCAAGGTTTGAAACAGGTTCCGGATAAGGTCGAGGTTCATGTATTCCGGATAAGGTCGAGGTTCATGTATTCCGGATAAGACATCCCAACACCCACTAGACTCCAACACAAATAGAACACTTACTCGACTACACACACAGACTCATTTTTATTCTTTTTACAAAATCAACCCAAACCTCTCGACACTTACTCGACACACAGACCCTATTCCCTTCGTCACTTTCACTCGACACACAAAACTCATACTCACTCATTCAACTCGACTCGACCCTAACCACAACCTTGTCTCAAAACTGTCAAACCAACACCCTCGAACATGTAATCAAACACTCGACTCACCAAAACACCAGCAGAATCATTCTCTCGACCAGACTCGAACCCACAAAGAAAACAAAAAACTTTCGAACTCTTGACCCCACACAACAAACAAGATCTCAGTAATAAAAGTCTCATCGATCCAAAAATCAAATAAAACAAGTTAAAAACCTACCCGAGAATAGTTATCTTTTCTTGTAGCCTCATCTTGAGCGGTTTGAGTTTTTCTCTCTCGAAAATTGGATTTTGAAGAACAGTTTTCTGTTTGGTGATATGGAAGTTGTATCATATATATGATTTGTTTCTTTTAGTGTGATAACAAGATCTGTGATGAAATTTTTGATGATTACTTTGATTATGGTGAGTACATGAGATTTGGAGGTCTGTGAGTTTTGGTGGGGCAAGAAATAGACGAAGGATGGGAGATGGGGTCAACTGTGTGATTTGTTGGTGTTGAGCGGCGAAGGTTTAGTGAGATTAGGTTAAAAGTTTTGAGAGGATTTTGGGTGAGAATGGTGAGATTTGTATAAAGAAAGAGGCGGAGTAGTTTTCTTGATGAGAAAGAGATTAAATATGGGACGGAGGATACAAGAAATCTTGTAGTTTTAATATGGTATTGGTTTTTTAAAGGTATCCACGTGTTTTGTAATGCAAGTTGGTTACCATATTGTTTGATTTCAACAAGTTGGTATCCACGTGGCTATCGGTTTCCATATCAAAATGATAGTACTTGTTATCCATCCTAAAATCATATTTTAAATTGCTATATCCGATTTTTAGTGGTGGGGATAAGTATTGTATTTGTTTTATTTTTTCTTAAAATATAACATTTTTTTGAAAAGTTATATTTCCAAATATTGGAGGTATAATGATATATTAGTTGATTTTTATTCGGGTTTCGACACGAAAAAAGTTACGAGACAAGGTGACGAGAAAGAGGTATATCTTACCAAAAACAAATTACAGTGTTACGGCTTATTCGTTGGTGTGTAAAATCTCGCAAATTCGACCTCACGGTTTCTCCTCGACTTGTCAAATCTCGTATTGGTCTTTCGACAACTTTACCCTTATCGAACCTCAATGGAATCGTTGAGTTCGACATTTCAAGAGGGAGAATCGCATCAAATGCAAGACAAAGCCAGTGAAAGTGGCCTCACTTCATTTCGACTACTTCAGTCTCATATAGTGACTCTTTCATGGCTTCAAGGAGGGAGCGAATTCGTGACGCTCTTTGGGCAAGATCGTCATACATTTATGGAATCGATGTTCATTATCTTGAACCAACTAGCAGAGCAACTCCACAATGAAGAATTCAATCACTCTGCATCGGCACTTGCATATAAGGCTCTCGTGACACAACTGACGCCTTTTATCCAATTCAACATCGTTAAGTCTGAAAATTCAGGGATATGTAAGTCATTTCTTCAATACACGCATACGGAGATTCACGAGTTCCGTGGTACACTGTTGAAACTCATGACATCAGTCTCATCTTCGATTTATGAAAGATCCCGACTTCAGCAAGCGTATGATATTAGAATGCAAGAAGATACAATGCAAATGTAAGAGCAGAATAGTCATACGATTGACAAATTGGAGGCTGCTAAAGAGTGCAAAGGCATGAAATCAACAGTTAAACATGATATCAGCAACACGTCAGGGAATGTTACAGACATCTCTTATGATGACACCAGTGTTGTAAAAAACGGGCTAGGCGGCCGCCTAGGCGGCGCCTAGGCGCTAGGCGGTCATACTCTGCCTCGTTTAATGGCTAGGCGCTCAAGCTAGGCAGAAAAGTCAAAAGGCGGTCAAACAACCGCCTAGGCGGTGCTAGGCGGAGCTAGGCGGCCTAGGCGTTCAAAAAGGTCAAGAAAGTCAACAAAAAGTCAATATTTTCTTACAAAAAATGGAAGTTTTTTTCTAATATATAGTGCCCATATTTATTTTAACATGACATCTTAAAATAAAATATAAACGAACGATTGTAAACATAAAGTAATAGGTTTTTCGTATGAAATTGGAACTAATTGAATTATATGTTCACGTTTGAAGTCTAAAGTACTTAAATTGTTAAGTTTATTTGTTTATTTTGCAACTTCAAACTATTTGAACTTTGAATTATTTGAAATTAGAAGTATTTTGTTATGTCATACATATTATTTATAATATTTAAATGCATAAAATTCCAATCCGCCTAGGCACCGCCTAGACGAATTCTGCCTCGAAGGTGCTCGACCGCCTGGCTAGCGCCTAGCGATTTCTACAACCTTGGATGACACCATACCCGTTTATGACGAAGAGCCTACAAACATAGTACAATGTAATGTTGCATATGATGTATATGCTGATGAAATGCCGCATATTGAGCATTTCGAACCTAATTATGACAAACATGGGATGGAAAAGAGTGATAGCGATACCATTTCTTATTCATCCGATGTATGTTATAATGGGGGAGAAAGTGTTCAAAATGCTAACAATCATGATAATTGCCTTATGACTGTTTCATTAACTACTTTTGATTCCAAGATTAAAGAGCTCGAAACGATCGTAGCTCAGCAATCAAAAGATCTTGAAGATGCCAAACTTGAATTATTGAAGAAAACGAACAAATTTGAAACATATTTTGAAAAACTTGAAAGGTCAAACGTTGTTCTTGAATGAAAATTGGATCAAAAAGTTCTAGATTCTAAAGCTAAAAATGATTATCTTTTGAAACAAATTAAGTTGTTAGAATCTAAATTGGCATCCCAAGATAACTTGCTTAAAAAGAATGAGACTTTAAAGGCTCAGGTTCAGGAGAAGGTTTTTGCTATAGCTGCGTTGAAAAACGAATTAAGGAAAACTAAATGAACTAGTTTGGACACTAAGCTTGAAAAACCATCAATCTTTGGGAAACCGCCTACAAATCAGTCCATTCGACAACGGACTGCATTTAGATCTGAGCGACCTCAATCCTCAAGACCGCGGTTTGCCTCCCAAGTTGACTTGGTTCTTCTTTCTAGATCAGTCACTCCAGCAACTAGGCCCAATGTGACCAAAACAGCTTTAGCAAGACCTAATCACATGATTGCCTCTAGTTTCTCTAAAAATACCAAGACCACATCTAGAACTAGTTCATATGACGTTCACCATAAATCTGGTCTAAGGGAAGTAATTGGTGTATTTTGCATTCACTTCATAGCATGTTAATTTAGCATAATTGTATATTTATTTGTCGTTATATATGTACTTTGAATGTGTTTTTTGATTATGTAGGTTACGAGCGAAATGGAATAAAATGGCCGCATAATTAATTTTTTGGAGAAAAGATGTTGTGAGCGCCGATAAATGAAGAAGAAATATTGAAGAAAAAAGATTTGTGTACGTCGCAATATTTTCGGTCATCTTTTATTTGTCCGGGCTTCGTTGGAGCAATTATTGGCGTTAGGTTATTTTTTATTGGGCCAAAGTTATTATATGTCAAAAGAATAAAAAAAATAAAATAATAATAATAATAATAATAATCTTTGGGCCCAATACCCAATAACCCACCGCTGGATAGTATAAAAACAAAAAAACATATCATAGAAGGGATACCACAGTCGCAACATTGACAAAGAATAAAAAAAATGTGAATCGTCCCTGTGAAGAAAAAAAACGGCAAGAAGAATTTGGTTTTGGTGGGCTCTTTTTTAAATGTGAAGAATAAAAGTCAAAAGAAAAAGATACACATTGAATTGAAGGGGCAACAGTTAGTCGCAATTCATAAAAGAAAAAAAAAAGAAGTCGAGTGGTACAAAAAGAAGTGGGGACACAGGGTGGAGATATATAGATTTGAAGTGGGGACACAGGAAGAAATAGAGGTGGGATCCGAATAAAGGAAAAAAAAATACAACATGATCAGTAGAATGCGGGCCGAGTGCATCGCGATGTCCGGCTAATTTTGTTGTAATTCCTTCCGGTAACTTTATTTATGGTTTGATCATTACTTTTGGATTATCATATTTTTATTACATTGATTTATGATTTATTTATAAATTATTTTTATCGATATAATATTATGTTTAATTATTTGTGTTAGACAATTCATTGTTAGTTAACGATTCATACTTATTTTATTTAGTTAAAAAAAAGATGGTCGTATAATCAACATAAGTTGTACCTAAATAAATTGTTGAAACATAATTATTGGTTGGATTAATATAAGATTTATTATTGTGAGTCGTTGATGAACATAATAAATGCCGACATTAATTCATTCATATTAAGTCAAAATAATCTTTGTAATCGGTTCTAAAAAGTTTCAATAATCCATAAGTGTGATCAACCATAAATATTAGGAGCTGGAAGGGATTACATTTTTCTTTTAATTGTTTACATCTTTATTTTATTTTTCTAGCTTTATTCTTAGCTTAATAATTATTTTAATTTTTAATCCGTATTTTTATTATCAAAAGTATTTTAGTTGTCAGATTTCAAAACCAAAACCTTTATTGATCAGTGATCACCTCAAAACTTAAACTAAAACCACATAGTCCTCGTGGATCGATACCCGCTTACCCTATCTAGTATAAGGTAATTAGGTTATTTTTGACCGGCACTTCGACGTCGATCAAAAATTTAAGGTTTTGGTTTTGAAATCTGACAACTAAAATACTTTTGATAATAAAAATGCGGATTAAAAATTAAAATAATTATTAAGCTAAGAATAAAGCTAGAAAAATAAAATAAAGATGTAAACAATTAAAAGAAAAATTTAATCCCTTCCAGCTCCTAATATTTATGGTTGGTCACACTTATGGATTATTGAAACTTTTTAGGACCGATTACAAAGATTATTTTGACTTAATATGAATGAATTAATGTCTTAAAGCATTCAATATGCTTAAGCAAAAGCTTGTAGAAGCCCCTATCCTGCAAACACCTGATTGGTCGAAGCCTTTTGAGATCATGTGTGATGCGAGTGATTATGCCGCTGGGGCGGTTTTGGGTCAGCGGGTCGATAAGAAACCCGTTGTGATCTTTTATGCTAGTAAGACTTTTTCAGAAGCTCAAATGAATTACACCACTACTGAAAAAGAGTTGTTAGCCGTGGTTTTTGCTCTTGATAAGTTTAGGTCATATATTTGGGGGCATTCTAAGGTGATAGTATTTTCAGATCATAGTGCCTTAAGACATTTGTTGACTAAGAAAGAGACAAAACCGAGGTTGCTTAGGTGGATTTTGCTTTTACAGGAATTTAATCTAGAAATTCGGGATAAAAAGGGGTCAGAAAATGTAGTTGCCGATCATTTGTCTAGAATTATCCCTCCGCCGTTCAACCCTTCTGACGTGATTAAGGAAAGCTTTCCGGATGAATGTTTATTTGAGGTTTCTAAGGTTCCTTGGTACGCAAATATAGTTAATTACTTAGCTGTTAAAAAGCTTCCGGATTTTTGGTCCAAGCAACAAAGAAAATACTTCTTCTCCCAGTTGAAGCATTATTTTTGGGAGGATCCGGAGCTCTATAAGGTGTGTGCTGACCAAGTTGTTAGGAGATGTGTCCCCGACCATGAGCATATGGACATATTGGCTCATTGCCATTCTTATGCATGTGGTGGACACTTTGGTGCTACGAAAACTGGGCATAAAGTCCTGCAAAGCGGTTTCTTTTGGCCGACTGTCTTCAAGGATGCCCAGTCTTTTGTGAAAGCATGTATTCGTTGCCAACAAGTTGGTGGGATTTCAAGGCGTGATCAAATGCCTATGAATCCCATACTTATTGTTGAGATCTTTGACGTGTGGAGTATTGACTTTATGGGACCATTCCCCACTTCCCATGGCAATGTTTACATTTTAGTGGCAGTTGATTATGTGTCTAAGTGGGTAGAGGCTGAGGCTACTAGAACCAATGATCATAGTGTAGTTCTTAAGTTTGTTAAGAAGAATATATTTGCTAGACTTGGAATTCCTAAGGCTATCATTAGTGATGGGGGTTCCCACTTTAAGAACTTTAGATTTGGAAAATTGTTAAAACACTATGGAGTTAATCATAGGATAGCTACCCCTTATCACCCACATACTAGTGGACAGGTAGAAGTATCAAATAGGGAGATTAAGCGAATTTTGGAAAAGACCGCCGTAGTTATAGGAAAGATTGGTCCTTGAGGTTAGATGATGCTTTGTGGGCATATAGGACGGCTTTTAAGACTCCTATTGGTATGTCACCGTACAAGTTGGTATATGGCAAGGCGTGTCATTTACCGGTTGAGATAGAGCATAGGGCTGAATGGGCGATTAAGACTATTAATCTGGATTTAGAGAAAGCGGGTAGTTCTAGGAAACTTCAATTATCTGAACTAGATGAGATTAGACGTGATGCCTATGAAAGTTCTAGGATTTATAAGGAGAAAACCAAAGCTTTTCATGATCGACACATCAACAAGAAATCGTTCTTGGTTGGTCAAAAAGTTTGGTTATTTAATGCTAGACTTAAGCTTTTTCCTGGAAAGTTAAGAAGTAAATGGACGGGTCCATACATAGTGACTCAAGTCTCTTCATACGGAGCCATTTAAATAAAAATATGGTGGGTGGAGAGCTGTTTAAAGTTAATGGACACCGTTTAAAGCCGTATGTTGAGTTGGAGAGTGATCAGATGGAAACGGTGGATGTGGTTTACTTGGAACCAATCCAACCGTCTCAATAGCTCATTTGAGTTATGTCTGCCTGAAGACGGTAAACTTAGTGCTTCGCGGGAGGCAACCCGTGGTTTGTGGAACTTTGTGGGTGTGTTCATTACAAACCCTCACGAGACAAAACTCGTCCAGTCGGGCTACCGAGTGGTTTAAAGGCTTGTTGCATACGCTAAATGCAACCGTGATTCCTACGAAAGTGAGTTAGGTTTTTGTTTTTTGTGTGAGGTTGTCAAATTGATTTTTAACCAAAATTTCAATTTAAAGTTTTTGTATTAGGGACAATGCAATGCTTTAAGTTGAGGGAGGTGGCACATGTGTTACATGTTTTTGTGTGAAATTTTGGTTAAAATGGGTTAAAATGTGATTTTTATGTGTTACATGTTTTGTGTGAAATTTTGGTCAAAATGGGTTAAAATGTGATTTTTGGGAAAAATTGAAAATTTTTAAAATTTTAAAACACATTATAAGAGTCTTGTGCTAATTAGATGTGGAAGTTTCTTCTACACATATATGTTTGTTGAGTGTTTACAGATTCTGAAGATTAGCTTGTGGATGATTTATTGGAGCAAGCTAGAGGATTTGGCCATAATTATCAGGTGCACCCGATTCCATTGTATAATTTGGCTATTAAATTGATTTGATTGTTTGCATGTAGTTAGGCATATGTATAATTTAGATGATCAAACCACGCCGGTTTAATTCCCTCTACTTACCTTTGCTTAGATCGAGTAGAAAGTTTGAATAAAAATAGTATGAAATATAATAATGCAATAGTTGGGTTAGGACTCTTGAAATTAATCTTATTCGGCTCGCCACCCGCGCACGGTGGCCTTAGAAAAGAGTTGGAGAACTGTCATAATTATTGGTGGTAGTCATATGCTGGGCTTGCCTATCTGATTCGTCACCCGCGCAAGGTGATACTTTAGTTGTTAGCATGGGTCAGACGCCAATTTTTATGATGGATAGCATTGCACTTAGCTGAGACAATTTTTATGTGAAATAACCCAATCCTTGTATTATTGTAATGAAAGTAGAAAGATTATTTTAATTTAGTGCATTGTATAATTATACTATGTGGTAGATAATTCCACCATGTGATGTACCAGTAGGTACGAAGTATAACTGTTTCCATTTAATTAAACAGACTTAATTAACCGGTTCTCATGTGCCAATGTGTCTTAGTATGCACCTATAGGATAGATATTCATTTTTCTGAATGATTGGTCTTTATATCAACCTTAAAAGGAGTGTATAAAGCGCTCGGGATGACTTGTATAAGAAACGGTCCCAAATGGCTAAAAAGAAGAGCTTATGTGTGATGTGAAAAAAAAGTAAAAAAAAAGTGAAAAAAATGAAAAAACAATGAAAAAAAAAAATTTTGAAAGAAAAGAAAAGAAAAGAAAGGATGTAGAAGTATATAAGCTAAAGTATGATGGCTTATGATGTGCTCTTATGGTATAAAAACTCCAATGTTAAAAAAGGTGTACAGCCTCTTGTTTTAGATTAATGTTTATATTGATTATTGGTGTGCATTAGGTACGTTGGACACATGTTTAATTATACGAAATATAAAGTAAATGGAATCAATGGGAATGGTTATGCTAAGTGTTTAAGAAGGACAAAAATATTGGTAATCATTTTGGATTATTTGTCATGTAGGATGGTTATTAGTGTATTAGGTTGAATGTGATCTTTTTGATGAAATTTCAATAGTATGATTAAAAATTATGGAATTAACATGCTTGTATATTTTTATTTTATTTTTACACGAGACGGTAAAATTTAAATTGAGAGGAGTTAATCGGTGTATTTTGCATTCACCTCATAGCATGTTAATTTAGCATAATTGTATATTTATTTGTCGTTATATATGTACTTTGAGTGTGTTTTTTGATTATGTAGGTTACGCGCGAAATGGAATAAAATGGCCGCTTAATTAATTTTTTGGAGAAAAGATGTTGTGAGCGCCGATAAATGAAGAAGAAATATTAAAGAAAAAAGATTTGTGTGCGTCGCAATATTTTCGGTCATCTTTTATTTGTCCGGGCTTCGTTGGAGCAATTATTGGCGTTGGGTTATTTTTTATTGGGCCAAAGTTATTATATGTCAAAAGAATAAAAAAAAAATAATTTTTGGGCCCAATACCCAATAACCCACCGCTGGATAGTATAAAAAGAAAAAAACACATCATAGAAGGGATACCACAGTCGCAACATTGACAAAGAATAAAAAAAATGTGAATCGTCCCTGTGAAGAAAAAAACGGCAAGAAAAATTTGGTTTTGGTGGGCTCTTTTTTAAATGTGAAGAATAAAAGTCAAAAGAAAAAGATACACATTGAATTGAAGGGGCAACAGTTAGTCGCAATTCATAAAAGAAAAAAAAAAGAAGTCGAGTGGTACAAAAAGAAGTGGGGACACAGGATGGAGATATATAGATTTGAAGTGGGGACACAGGAAGAAAGAGAGGTGGGATCCGAATAAACAAAAAAAGTTACAACATGATCAGTAGAATGCGGGTCGAGTGCATCGCGATGTCCGGCTAATTTTGTTGTAATTCCTTCCGGTAACTTTATTTATGGTTTGATCATTACTTTTGGATTATCATATTTTTATTACATTGATTTATGATTTATTTATAAATTATTTTTATCGATTTAATATTATGTTTAATTATTTGTGTTAGACAATTCATTGTTAGTTAACGATTCATACTTATTTTATTTAGTTAAAAAAAAGATGGTCGTATAATCAACATAAGTTGTACCTAAATAAATTGTTAAAACATAATTATTTGTTGGATTAATATAAGATTTATTATTGCGAGTCGTTGATGAACATAATAAATGCCGACATTAATTCATTCATATTAAGTCAAAATAATCTTTGTAATCGGTTCTAAAATTTTTCAATAATCCATAAGTGTGACCAACCATAAATATTAGGAGCCGGAAGGGATTACATTTTTCTTTTAATTGTTTACATCTTTATTTTATTTTTCTAGCTTTATTCTTAGCTTAATAATTATTTTAATTTTTAATTCGCATTTTTATTATCAAAAGTATTTTAGTTGTCAGATTTCAAAACCAAAACCTTTATTGATCAGTGATCACCTCAAAACTTAAACTAAAACCACATAGTCCTCGTGGATCGATACCCGCTTACCCTATCTAGTATAAGGTAATTAGGTTATTTTTTACCGGCACTTCGACATCGATCAGGAAGCTATTCAAAAGACACAAGTAAGAGATAAGAATTTCAAACCTAGTCAGATGCCTTCTAGATTACCCAACACTACTAACCGTAGCATGTCAAATCCTAGGAGCATCAATCAATCGTTCAAGAATTCTAGATCTTACTCGGACATTAAATATGCTACTTGTAAAACATGTAGAAAATGTGTCTTTACGGCAAATCATGACTCTTGTGTCAAGAAATTACTTAACGAGATGAACTCCCGTTCTAGACTTAAAACCCAGTGGATAGCTAAAATCAAACCCATTGGTAAAGTTTGCCGCCCCACTGGTAGAACTTTCACTCTTGTAGGGAACGAGTGCCCTTTAACTAGGATAGTCTCCGATTCTACTAAGACTACTAGGGAGGAAATTGAAAAGGATGATACATCACTTAAGCATGAACTTAAGGTTTTCTATAAAAGGAAACATTTTCCATCTAATACAAGTGAATCATCTACTCAGGTCGCCTCTGGCACAAGAAAAGACAACTGTGAACCCCCACTTGCTTCTAAAATAGATATCGCTAACCCACATAAAAGCATACAAACTTCAACTAAGAATGCAGGTACCAAAGTCAAGGATCAACAAAAACAAACCGGTTCGATCTTTGTACACCGTTCAACTAAGGACACTCTTAGAGTTTGGTTACTGAAGAAGCTGATATCAGAAAAACAAGTGTCTCGGGGGATTTGCAGTTAAGTTCGTATAAAAGGCTTATTGACAAATCACAGTCTGTGACCCGTTCATCAAAGAAAGGAAAGTTTATCGCCGATGATAAACTAATCCTCAGAACGAGAAATTAAATATTCACGGATACGAGCTTACATTAAAACTATTCCAATGTTTTAAGCTCGTGTAAAAAGGCTTATAGACAAATCACAGTCTGTGACTCGTTCATCAAAGAAAGGAAAGTTTATCGCCGATGATAAACTTATCCTCACAACGATAAATTAAATTTTCTCGGACACGAGCTTACATTAAAACTATTCCAAGGTTTTAAGCTCGTGTAAAAAGGCTTATATACAAATCATAGTCTGTGACCCGTTCATCAAAGAAAGGAAAGTTTATCGCCGATGATAAACTTATCCTCACAACGAGAAATTAAATTTTCTCGGACACGAGCTTACATTAAAACTATTACAAGGTTTTAAGCTCGTGTAAAAATGGCTTATAGTCACATCACAGACTGTAACTCGTTCATCAAAGAAAGGAAAGTTTATCGTCGGGAAGTTTATCTCGTCAACGATAACTTACCCTCAAAACGAGAAGTTAAGTTTTCTCGGACACGAGCTTACACTAAAATCATTCAAAGGTTTTAAGCTCGTGTACATGGCTCCTCGTTAAATGACAGACGATGACCCGGAGTTCAGATAAAGGGAAGTTTATCTACGCAACGATAACTTACCCTCAAAACGAGAAATTAAGTTTTCTCGGACACGAGCTTATCCTAAAACCATTCAAAGGTTTTAAGCTCGTGTAAATGGTTCATTTTTAAATGTCAGACAATGACCCGTTCTTCAAATAAAGGAAAGTTTATCGCCGATGATAAACTTATCCTCATTAATGAGAAATTAATTTTTTTCGGACACGAGCTTACATTAAAACTATTCAAAAGTTTTAAGCTCGTGTAAATGGTGTATAATTATATTTCAGATTATGGCCCGGACCTCAAAGAAAGGAACGTTTATCACCGATGATAAACTTATCCTTACAACGAGAAATTAATTTTTCTCGGGCATGAGCTTATATTAAAAACATTCGAAGTTTTTAAAGCTCATGCACAATGACTTACAGTTAAATATCGACTGTAACTCGGACTTCAATTTTAGGAAAGCTTATCTTTAAAGATAGCTTATCCTCGTAACGGGAAATTAAATTTTCTCGGTCATGAGCTTGTATTAAAATATTCCAAGTTTTAAGCTCATAATGTAAAGTGTATCTTTTAAATAAGAGAAATTTTCTTCTTAACGAGAAATTCATCTTTCTCGGTCATGAGCTTTACGTTAAAACATTCAAAGTTTTCCAAGCTCATGAAAACTACTTCTAAGTAAATGTCAACTTAGGACTCGTTCTTCAATTAAAAGGAAAGTTTATCGCCGTTGATAAACTTATCCTCACAACGGGAAGTTTACAACTTCTCGGACTTAAGCTCGTTTTGTAAGATATTCAACATCTTAAGCTCCAGTATTTGGTTTTCAAAACATTGAACACAATTTTTCGAGAATTCTCAAAAGGTTTTTCTAAATCTTTCAAAATTGTGTGTTCAAAAATGTTTTTGATAAAAAGAGCATGTCTTCTGGAATCGATAATATTTACGATACTAGAAATGTCATTCAATAATGACACGGGGTTGTAAATAAAGTTCGAGCAGAAGTTCAAATGTTTTAAAACATGCTCAAAATGGTTTGCTATTATTTCAGTTAGTAACCCGTTTTTCATACTCAAGTCAAGCATTTCACCGGGAGCTTTGACTCAACAACGGGAATTAATTTTCTCGGGCATGGTTTACTTTATGACCATGTAAGGGATTGAGTTTATGTAATAACACAATCTAACACGAATATATGTACGTGTCAGTGCATTTATTTGTTAAAACAAGAGAAATCTTGTTTTTATAAAGTTATCATCTCCACCAACCATAGCAATTTACAATTGATATCTACATACTCGATCATGCGACTACTCAAACGACGACTACAACTCTTTCAATAGAACACGGGTCAACAATTGAGGGGGGCGCAATTGTCCAGCATTCAGAATCTTTGATGCCGAAAGTGCCAAGTTCACATATTGGTGTCAAGACAATGATATCAATCATACACATGGTGTCAAGAGATAAATTCAGACGTGACGAGGCGACCAACATTCGTGAACAAGAACCATGTGATTCTATCACTATCATATGATGTTCTCCATCATTCAGGTCCAACCTCGTAAATTGCTAATCTTGTGAATACATTATCATATATGATCTTTACACGTTATAAATACCTTACACTTGTGTTTAAAAGTTATTTAATTTAAGTTTCAAGTACACTCTCATTAATTTGAGGGGGAGCTTATGAAAATCACGAAGATAATTGGATTTGCATTTTTCTTCACAAATTTTCTTAACATGCTATTAAATCAATTGATATTAAAAACATCGATTGGGTTAATATTTTTAATATGGGGGAGAAAATGTGATTTAATATTGAGATCAATAATGGTTTGACTTAATGTGCTGGCTCATCTCGACATGTGCGAAATGTTTTCGAATATCGTGGCATATGTTAAGGGGGAGAAAAATGGATTTGGATATCAAAATGGATTTCATGGTGACATACACTTACCTAAAACATCTCTATTCACGACGGTGAAGATTGTGGTGACATAAGGATGGTAGGATAGGTTAAAGTCCAATGATTCTTCTAGAACCGGAGGAATCTTCCCAAGGACATTCCATAGCTAGAAATAGTAGTCCTTAGGAAAGATGGAGAAAGTTTGTGAACATAGCTTAATGCCGACCAAGTACTTAAGTTAGCACTGGAACAATCACAACAAGGTGCTAGTTATGACGTATTGGTAAGCATTGAAGGGTTTGAAGTATGAAAAAGAATTGTAATGATAAAGGGTGTAAAGTAAGAAGCCCTCCTTACAACCTTAGGCAGAAACCGGGTCAATACATATGCTATTGAGATCATTTTTCAATGTTTCTCGATATTGAAGATAGACATCATGGACCCAGGGATGCAATGCACAACCCATCCCAGCTAACTCAGATATCTCTCAAAAGATATTTGTTTTAATCACACGGAGACAACGCATTATCTATTGATTTATTCACTCCGAATAAATTGGTATTGAAATGGTGGCACTCCTCTCTAGCCTCCGATCACTAAAATCCAAAATGCACGATCGAGTCTAGAGCCATTTGAGATCATCAAATATCTCATTAGGACACACTTTCATAATTCCTTGCTTCTTCACATACTATGAAAAGTAAGAAAGATCTTAAGAGTCCTACGCAAAATCTTCATGATCTTGCCTGAACATCCGAGTAATGCGAAAGTATTTACAATGAAGATGGAAATCCTTCTTGAGCGAATATCAAAAAGCTCATGGTAGGTGACTTGTGCGATTCTTTATGAATCAAGATTGTGATAACTGGAAAGCAATAATGGTTTAATTCTTAACTGAATTTAAACACGTTCTAGGCCTCTACGCAATATCTTAGTGATCTTGCCAGAACACTTAGAGTGATACCTTAGTGTTCACAGTGATGAGTGGAAATCCTTCTAGTGTTAACCTCAAACAGCACTTGGTAGGTAACTTGCAAGATTCTATACGAATCATGCTCGTGACAACTGGAAAGCAACGATGGTGCGGTTCTTAATTGAATTTCACTTGTTCAAGGAACATGAATTGACAGCTTCAATCATGCGGATAATTCTATCCAAATGATTCACTCTTTATGTTCGTAGTCAGTTTTGGACGGTCGAATAAAGAGAACGGGTTTACCCGCGAAATGTTGTCAAGGAGGTTCTTAATTGAAACTACCTGCCACAAGTACGATATTTTATATCGTCCAACGGTCTTCACCGACTGGAGGTAAAATGCTACCGAATTAGAATGAAATGTTCAAAGCCATTTCATCCGTGTATATGTTTTGTTGCTGACTGTCTTATGCAGCGTAACAAGAAGGTGGCATTGCGATGTACTATCCTAAAAGAAGTCATCCTCGCATGCTTATACTTTATGAACTTCACTTCAACAAATTCAGGAAAGCCTAAAAGTCAAGCCTTCCACTGTATCAAACTCTGAAGCTTTCAAGAATTTATAAAAGTATAAGTATGTGGAACATGAAGTCACGAGGAGGAAAATTTCACAAGTGATGAATACACAAGGTCAAGGCAAGAAAACATGCTCAAGACTAAAGTAAAAGATCTCATCAGCATATTCACAAGAACAAGATCGAAGACTCAAGCATAGTATGCTAGGTTTAAGATTTTGTAAAATGGTGTGACCTCCCTTAGGGGGAGATTGTTGGAAATACGTTTTTCCAAAGAAAGTCTCGGTCACATCATTATTAGCATAGATCACGAGCAATAGACTATTTAGGACACTGTAACGTGGAGTGACCTCCCTTAGGGGGAGATTGTTGGAAATACGTTTTTACGTATTTAGAAAGGATCGGTCACTCCAACGATATATTCAAGTATTGGGCTCGTGATCCAATATGTAAACATATAGCCCATATATCCCACATGTAGGGTGGGCTATATATATACCCCCTCCTAGCATGTTAGGAGGGGTTGGTCATTAATCAACCTTTCTTTCTCCCTCTTTTCTCTCTCTAGCTTTCTCTCTCTAGTTTTTCCTTCTCCATCCCTCTCTTTAGATAAATCAAACACTTGCTCAATCCTAAAAAACTAAGATTCTACAAACTGGAAAGCAACAATGGTAAGATTCTTAATGAATCAAACTTGTTCTAGGAATTTGAATTGACGACTTTAATCAAGCGGATATTTATCCAATTGATTCACTCTTTATGTTCGCAGTCTTGCTTTGAGACGGTCGAGTAAAGAGAACTGCTAGTACAGTTGCGAAACCTTGTCAAGGAGATTCTTAATTGAATCTACCTATCACAAGTACGATATTTAATATCGTGTAACGGTCTTCACCGACCGAAGGTAAAACGCTACCGATTTAGGACGAATGTCAAAGCCATTCAGTCCGTGTCTAAATTTTGTCTCGAGAAGGTGGCGTTACGGTGTACTGAGCAAAGTCAAAGATTCAAAACCACATACTCATGCCTAAAGACATCCAACAATCAAGAAAGAAAAAGACATTCGCAACTCTGATGATAAAAATCTTCCTTATCAATTAACGTAGAGGAATAACCTCTCTTCAAAGGAGATTGTTAGCAAGTTTTCAAGATTGTACAATGTATGAGCATGTGGATAAAGATACAAGATCGCAAGATGGCATAGACAAGTCAAGAATGATTTGAAGATCTCAAGTTTAAAGACAAAGTTGAAAGACAACGACAAAGGCTCAAAGATCACAGCATGAAGGAACAAGAATACTATTACACGTTCAAGACTCATTTATGACGAAATTCGTAATCTCCATTGATCTCCAAATATCGAAAAGGAATGGCCTCACATTGGGGGAGATTGTTAGCCTTAAATATTGAGTCAAACAAGAATGTTCGGTCATAGATTTATATTGTAATATTTATCTAAACGTTGTAATAGTTAGTTAAAATAGTCGTGACATTACGGGCTTGATGGTTAGCTTAAAAGGCCTCTTTTAAGGTACTAAGCATTTTATTCAAGCCCGACCCAAAACATATATAGTCCATTAAGAAGCCCATATATAGGTAGACTATTAAGCACCCTCATATATATATATATATATATATATATATATATATATATATATATATATATATATATATATATATATATATATATATATATATATATATATATATATATATATATATATATATATATATATATATATATATATATATATATATATGTATATATATATATATATATATATATATATATATATATATATATATATATATATACATACATATATATATATATATATATATATATATATATACATACATATATATATATATATATATATATATATATATATATATATATATATATATATATATATATATATATATATATATATATATATATATATATATATATATATATATATATATATATATATATATATATATATATATATATATATATATATATATATATATATATATATATATATATATATATATATATATATATATATATATATATATATATATATATATATATATATATATATATATACATATATATATACATATATATACATATATATATATACATACATATATATATATATATATATATATATATATATATATATATATATATATATATATATATATATATATATATATATATATATATATATATACTAGTGGCAAAACCCGTCCGATGGACGGGTATGACTTATGATTGCCGTTTAACTTTTTTTATTTGATAAATATTTGTTTGTAAATTTATTTTTTAGTATAGTCGTATTTTAATGCATTATCAGTCGGCATGACTTTTGTTTCTTTATAAGTTTTTTATGTATGAAAATAATTGTTTGTAAGTTTTTTATTTAGTTAAATATTTGTATGTATTTTTTTTGTGATGAATGCTTTTTTTGGTACAGTTGTTTTTTAATGTATGATTAGTCGGCATGACTTCAAATATACTTTTGGAGTCTGAGTTTATAGAAAATTCATTATGAGATGTCTAAAAGTAAGTCCTTAAACTTGAAGATGATGGCATGAACATGTTCCAATCTTAAACCTCATCACAATTAATGTATTTTTGTGTCAAACCATTATAAAGTTTTTAATAATATATACTACAGTTTTGGTAATGGGTTTTTTCGAGAATAATATTTTAAAAATAAAAAGATTTAAATTTAAAATTGAAGTTTACATATTTGTTGTCTTTTGTCTTTTGTCTTTTGTCTCAGAGTTGGTGACCCAACCCATCTCATCTCTGCAACCATGAGTGGTGTAACTTGTTGTCTAAGGTTCCTTGGTCAGTTGAACTCTGATCTCAGGAAGCTTGTTGTTTACCTTATTCCATCCCAACATCTCCATTTCTTCGTGTTTGGTTTCGGGCACCCCTCACTTCCCGTGACTCGCGCAGACCCTATTACGAAAACCCTACTGCAACCCACTTAGGTAAACTACAACAACTGTAAAGTTTAAAAACCAAGACTAACTTATTTTCAATAATAAGACAATTCAACCTATCCCTAAAAATATGAGTAACCTTAATACTCTTCGACGTACGACTTTTTTATGCAAGAACAACGCGGAAAAAAGGACGAATATAGGTTAGGACAGTCTTTTGAATGTCACGTACATCAAGCTTTGTATCATACATGTACCATCAGCTTGTGAAGACAGATCCCGACCATCAACTGATTCTTTAACATTTTGGGCAGAGGTGCACTCTCTTTACAGATCTTCTCTTCATCAGCCTGATCCATACCATGTCTCGGTTTAATCCAACTACATTTAAGCGTCTTGTGACTTGGGATCTATTGGTGGTGCTGGTGTTGCGTTGTAATGTCACGAGCATTTCCTACTATCTCATTCTTCCTACTGCCTGCCCACAAGCATCTGAATTTTCATAAATGACCTGGAGTATAGAAGTCCCCCCTTGTATGATAACTGGCATTTCTTTTCATGAAGATCCATAAATTCTCTTCTAGTTAAAATCCTTGAACTAATGTCCTCATTCTGTCCAAATACACCTATTTTACTAAATATTTATTTGTGTATTCTTGTTATCTCCTGTTATGACAATTAGGGGTGAGAATCGGGTCGGGTCAACCGGGTTCGGGTCAATTCGCTTCGATTCAAGTCGGGTCAAGACTCAAAAAAATCATACCCAAACCCGAGCCTAATTAGAACTCGAGTCAGTCGGGTTTGGGTCAATTCGGGTCGGGTCATCTCGGGTTCGGGTCAACCCGAGTATAAGTAAAAAACTTTCAAAATTGGCTTATTTAAGTATATTTACAATGTAAAATGTGTTGAAAAACTCGGGTAAAGTCGGGTTGGTCGGGTTCGGGTCAAGTCGGGTCGGATCAATTCAGGTCAAGGCTAAAAAATATAAACCCGAACCCGAGCCTAATTAGAACTCGGGTCAATTCGGGACAATCCGAATTGACCCGAATACGTTTTTTGACCCGAATGACCCGACCCGAATAGGCTTATTTGGGTTCGGGTCGGGTCAACTTTTTCGACACCACTAATGACAATAACTTGAATGTCAGCAACTCTACAGTCTTCAATGGCTTGACCCACACATTAATTACACATAAAGCCTCGTTTAATAATTTAATAGTTACCTTTCAAGTTTTATATTAAAAAGTTTCATAAATGGTGTAATAGTTACGTTTACTCATGTAGGACATATCTGAATATTCAATGAGATTGTAAAAAAGTGATGAATTTTAAAGATAAATATATTGTACGTCTTGCTGCTCACCTAACAATGTTACCTCATTTAACAACTGATCCTCTTCAGTTTCATGTCAACTGCTCAGCTAGCAATGTTACCTCATTTAACAACTAATCCTCTTCAGTTTCATGTCAACTGCTCACCTATCAATGTGCTATCAGATCCACGTAAGTTATTTATGAAGTTTGACTGAGGGGTCAAATGCATATGGTGTGTGTTTGTATTGTTTCTCGTTAGTAAGAAATGTAGCAACCCGTCAGATGATGGATGGATATGACATATAATGACCAGTTACATTTATTTTTTTTATAAATAATTGTATTAAAGAATTGTACTTTGTAAGATCTTTTAAGCATAGTAGCAAATCCCTTCGATTTAACAATCAGTTTCAATCAAAAAAATAAAATAATCTCTTATCTTAAGAACTCCACTCATATCGTTAAAACAACATAGCCTACTTCTACATGGCAATTATATAGTCAAAGAAAATGGGGGAGAGCTACGTATCACCTACTTGTATAACAGATACTACTATCGCTACAGTAAATAAGACCTTAAGGCGTGGCTGTTTTATATGATAAATTTCAATTTTGCGATCTGCATAGCTATATGGATACATAAAAATACAACAAAATAACAAACAATAAAGAAAAATATTCAAAGTAAAACCTGATAAGGTGGCTCTTTCGTCTTAGACCCTGTTTGAAAATTAGCAAGAAGGCGACGATAAGCTTCATTGATAGTGACATTATCAGCTCCTCCTCGTCCTTTGATCTGTGTTCCTTGATCATTAAAGAGACGTTGCGGTAGAACCATGATGCCCCCTCCTCCTTAGTACTACATATATAATACCAGTCAGTACAAACACCGATGACATTGATATAAGCTCTCTGGGTCGTGGCTTTTTTTCATGTGAGCAAAGCTTTGTAAGAACAAAATCTTAGCTTGGTAGTGATCGACCTCTTGTTTTATTATATATTCTTTCTCCATGTGGAATTTAAGTTTCTCTTAGGCATCTTTTTAATGTTGCAGCTCGATTTGAGTTAGTTTAGGAGCCTTAACCTTTGGTTTGCTCTTCGTCTTCTATTATTCCATGCGTCCATTACCGGTGCCTGATGTCATTTGAAAAATCAATAAGACATAGAACTAAGTTTTCGGTCAACAAACCTTCTGAGACACAACCGTAAGTGGGAAACACGACTCGTCCAACTTACCGAATATTCGCAAATGTCAGACATCCTGTCTGATGTCCGAGTAGCATCCTTAAACAAAAAAGTTGTCCACAGATCCACATAAATTAGCCTTTCAACAACATGAATCATTTCTGTAGTCCTTCGAACCCATTCCTTCCCAATACCTTTGAGTTATTCACATTAAAATCTCATAAAATGGGAACAATTGAATAAATCACAACAAAAAAAGTATAGGTCACAGACCGAACTCATATACCTTCAGTGATAATTTTTAGTAGTTGAACCATTAGCTTTATAAGTGTTCACATCCAATTTTTCATATATAGAAAAATGGACACCCCTGAAAGTCGCTGCCAAATACAACATCTCACAGTCTAAGTATGATATTTACAAAAAAGTAAGATTTAATCAGGTAATGCTATGGGTCACACTTCTATATATGAATACAATGGTCCTTGGAAAGAACAATTTTTAGCTATAATTTAAGAAATTTACATCATTGTTTGTTTACCTTATTATTAAAATCATCATTAGGTTATTTGAAGAGGAACTAACAACCTTCTCAATTCATAGTTACATCCAAACATCTTCATTATTTTATTCAAAAAACTGTTAGTAGGTGCCGTAAAACTGACTTGAATTCGAGATTTCATTTCTTCACCACCACTTCCAAAAAAAACTAAATGGAAATTTGTCTGTGGCAAACGATTAGTATCTGGGATAGAGATGAGTTTCAATATTAAAAAATAGAGAGTTCTTAAAAGTTGTTTGTGCAGTAACTTAATTGGTTACCTTGTCTTAGCTTCTTCACCTAACTGTTCTTGGAGATGTTTGTATGCAGAGAAAGATTAAAGGACTTGAGGAGTAGCTTTTGAAATCACATTTAGTGTAAACATAATACAAAACATACGGTGATTACTAAGGAATAAAGTTATGGGTTACTTAAGTTTATGTATAATAAAATATCATGGTTTAAAGCTCTATTTTAATTGTAGGGTATCTGATCATGGTGCATGATTTATCTAGTTAATTACAATACCCCTGGTCTCACACATTTCTTAAAAGTTACTTCTAGTCTCAAGTTAATGAAACATAATCCAACTTATTAAGGAGGGGCTTTCTCGTTTTCTGTTTCCCCAGCACTTGGCGTAAACATATATAATTGACTCAAAATAGACAGTAAAGTACCTATCAGGTTCTTAGGCTACTTCAATCATTCCAATGACATTCTGAATTTGATTTTTCTTCGGATTAACTTGTCAAAGAAGATGGTTACTCTTTAATACATGGATAAACTAATCTTGTGGCTCCTATTTTCTTAGATTCCTTTATGCAGAGATGGCGAGATGGGTAGTTTGGGAGGGTTGGGTCATGGATAAAAACAGGCCTTTTTAGGTATAGATGGAGATGGCGAGTCCGGGTTGATAGAAAAAAAAATACCTTAATCTGGAGATGGCGAGTCCGGGTTGATAGAAAAAATACCTTAATCTTATAACTTAACATATATCGAGACGATATCTGTTATAATACTTTTTGGATATACATAAGGCTGGTTTTCTGATGAATCACTCTCATCAACCACTTCACACGATAAATAGGTTACGACAAAATGTATTATACAAGACACCGTCTTCTGGTTATTTTCCAAAGCAGGTGAAGATTGTGCATTATCTCAAGAATCCTTGGTAGCACAGTCGACAGTTAGCTGAGACAGAAAAATAAAAAAACGTCTAACTTTTGGTAATGAAGCAGATTTAAATTAAAAAACAAAATATCAACTAAATTTCAACTTTTATAAACATATCCTAATACCTCCGTAGTCAAGTAAGTTCTAATTTTCACTTTTTCGGAATATCAAAAGCTATTACATTTACACAAACAGGGTCTAACTATCACTGAAAGTAAATCATTTCGTTTCAAATATTGAAATCATATAAAGAAAACATACCATCAGCATGACCACTATGGCTTTTTACCAAGCCATTGTTGTTTTGATGGATAAGACTCTTCAACTTGACCAGAAGTACAACACAACCACCTTCGCTTCTTACTTCTCTTCCGCAAAATTAAATCGTCATGAGCCCTTTGTTTACCCAAATGTCGAAAGTAACCCGGAGGAAGTGCGCTGTGCATAGCGCATAACCATACACACATGTTAAACAATTGAGTAAATTGCTTCTTAGACTTTTTCATGTTACTTTTCGCTTCAGCATCAGCTTCCGAACCTATTGATCACATTTATACAATAAAGTACATCAAAGCAGCTATACACATTGATAATATCTTTTATCTTTGTCGAGATACATATATTCATCTTCAAAAACCTTCAAATTAACCTGTCTTTTTTTGATGCAACTACAAATACATCATGTAAATGAAATACTTATCAAAGGATCAGTTCACAAAAATTGGTCAATCTTCCTAAGTTGCAGCAATACACTAAATGATCAGCTTAAACTGTCGCATACCTCTTTTTCAATAATTTTACTCCATTATCACAAGTTGTCGAATATTTGCACAAAGAAAGCAATAATGAACTTTCAGTTAACCATTATCACAAGTTACAGCTTTCAAATCATAAAAAAAGTTGTAAACCATAACCCACCGATAAAATAATGATTGCAAACTATTATTGCCTTTAAATTAATGATTGCAAACCATAACCCACCGATAAAACTATGATGCTCAAAATATAAATTTATCAAGTAGACTGGTCAACGTTGGAGAATTTAAATCTGAGAAAACCTTCTCATCAATTGCAAAAAATACAAACCCACCGATTAACTACAAAAAAGCCGAATTTGATACATAAATCAATAAGTCGACAATTGATAGACCTTAAATTCAGTCATACTATTAACATATCAAATCTGCAAATCGTAAAAAAGGTACCCATTGACATGTTTAAAACAATAAAAAAATGTGTACCTTGATTTTGACCAATTATCCTTGTGCTATTAACAAACCCCTCTAATTTGGTTGATGTTCATCGCAATGTTCAACTTGATTCTTTGGTTGAAACCTAAACATCGAAGATGATATATATTTAAAGATATGTTGCATTAGATACGTGAATCACATATAAATCCGTAGATATCGATTACCTAGCTTTAAGATGAGAGAATAAACCTGATGTCTCAATTTAAAGTATTATGTCTGGTTTTTATATAGGATGCGATTAAGTTTTTGGGGTTCGGGAATTTGTAAGCCTGTAAGTTTAAGCCCATGTGCTGACTGGGATTAGTGCCTTGATTGATGATGTGGCAAATCCCTCCTCTTATATATAATGTAAAGATATATATATATAAATATATATATATATATATATATATATATATATATATATATATATATATATATATATATATATATATATATATATATATATATATATATATATATATATATATATATATATATATATATATATATATATATATATATATATATATATATATATATATATATATATATATATATATATATATATATATATATATATATATATATATATATATATATATATGTAAATATATGTATATGTATATAGTATATATATATATATATATATATACTAGTTTCGTAACCCGCCCAACGAGCGGGTTCGGTTCATTAACCTTTTGAAAGAACGTTTGTCGATCCGTGATATTATTTAGCAGTGGTACGCATTGTTATGTTTGTTACACAACTGTTAACCTTTGATCGTGTTTTTCTTATCTCACCTAGTGAACGGGTTTTGTCCCATGTTAATTTTTTAAATCTATATAAATATTTTGATGTGTTTCTATTTGTTTTTTAATTACATTTGATAGTCAATTATATTAATTAGTAGTGGTACATTTAGCTGAGTCATCCTTTGATAGTGTTTAAACTTAGGTTGCTAAATGGACATGTTTTTTTATTAATTATTCTTTTAAAAAAATTGTCGTTTACTTTAATGGTTTTCGTGTTTGTGTACAGTTGTCTATGTGATTAAATTGTTTTGTTATAAGAAAACTAACGTTGATAGTGTTATGTCTTGACTCACCCAACTGGCGGGTTCTGTCCTATGTTAATTTTCGGACATATACAAATCTACGGGTGGATTTTGGTTTGTAAATATTTCTTTTAAGACAGCATTTGTCGGGTTAGTTTTGAAAATCTTTTTTTAAAGTACATTTGTGTATTAGTTACATCTGTTTGTAGTGGGATTCGTTTTTTTAAATTAAATTAAAAAGAAACCAATTTTTGATATTTTTAGGCGTTGGCCCATCCAACGAACTTGTTTTGTCCCATGTTAATCTTTCCTTGTACTGATATGGTTTATTTAGTAAAAAACATCATGTTGGTTAAACGTAATTTATGGTTTGATATCATAACTACTTGCTACACCCAAGTAATTTGTTTTTTTAAAGGACATTTGTGTATCCGTTATATGTGTTAGTAGTGGGTTTTATTTTTTTTAAATGAAAGAATTTTTTGTTATATTTTTATGTTTGCCCATCCGATAGGTATGTTTTGTCCCATGTGAATACTTGACTGTACAAATAAATTCAGTTGTATCTATAGTTGAGCAAACCGTTTTTAAAATCGTATTGATTTTTAAACCGGTTTAATTTTAGTCAACCAGTCAACAAAGTGGTTTGACTTAATGGAATCTGGTTTTAATCAGATCTGTTCAGTTTTAACATGTTTTAAACCAGACCAGTAATTTTAACCAGTTTTTAACCAAATTGATTCAATTTTAAACACTATACTCGGTTCCATTTTTTTATCATGTTACATAGAAACAATCTTCTTCTTCCTCCGTACAAAATAAAATAACGCAATGTCATGCTCAAAGATTTCTACATCAAATTAAGTCCATTTTGAACCCCCGTAATTCTATTCGACCTTCGGTTAGTATTTTGAACCTATATCTTAGTGCACTTGTCAAGTAGATCATTGATTAATTTATGTGAAAAGAGTCTTCTTCGTAACTCGTAAGTAAAGTTTAACATTACATCTACTAATATAATGTAAGTAAAGGATTTAACATTATATCCTTAATCACAATACACGTGAGTATTGATGATACACGTGAGTATAGGTTTGAGTTTTGGTTCATCTATATAGCAAACTGGGTCAACATATTCATTGCAAAGAAGACAAACATTATAAGATTAATCGTTATTTCATTACTTTGACATAACATTTATTTCAGTATCTTAGAATTCTCAAACCATTAACTGAATCAATTTTGGTTACAAATCTTACATGGTAAAATCTATATGTCGTCTTAGAAAGGTCGATATCTTTAACATAGCTCAAATCTACCACATGATACGTAACAAAGTTAAGATGGGTCATGTCAATGGACGTGGGAAACGTCTTGGGGCTGAACAAAATGGAGTTGCGGTACTGGTCGCCGCATCTTCTGGGAATTATATACGATTAACAAAGTACTTTAACGAATATAAAACTTAAGTTGAAGATATTTAAACAATGTGGTGGTACTCGAGACTTAGCTATCATGAAATTGTATATTAATCATTAAATACAATAACCAAATTAAACAATATGACATTTAAGTAATTTCAACTTACCGTTGCATTTTCCTGGTTATAATCTTAATGGCTCCAAGTATTTGAGAGTTGCTCCATATTTTCTGAGTTGGAGTCGCCTTTCCAATACTAATACCAGTTAGACTTCCCTTGATCTTCCCATTCTCTGTTAATAAATTTCCTAAAACTAATCACATCGTCTAGCACCAACAGTTTCACCTGTTGTCGCGCCAACAGTATCACACACACTTGCACCAGCAACCCACTCCCCCACCCCAATTATTCTTTCTCTTGCTCATGCTCCCGTGTCTCCAACTCCATCTCCCATGTTAGGCCATCAACGGCCCTTCATCAATTGCACCAACTGCCCTTTCACTTGATCTTTCTGTAGGTCCTTCACCGATACCTGGTTCCGTGATTATGTATTAGTAACTGGAACATACAGTAGCATGGATCCGTATATCTATGGACGCTATTGCGAATAAAATTATTACTATAAGAAATTATCATTAATAAATCTGATATGCTTATGAGAACGATTAAAAGACTCGCATGTTAAAGCATCATGTAACCTTCTTCTTGTTACATTATCAATCACACTGGAACTGACACTAGAACTGATAAAAGCAGGTATCCAGAAGGATAACCCTTACATCCATACCTTAAGCAACATATTGCATAAAATAATAACATGTAAATAATAAATTCATTAGAAGTACAAACAGAGTCCTTCACCTTTGTTCTACGATTTATTTTCACAGATTTCTGTTTCCAAACAATGATGCAGCATGATCGGGTTTATTTTAAATGAATGAGACACCAATACAAAATAGGGAGGAGATAAGACCAAACCTGACAGAAAATTCAAATTTATAAAAAATCAAATTTGTTCACGTATTCCCTCATCATTTTAAACAGGACCAGGGAGATCATTTGAAGTATATAAAAGACAAATAAATTCAGTCACTTTATCTACATAAAATTAGAGAGGCTTGTAGAATATCAAGCCTATAATACGCAATATTAGTAATATACATTTTGGGGTGACGGGGACTGCACATTTAAACTATTATTATAGTTTGTGCTAAAAAGGTTTGAATAGGCAGTTAAACGTAATATGCAGATGCATAACTAATTTCCTCAACAAAGGCTTGTCCTACAAATTCCACTATTGAAAATTAACTAATGATCATGGTTAGATTGAGTTTAACAGGTCAAAGTGGGTAGACTATTAGCGGTTGGTTAAAACCCCGTTGAGTCAACAACATCAAAACTATACGAATACAACGATAAGTAGCTAAAAGAATTATGTTACTGGTTCAGAGAAATTAGCTCGCAGGCGTAGAATAGATGGTCAGAGGCAATCACCAACCAGAAATTTTTCTACTAATAAAGTTTGTGTCCATCTAAAGCGCAACTTGCCGATTAGTTAAGAATTTCACGAGTTGAATTGAAAATAAAACAGTAGTGCAAATTAGCTAAAGAGATCATAGCCTTGAACAATCTGACGAACACGGATAAACCCAAACAACTTATCAGAAAGTATCAAAGATCAAATAACAGAATTACGTCTATCTATTAAAACAAGACATCTACTATAAATGGATATTTGTCCTTTAAATTGAGCAGATCTCTTAGCCTTTTTTTCATCCTCGGATTTATGTTCCCCTATCAAGATGCTATCTAGTGGAACTTCACCTTCCACGGTCTGAGCATCTGCGTCCTCACTTATAGAATCCTCTGGATCCCTCTCTGCCCTATGAATGTCATCCACCTAATCAATAAAAAGACAAGGCGGCATCTTGGCAATCTATAACAGATTAACAGTTTTATGCATTTTTTGCTTGATCATTCAACATAAAACACACAAGCTATATAAGAATGTTACCAATTTGAATGTCAAGAACTGCCATGGTGTATGCTTAGTATGGTTTAAAATCTATGATAAAGCAGATTAACAGTTTTATGGTGTTAATAAATTCTTATATAGACTCTATTTTGAACAATTCTTTTAGCAAACCGACGATGATGAAATAAGCAGATTTGAATAATTCATACCATAAGCCGAATTATTAGTAATTTCTCCACTTCTATCCAAATTTGCGCCTTTCTAGTCGTAGATTTGTATCGCCAATAAATAAACAGAAGTCAAAGAGCCAAAATAGTTTGGTTAATCTTCAAACGGACTCACTCGTGGGCTGCTGTTGTAATCAACACTTTTGAAGCAACATACAGTTGGTACCGTTGTCTCATACATACGCCATAAGTTCAAACTGATAATCTAATAAGCTTAAACAAGGAATACACTTAACTTGATAAGCTAATAAGGTGGAAATATCTAAACCGAGTAGCCCTGGGTATGAGCTTGCGGACAATGATACGACCAAGCAGATTTGTGGACTTACTTTCCATATTTTCGCATATAGATGTCATGCATTTAAAGTTCTTCCTTGATACTTCCTTTATACATGCATCATCAACAACAATTAGGAACCACATGAAAAAAGAGGTCTAATGTTTCTGTATTACTATGATCAACCCATATTAGGGTTTTGAATACATCATCAGTTAGGCTTTTTTAAAAAAAATCATTACTTGTAGAACCTAAAAACCAAAAAAGAAGAGTAGTCGTATTTTTTGTTACTTGTAGAACCTAATAACCAAACCAGAAGAGCAATCGTATTTTTTGTCACATGTAGAACCTGTGTGTGAAGATAATAAGAATCAAAAAGTCATAACCCACCTTCAGTAGATTTATAAATCAATGCATGAACTTCTTGAAGTTTTCTTTGAATCCACTTAGGGAAGTTTTCTTCAATATTGGACATATTGGTTTAATAGTAGCAACAATAGAGCTGAAAACCAAACGCCTTTTTTTCTTAGCGAATAAAAATTTCATGATATCATATCTAGACCTGAAAACCAAAGCAAAAAAGAGAAAAAAGAGTAATCTTTTTTTCTCTGATAATCAAATTAGGGTTCACAGAAAAAACATACAAATTGAATGGATTCGGTTAATAAGCCTATGGCGAGTGATCCTTTTTTTATGTGATAGACTTGTAAAAGATGAAGATTAGGGTTAGTAGTCGACTTAGGATTTTAGGGATAAACTAATAGGCGTATGTTTTTTTAAAATCGTATATTGTATAATTTTTTTCCAAAAATAAATTTTAGAATTGTAGATTGTATAATATTTTTCCAAAAATTCTAGCCAATCACATGCATAGCCAATAATAAAACTCCACGTAGGATATGACATGGCGCATCTTATTTTCCTATGTCAAACTTAGCCCCATATATTAATTATATATATATATATATATATATATATATATATATATATATATATATATATATATATATATATATATATATATATATATATATATATATATATATATATATATATAGAGAGAGAGAGAGAGAGAGAGAGAGAGAGAGTTAGGTTATTGTGATGTAGTAGCTTAAAATTGTTAAAATGAAAAGTCATCTTAACCATTTATTTTATCAACTAAAATGTGATTTATTTAATATTAAACACAAAACAATAAATCTTATACATAAAAATTGGTATAAAAAACACTAAAAGAATTGATACGTAAAAGTTTATAGCTGATACATATGATACATAGTTTTACTTCAAAAAATATTATTAGCATAAATAATCATTTATTCTCAAATTCAGTGATATATTATCACATGTTACATTTGATATAACAAAATAATTGATAAACTACGATACTCAACTGATACACGAAAAACTAGTAATATTAAAAATTACGAACTAGCTACTCGTACACGAACTAAAACTTCCAAAACATTCGTACCCGAACTAAAAAATCTTAAAAGAATCAAAACTAATCAATAAATGTGATATTTGCCCATTTTCTATTACTTCTCATTTTAACAACTTTAAGCACCTAAACAATTTTATCTAAATTCTCTCTCTCTCTCTCTCTCTCTCTCTCTCTATATATATATATATATATATATATATATATATATATATATATATATATATATATATATATATATATATATATATATATATATATATATATATATATATATATATATATATATATATATATATATATATATATATATATATATATATATATATATATATATATATATATATATATATATATATATATATATATATATATATATATATATATAGGGTGGAGTTACTCTACAAAAAATCTTATAATAAAAAGGATAGGGTGAATTGTGGGGGTGACATGTGTCATCTTTTTATTATTCCACATCATATTGTCATGTCATGTCATCTAACTTTAAAAAAACTGATTTTTTTTAAAAATAATTTTCGAAATACAAAAAATTCGTAAAATTTTTTGTTAAAATTTTTTTTTCGAATTTTTTTTTCAAACAAATTTTTCCGAAATTTTTTTTTCAAATTTTTTTTTCGAATTTTTTTTACAGAAATTTTTTTTTCGAAATTTTTTGCAAAAATATTTACTGCATCACTGTTACATGTTTTACTGTATCACAATTAAATTTCGAAAAAAAATTTCGTAAATTTTTTTTTTCAAATTTTTTTTTCGAAGAATTTTTGTGGAAAAATTTTCATTCTTTTTTACTGCATTACAATTACATGTTTTAGTGCATCATGTTTATAAATCAATGCATTACAATTTTAATTTACTACGTTATAGTGTATTCACCAATGTTTTAATTATGATGTACAAAATTATAACTATGAAGTGATAAACTATTACATTAATGGACCAATAATATAAGTGATGACTATAATTTTTATAATTTTTATTTTCCAACGGATAACTATAATGCATTTACTTATAATGTATCAATGTCATAATTATGATGCATTAAAGTTATAAATTAATACACCACTCGTGATGCACAAAACTTATAACTAAAATGCGGTAAACTAGTATTATAATGCACAAAAAATACAAGAGATACTAATGATATAGTTTGTATTCTCTGACGGATAACTAGAAGGCATTTATGTATAATGTATTAATGTTATAATTCTGTTGCACTAACGTTATAAATTACTCCATCATTCGTGAAGCACAAAACGTATAACTATGATGCACTGGTTAAGTTTGGTGCATTAAGATTTCAACTTACTGCATCATAGTTATCCATATAGAAAACCAATGTTATATTATTAGTAATCACATGTATTTTTAGTGTGTGATAGTTATAATTTGTCACATCATAGTTTTAAATGTGTTGCATCATATATACGAGAATTAAACCATAATTATAAGTTTTGTGAAGGAATTATGATGCAATAACTTAAACCGTGATGCATTAACTTATAAATATGATGCTCTAAAACGTATAACTGTGATGCACTAGATTTTTATTGATGTGTTGTAATGAATCACACTTAAAATTTCAGTCCATCAAGACTCTAAATATGGTGCATAAAGGTAATAAATTAGTTCCTTATTTTTGATTTAGTAAATCATCTAAGTGTGATGCACAAGATTTTTTTTCCATAATAGTTTCAAAAAAAAAATTTGAAACGAAAAAAACATTCGGAAAAAAATTTGAAACAAAATTTCGAAAAAAAAAATTTGAAAAAATTATTCACAAAACAAAATTTTGGAAAAAAAACGAAAAGAAAATTTCGAAATAAAATATTTTTGGAAAACAATTTTGAAAAATAAGATATTTCTTGAAATAAAAAATTTTGAAAATTTCTTTTTTTTGAAAAAAAAATTTTACAAATTTTTTTTTTAAAAAAATGTTTGTACAAAATTTTCGAAAATTTTTTTTTTTTGATATTTTTATTAAAGAGATGATGTTTGATAATGTTATGAGAAAATGACACATGCCACTCCCACAATTATCCTTCTTTTTTATTTATTCTATTATAAGGATTGTTTTATTTTACCTCTACTATATATATATATATATATATATATATATATATACATATTGATATATATATATATATATATATATATAGATATATATATATATATATATATATATATATATATATATATATATATATATATATATATATATATATATATATATATATATATATATATATATATATATATATATATATATACATATATATATATATATATATATATATATATATATATATATATATATATATATATATATATATATATATATATATATATATATATATATATATATATATATATATATATATATATATATATATATATATATATATATATATATATATATATATATAT